>JAGWCC010000314.1:0-545842 GCA_022651775.1 Drusus annulatus | reverse complement strand
AATAAATCTAACTTTTGAAATAATATATGTGTTACAAAAAATCTATTCAATTACTAACCGGCGTAATATCGTGACTTATAATTTGTAATCGAAATGTTGGTATATTTTTCAGAATGCTTCATTTTCCACATTTTAAATGACACTCCACAGTTTTTTTTTTTAAATTTCTCAGCAATGATGTGAACGAATAAATAGCAACTATAAGGGAGGTACTTCACTCCCAATAAATATTTTGAAAAGCTTCTGTGCCAAACCTACCAACCCCATTATCTTCAGCAATAAAGCCGACAATAGGCCAGGTGCACTCCTGTCAAAGTTCCCGCCAAAATGGAGATAAGCCGCGAGTTTTAGGCGCGAAAACGCAGCGTTCCGTTAAGGATTATGACGCGAAAAGCCGCCACCGGTCTTTTATACCTGATGGTATATAATCGGTACCGAAAAGAAGAGCTTTGGGGGTGATGGTACTATCCACCTCAATGTTGGTGAACTGGGAACGCTCGACTGCAGTGCTGATCGGATTGGGTTGTTAAAATGTGTTAGAAAGGGTCGAATTTTTTATGTTTTTTATGTTCGTAGAGTAAAAAAAAATAGTAGTATGAAAATACTCTTGATGAATTAGATTAGCCAATCAAAACGATAACACATTATTCAGTTTAAATTCTATCGGTCAAGCAATTAATTTAATACGGCAAGATAAAATTTCAAAAAGACATTTACTAACCTCTATAATAATCAATGAAAATGAAACAGTAACTTTCTATAAGACCACAGATTTTATTTTATTTTATTTTTATGACCGATCGGTTTTGCTTAGCCTAAGCATCATCAGGGTACAAAAATACAGGATTTCTCTCTGTTTCTTTGTTTTAATTTAAATGTTATTCTTTTGTTTTCTTACTGTTCTATTTTTTATTTCATATAGTGTTTTCTCTCTCTGTATGTATGAGTATATATAACCACAAACTATGTATTTATGTTCGGTTTACTTTTTTACCCTGATGATGCTTAGTCTAAGCGAAACCGGTCGGTCAATTACAATTACATTTTTTCTAAATACGCCACACCACAAAGTGATTGCTTTCTACAAAAAGAATAGTTCATGAATTAAAATAGAAAATAACCGAACTCAGTTCATGTAAGAATTTCATAGAATCCATTTTCTTATCACCCTGGTTTTTCTCTCTTAATTTCTAGTCACAGTTCAGTGATGTCTGAATCACCCAAGTCATAAAATACATATTTACTAGTTTTACCACCAAAAAAACTTAATCAACCAACCCAAGCTTAAATTTATTTTGTCAGTCTCACACATTTGCGAAATCTACGGGTACTTGGCTACCGAAAAAACGACAGACTTTCAGAGAAGCTTACGAACTAAAATATCCTTTATATCTCGCTTTGTGTATGAAAAAAGGTATCCGATAAAGTTTGTTATATATGAGCAAAAGAAAGTGGAACCCGTACGTAGAACAAACTTATCCAAGTTCCACACCTGTCGTTCCGCAAAGTATCGTCTTCCCCCCGTGCTGTAAAGCGAGCAGGTCTAATCGTATCGATTTGGAGAGGAATTTTCACGGCTGCCGGTTCCACTTAGAGATGTTGTCGAGTTTTTTAGCCGAGCGGTCGCGGAGTTCGACAAAAAGGTGTGCGACGAAAAGTTTATCTGTTTTCCGGATATTACTTCGGGCACAATTGGGGAAACGTGTATTTCTGCAGATTGTGTTTCAAACTTTTCCAACATTTTTTTTGGGGTGGAATAAAATAAAATGCCTGATTTAAGAAAAAGGCATTTTATAAACAGACTCAAACCACTTTTTTTATCGACAAGCTCAGGAGGGTTATAACGGCCCTCCACACTAGCCACCGAATTCTCGAAAACGTTTTACGAAATCAATGGTTTAATCGAAGATCTAAGCTATAAATTGCAAAATTAGGTTCTTTATCTAAACATAAATATATTTTAGTAGAAAGCAATCACTTTGTGGTGTGACGTATTTAAATAAATTATAAAAAATAGCTTTATATAAAATAATTTAATTTTTATGACCGACCTTATTATTATTTAACCACCTTCTCAGTTGAGGTTATCTCTCTTTCAATTCATAATATCAGTCTCTTTCATTTCATAATATCCGTCTCTTTCTCTCCATCCTTTGTTATAATTTAAATGTTACTTCATTGTTCTGTTATTTAATTTAATATTTTGTTCTCACTCTGTATGTATATGTAACATTACACTTTGTATTTTTTGTTTAATTTATTTATGTACCCTGATGATGCTTGGGCTAAGCGAAACCTAGCAGTCATAAAAATGAAAATAATATCCGTTGTCTTTTAGAAAGTTATTTTTTCACTTCCTTAAACATATATACATTTTTCAATCAGTTTCCGTGTTTGAATTTCAAATTTATAATTGCCAAATACTGGCTTACGATTAAAATATTTATTAAAAAGACTTTCCGAGGTAACTACTGAATGCAAACATGTTCAATATGAGATATGATTTCATAACACTTAAAGAAATTTGTACACTAATGTGGGTGCCGTTGACTGTAGAACACACGAATAGTGTTGACATAGTTATTGCACAGCTCTCTGTTGCATTGAACCGGGTGCAATATTAACATTATTTATATTGAACGTTCGCAAAGACATAAAATTCAATAATTTAAAATATTAGATTTAATAAAAAATAAAAAATGATGTGTTAGTCCAAACCCCGATAGTCTTTACGCAAAGTTCGGACGCAGTCTGACGGATTTTGTTTCGTTGTAATTATGTTATTCCGCTGTAATGTTGTGAAGATACTCTTTTACAGAAGTAGCACTTTTTATCAACGGAGTGTGCGCCTATACAAATAATATGCTTTTTATAAAATGAATAGTGTATAAGAGCCCCCGCGCGCAGAAGGAACCAACTCATGTGTACGCCATTTTAGGTCTTAGTGTTAGATTTTAATCCAATTCATTGAAATATCTGTCTTGCTTTTAGAGCGAGCTACAGTTGTATTCATTTTCAAGTTATCAAGAAATAAGGCTCATATTACTGTGGAGCGATGTTTTGAAACCAGGAGACATAACCTATCACCAAATTACAACCCTAGTAAGCTCTGTTAAAGCAGTGAGTAGTAGCCGAAAGAATCGGGCAAAACAAGGGAGATAAAAAATGTAGATCCCGAATCAACAATAATATTTTTTCGTAGAAAGCAATCACTTTGTGGTTTAACATATCTAATGAACATGAAATAATAACTTTGTATAAGACCACAGTTAATATTTTATTTTTTATGACCGACCGGTTTCGCTTAGCCTAAGAATCATTAGGGTGCAAAATTAAACTAAGCAAAACATACATAGTGTGTGGTTATATTTATACTCGTACATACAGAGGGAGAACACAATATAAAATAAAATAAGAGAACAGTACAGGAAAAAAAAACATTTTAATTATAACAAAGGAACAGAGAGAAAGAGACAGAAAATATGAAATGAAAGAGGCAAAACTTCAACTGAGAAGGTGATACATTCTATAAGTTTACGAAAAATATACCTAATATTCGACTACCGGACAAATACAATCGATTTATTATTATTTGAATTATTATTATATCATTTTCATTCTATAATAATAATTATAATGTATGCCGCTACGATGTAAATTCATTTTACCTTGAAAGTTTGTATTCCTATTTTATATTAAAAAATCAACTCTGTAACCCTTCAAAATATCTCAACCCTGAATCAATATTTCTCCTACTATTTATCATTGATGTTCCTACATTCCACAATTCGCGAAAGAAATAGAAAATAAACTGAATTTTTCCGCAGTATTTCATTCAGATCTGACAGTTGTAGTCGATCAGTCAGGCAGGTGTGCTCAACAATAGAGTAAAACTAGTCCGTGTCGCGGCGACGATTGAATACGAAGAGGAATTGAAGTTTGTGATATATGCAGTCTTTTGCTAGGGGCCCTCTCTCACTGTATCAGTTTTCTACACTTCGATGGACGGGGAGGAAAGAGTGTTCATGAGAAATGCGGTGCTTCATCTGTGGAAATATAAAACTTTACTTAATTCTCATTACTGTAATTTAGCAAAAAAAAAAAAAACTGATTCGATTATTATATTTTGGTAAAATGACATCTTTTTTGTTTTGTGTTATTTCAATATGCACTGATTCATTAATTCGAACTATTAAACAATAACAGTGAATCGACTTATGTTGACGTTCAACCGGTAAAGAGTTGAGTGTGAAGAATCATCAAATGCTTAATGCTTTTTAATATTAATGATTTTGAAACCGTTATTATTCGTGGTAGAATTCCATTTAAAATGTTATTGATCAAAAACCTTCACTTATATTTGTTATTTTTTTTTAAATGACGTACATTTTTGTGTACTTTTCGCCTGTCACACTGTGGTCTAGTTTAGAAAAAATGTAATATTATTTAAATTTAAAAAAAAATACCTTTTAAATAATATTAATAATCTAAATCACAAATATGAACCAGAAAAAAGTCAGAACCTGAAAAGAACAATGGCCATGACCGAAATAATAGAACTTTGAATATCATCAAAAGATGGCAGCCTAAAATCGGAAGAAATTGAAATATGAAATAATTTTCAACAGAATTATGAGATCGTTTAAAAAAATCGCTTTCTTATAAGGTCTTGGTGGCTCAATTGGCAGAGTGTTACTCCCGGATAGAGTAGAGGTTCAGAGTTCGCGTCTCGATCATGACCATTGTTTTTTGTAGTTTCCGGTTTATTTCTGATTCATATTTATGTTTTAGATTATTGATATTATTTAAATATTTAATGATAAAATAAGAATTTGAGCTTTAAAGTTAATTCGAATTTTAATAATATTTATTGATAAAATTAATGAATTGTGGTGAAAGCAAGCGTTTTTTAATTATTTACTTAAACAAATTATTTGTTTGTAAAGTAAAAACTGCATGCCTCAACTAAATCCAGCATCTTTTCTATGCTGGAACTTTTATATAATTATACTTTGAATACCTTTGTTCCGAAGCAAATCCAATAAAGCTCACCTGGTGCTAGACTTGCGGCGGAAAAAAACAGGAGCAATAAAAACTTTCTAAAGAGAAGATACCCTTCACCTCCTGCGAAGAAATGTAGACTTTTTTCACTGACAAAAGTTTCTTACCTTCTCCTGCTTGCAAATGGAATTTGAAATAATATATTATGTTACTTACTCGCTCCAATGTAAATATATTTATATATTTTGGAAAGCTTTATAAATTCAATGACTTTTATTACCATAATAATAATATTAAAAAAATATTATTGGATAATTTGTACGGCGCTGTTTTGTGACAAATCATCTCAAGGGGGCATTTATTACTTTTACGGGACAGTTTTTAGAAAACCTTGTTGTTATTTGTTTATTTTGCAGAATAAACTGCAACTGTTATTCCATAAACGTATAATTAAGAAAGGATATCTTAATTATTATTATGGATTCATATTGTTTAGATAATTTTTGAGAACCTCCGTGGCAGTACCGTAAGTTTTATGGCTTCGGAACAAGAAGTTGCGGGTTCGAAACCTGGCGTGAACAATTTTTTATTTCCCAGAAACAGTATAATTTTTATTTATTTATTGACGCTTCCTTAATTTCACTATCACCTTAGTGAGAGACCATTATTGAAATTGATTTAAATGTCTTTAGTTTTTTCAAGTGACCAGATCTGGTAGGTAATTTACAATATTATTTCCCTTCACCTTTACTTCCCCGTTTTCATCAACTCCCAATATTCCCCATGTGGAAATACTACAACTCCACTGGCTTCGGGCAGTTACAATTCTTGCGCGGAATCACATTTATTGTATAAGTAAAACTTTGTAAAAAACAGTCTCATTCCGTTTCTAATTCAGTTTTGTCCGGGGATGGGCCAAATAAGATTTAAAGAGGTGCTCCATACATATTTTCTTATGATAATATTGTAGATTTTGCAACCCTCTAATGCTAATGCGGGCTTACCCCACTGACATTGGCATTGCTGCAGCTTCCATCCCTTAGCCAGCAAGGCTGTACGTGTGTGGGTGTGTTATGTGCGCTTAATAAACGCATTAGCATATTCGATCGACAATTCACCCCTCATAAAGGAACGCTCGATATAGATACTATAATGGCCGGATATATACAAGTCGCAGTTGGAGACCTTGAAAGAATCAATGTTACATGTTAGCTGCTTTGGTTAGGTCATACGATGGATAGGAAATACGTCAGCTATTTTATGTTCATTAAATTTTAAAGTTTTCCTTCACTATCTAACCCATAAACACATGGTTTCCTTAAGAGGACACATCACTCTATAAATAAATAAAAGTTTTTTTTTGTTACAATTCATCAGCAATAATTTAAATTTGAATCTCGGAAAACCCCCCCCCCCTTTTTACAAACACCTTAAATCATATGTATGTATTCTAAGGTACTCTTATTATACCCCAATTCTTGACAAGATTCACCAAGGGAATTTACTTATTTCTTCATCAACTGGAGACATATGTTCTTCTGATATTCCTTCCTACATTCATCCACTGTATGTATCCAAACCAACTAAGCTTCCCTATCTTAATCTTATTAATTATGCTTACATAACAATTTTCCTTTTCGGGGGTTTTTATACAACATGCATTTGCCTGTATGCATTATAGTGTAGTTAGTCTTTTATGAATTTGTTTTAGAAATTTGACGATCGGAGTAATTATAGCATTCAACTCTCACAAAGGATTATTAGAAAATAAATAGACCATAAAATTATTTTTCTTAAATACATTTTTTCAAGATTTCAACTATTTAGGTATGACTTGTGACAACCTAAAACGTTACTTCAAACTTTTATTTTCCTATCGAAGAACAAATCTTCTTTCTGAGGACCTTTAAGTTCAGCACGAGAATAATTGAACTTATCATTTGGGGGTGAAAAGGTAGAACCATTTGTTCGCAACACCAGGTGCGTTTGTACATCAAATAAGATACCGAATTCAATAATTTCACAAGTTCCGAAGTAGTCCGGGAACCGCTCCACTTGGCGTAAACTGTGGAAACTTTCCCCCGCAGAGTTGGCGAAGGTTGTGACTCGTGACCACTCGGAGGTGAACCGCGGTAACTTTGAGCAAAACAAATGGCATCTTCGGTGGCGAGTCTGATTCTAAAGTTCAATCCGACTCACCTAGCTGTCGGGGGGATTGAATTGTTCCGCGATTAGTTGCCAGAGATTGGAGATTTATGGAGGGAGCGTGATTGCAATAGATTTAGTTTGTCTTTGTTGTTTACTTTCGTGTTTTTGTTTAAATACTATGCTATGGATTTTTTTTATTGTTTACGACACTGGCTTATATATCTCAGTGCTTTTACTCCTTCAGTATGGTAAGTTTTTAGTGTGAGTTTCTCCTTAAGAGTCTTTGAGTTGTTTATCATGGGATTTGAAGACTTTCAGTCAAATATGCAGTGATATTCCATAAGGCGCAAAACCACAATTTCAAATTTCCGGGAGCCACGGCATCTATATCCTCACAAAATGAGAAGGTCAGCAGATCCTGAATCTTATTTCCTGTCACAGCTTTTTTTCACGCAGTCAATTCCCCATTTGATCAGTTTCTTTTTACAGTGGTTAAAGCTACTCTTCTCCCATAAAGCAAAATAGTTCTTATTTTATTTTTAAAGGTTTTCAGTTTTTAGTTTTATTTTAGTTACTTGTAAATCAAAGTTGACAACGTAACTTATTATTACTCATATGCTTTTTGACTTAATAATAATAACTTATCGGCGGTCCGTCCAATCTGCCTACCCCTGCGGTGAAACGGCGTGATGGTTAGTTAGTTAATAATAACTTATGTACTACTTGATATTACTCATGTATTTTAAGTGGTTCTTATGGGCTATTTAAAATTTATTAATTTGTAAAATTTTGATAGTTTCCGACAGCGCATTATAAAATTTCATCCTTTTATAAAGTAAACTGCTTTGTGTATTGGTTTTACTCTTTTTTGGTAGTCTGATTTCTTCGCATGTCTTATATGTCTGTGAATTCCCACATTGTAAATAAATTTGTCAGATTTAGAGTGTTTAAGAGATGTGCTGAAATTATAGGAGTATCTTCAACTTTGAAGCAATAATAAGATTGTGTATTCGAATGAAAAAAAATGGTATCACTTTGATAAATGTTTAATTGTTTGTTTTTTTTAATTTATTTTTTAAGTAAAGAAACATTCCCGGGTTACGAATAACCTGACGATATTGGAAAACAACTCTTACTTCCATCATAATAAGCGAAAAATGTTGCTTGTGCATTGATGGAGGACTTAGCTAACAGAGAAATTGAACCCACGACGGTGGGAATCCGACGCGATGGTCCACTCAGCTACTAACTAGTCGTCTAAAATGAATTAATTCATTCATTTTTTACAAATAGGGAAAAAATATGTTCTCCCTGAGGAACCCCGTGCTAAGGTCACATTGTACATGGTTTTATATATAATTCAAGTTAAGTTATTTTGTACAAAAGTAAAGTGAAATAAATGTCAAGATATAAGCTTAGTTCATAGGTAGCAAGATAAAAAAAAATGATGCAAGGACAACTTTAAAATACGAAAAGAAAAAAAACTCTTAAGTCTAAAAATTTACCAAGTACATTGATATTTCTTTTGATTTTTTTATACTAGTTTTTATCACTAGAGAGAGGGTGTTAAAAGTTTGACCTGCGTGATCGAGTGGTAAGACGCTCGACCACGTATCCAGTATCAGAGTGCGCAAATAATTTATATAAAATAATATATATTATATTTGCGGCACGTTTCAGAGTGGTAAATACTCTATAGTATCGCCCTGGTGAAAAACTACCATTCAGAAACGAAACGTTGGTTGAAATGGCTTTAGCCGTGTTTGGTGACCAGATTTGAATAGACAGGTACTTCCCAACCTTCCTCTTCACCATCTCCTTTCCTTCCTCACTATCTTCAGTCTCATAAAATACCCTTATTGGGGATGGAATAGTCTCACTAGCTTAAGACGGTTGGGACTCTTGTGAGGTATGTACTATAAAAAACAAAAACAATTTTATAGAGGAATATTGAAATTTTCTTTAGTCGTGGGTTAAGCTTCGTCTGGTTTTGAATCCGTGATTTCAGTCAGGCATCGAGTCATAGATGCACCGTTATAAAATTTGTAATTGTTAAGATACCCATTGTCTCAAAACTCAAACGTCCAACAGACTTGCAAGTTGTTTTGGGTACCAAAAGCAATCTTTGATTTTGCATATAAATGAAATTCAGTCGCAGCTCAATTATTATTCAATATTCGCTTTAACTTCTGCGCTGCACGGAGTTGCAGAGATTCGGACCGCCAGAAGGCAGAGCCTCCTCGCACCTGACTACTGGTGGGAGGGCGAATTAAGTTATTTAGGGGTGGACTGAGTGATGAAACACAAAGAAAATCTGTCGTTTCATTGATTCGTATAATACTCGTCTTTCTGCAGTAAGTTGTTTGGTACCTATTACCAACTATTCAATTGACATTTTTGGTTGAACGCTTCAATTTACTCTACCCGTTTTAAATCATTTTCCAATAATAATAATAATAATAATAATATTTGGATGATTTTTATAGCGCCGTTTTTGTGAAAAATCACCTCAAGGGCACTGTACAGATCTTGTTAAATTGTAATGTGTATGTAAGATGGAATGCGGCCGCCCTAAGAGATTTAGACTAACGTGGGCGAATGTCATCTGGCTGTCATCTGTAAGGGTGTCACTTGGGTGATTTGTTGGATGCGTGGTTCGTTCGCGTTCGGGAACAGTCGGTCAAGATCGGCACTCCCCACCCCCACCTACCGGTTCCCGGGCGGACGAAGGAACACATCTGGACAAGGGTCAAAGCAAGAGACCGTTCTCGTGCTATTGCACTGCATTTAAAACCATGATATTTAAAGATTAAAATATTTTCATAAAAATCGAAATTACGTCGAAACTAGTCACTTTAAAATTATTCAGAGTTTATTCACTTAACCTATACACAACAACGGTAATTTTTAGCGTTGGGAAAAACTTCAATGTTTTGTGAATGCTTCACGAATTGTTAGTTCTTTAAAATGAACCCTTCGAAGTGAACCCTTCAATTGAAGTCGAACTCGCGAAAAAATAAGATTTGGATTTATCCGCCTATTTAGCGTTGGGAAAAACTTCAAAGTTTTGTGAACGCTTCAGGAACTGCTAGTTCTTTGAAATGAACCTGTCGCGGTGAACACTTCAATTGTAGTCGAACTCTTCAAAAGATAGTACTAGTCGGCAGAGATCCCAAATCGAAAAGTGCTAGCAAATCAACAAAAATTCCTCTCCGAAAAAAAAGCACTAGTCGGTAGAGATTTAAAATCGAAAAGTACTAGCAAATCAACAAAAAATGCTCCCCCCAAAATGCTAGCAAATCGACAAAATTTACCCTCGGAAAAAAAAGCACTAGTCGGTAGAGATTTAAAATCGAAAAGTACTAGCAAATCAACAAAAAAATCCTCCCCCCAAAAGTGCTAGCAAATCAACAAAATTTACTAAAAACGGAATTGCAGGTCAACAACTAAAAAGATACTTCATTGCTTCATTCATTCTTCGAACTAAAATCGAAGGAAAAAGAGAATGAACAATTGAACTGTGGATAATGCAATATTTCAGTCTTTCGAACGAATGAAAAATTGAAGTTCGAAGTAGATGCCATAGATCGTTCAATCGGAAGTACCAACTTAACCAACTTCAATTGAAGTATTTGTTCAATGAAAAATGAATGAAGTTGGGACTGCTGTCAAAAGAAGCACTTCTTTGAAACAGTTCTTTCAAAACTGTCACAACGCTAGTAATTTTAGTGTAATTTCAGAGAAGTAATTTGTGAAATATCCTACTTATTTGGCGAAAAATAACGAGAAAGACTAAAAATGATTAATAAATAGCTACCTAAATTTTATTCACTTTTTTATTCCACAAATTGTATGAAAGAAAACGCTTTTCAACTGAGGTATTATTAGTAAAATACACACTTTTAGACTTTCTAGTATAAACAAAACTACAAATTATGTATCTTAAATAAAACAATAAACTTTGTAAAACACCACTTTATCAGGGCTTTTACATCAGTTGATGTAAAAGCCTTGACGAAGCTTGAGAAAAGCGAAACCTGGTTGGCGGTTAACTCAAATAAAGTGGTGTTTTACAAAGTTTATTATTTTATTTAATATACAATGTCACACCCTCAAGTTTTTGCTTCCTTCGAAAAAAATATTTATCTGCTGATTCTATTAGGGTAGGTGGAAAAATGTCTCTAAAGGTTTCCAGTGAATACAATTCTTAAACAATTATCTTTTAAATTCTTTGTGAAATGCATACTGGAGTTTTAGGTAAAACGTTCAAAAATACCTTTGCTGGTTTTCAAACTGCACCTTTTCCTGACATTTTGGTATGTTTTTCATAGAATTTAAAATATTACAATTAAAAGATTGTATTCACTGGAAACCTTAGACATTTTTCTTACTTCCTATAGAAAATTTGCAGATAAATCACTTGCAGTATTGATTGTATTATAATGCTACAAAGTAACGTTTGGCGTCATTGTTGAGTGCTAACCCTTAATGAATTTTACAATTTATAATATATATATATATCTCATTAAAATAAAATTGTTTCACTAGTTTCCAAATTAGAAATATTTTTTAGTAATTAAGTGGAACTTCATATTATTTTTTAAAGAACTTATGTAAATTGGCGGTGGATGAATGAAAAAGTTGGCGACGTTCTATAAAAAATATGGCATCGTGAAGACGTGAATTTACTTTAGAACCCATTTCTTGAGTGAAGTGCCAGAATGTGGGAAGAGTGTATATTGTGTGAAAGGCTGTATGAATGAAGATCAAGCAAGAAGTGTTGTTGAAAAGGTGTTTGGACTTGTATCCTCATTTCCTACCCTTGCAAAAATCGGTGTAATGGTTAAATACACAAGGTATTAAGCGATGATTTGATTTATTTCTAAGGTGCCCAACGCTATTTTTCATTAGTTGTTAGTTCGAAGTTGCCAGGCACTGTCCCGATTGAATGATCATTTCTTTATATTACGATAACTAACTGTTAATTATAATTATTTATGGATTAACATATTGACGTATTCAGTCTGAAACGGAGAGCAGCTTCTTTTAGTAACCAACAAGTTTTGTAATTAATAAACTTACAAGACTTATTTTATGGGAAATTATTATTTTATTTTAACCACAAAAATTGAGATATTACAAGATTTAGGGAAAGCAAACCCCGTAGGTTCGGGTACTAGACAGTACCGGGGTAGATTAGTTCTCACACCACCGAGTTAGATGGTTTAGCAACGCATGTCTAGGAACTGACAAGTGACGCGACAGATGGCCGTGACGCTCCGTAGTCCGCAGTATGACATGTTAAACAGAACTAGCTTCTAGCCTAGAAAATATCCCTACTGTTTGATTACATTGAAAATCTCATTGACAGTTGTATCATTCTTGAGAGGAACATACTCTCAGTATCGTTCTGGTGAAAGACTATCATTGAGAATAGAAAAGTAGCTTGAAAATGATTTTAACCGTGTTTGGTGACCAGATCTATAAAGACAGGCACTTCCTAACCTTTGATTTCTTCACATCCTTCCCTTTCCCACTCACTTCAGCCTCGCAACACACCCCATTAACTGGGGTTGCCATTGTCCTACTGGCTCCAAATAGTTGGGAGCAGTTGGTACTCTTGTGCGATATTCTAAAAAGTTGAAAGAAAATATGTAAAGAGTAGATTTAAAAAATTTTTTTTATTCGTGGTCGATACATTAAATAAGTAGATTCATTTTTTGGTAACTAAATAAAAATAGCAGTATTTATAAGAGCCAAAATGATGACATTATATTCTTAATTTTATCGTAGTTATATACAGTTTAAAAAAAACTGAATGATTATAATCATGAAAAGAGAGACTGAAAATATTTTACTGAGATACATACCTACGTTATATATTATTAAATTAATTTACAGCCTTCAATAAATTCGTTCGAAACACTGCTAAAAACAAGTTATTAGTAATATAGATTGAAGATGACGTTTAATGCGGCGAAAATAGTAGGTCCTCGTAATTTTATGTTTTACTAGTTGTTACCCGTGAAAAACACGGGACGTAACTTGACTTGCCAAGAAAAAATATTAGCTCTAATTTCAAATATAGAATTATGTCTGCTAAAATACATTAAAGATAGGCACTTTACTAAGTAGGTAGAGATTAGAAAGACTCGTTAAGGAAATTATTTATGGTTGATAATATTTTTTTATTGATAATCATGATAATAATCTATCTTACATTGATATAATCATAATTTTATCTATTCAACATGTAAATTAAAGAGCTTCTCAAAAGTACTTTATGCCAACTCTTCTGTAAAATCGCCAAAAAATTATATTACCCACCAACGATTTCTGTACACATTGATATGTAGGTACAAGTGTTTTCAAAAAACCTTCTTCGATGAATAATTATTTAAGGTTTTATCAATTTAATTGCGACAAGTATTTGATTCTTATTACTAAAAACTATATCACTTGTCGTGAAGTATTCTAGATATTCGGAATTTCTATAAAGAATTAATTTAACAATGTGATTTCAAATCGTGTCGGATTACTTAAAAAAATATTGAAAAAGTCCTACAAGAAAATGCTTCAGCAATTCGCCACGAATGTGAATAAGCGATGTTACACGATACAATACCGATCCAGTGCAGATTCGCTGACCCCCGCTATATGATGCCGCCCTGGTAGCGGCGGGCGGCGCGGCGTCATCTGCCTCTCCTCCCGTCTCCGCTTATCTCGAGTTATTGCTGGACCGAAGATGATGTATGGGATCCGAAAGACATTACAGCAATACTCTACGCTGACGACACCTGTTACTCTGCTAACGACTGTGTTTTTCTCCTCCGTATCTTGTTCTAGCATATTTCACGATACGTTTCGGACGAGTTTCTCGGCTTTCGTTTCGCCGAGGTACCTACCAAAGTTGGTGAAATAAATTATTTTAAAAGAGCTGATTCTAGAAATAAAATTCTTCTTTCGTATTTTTTTCTTCTCTTTTTTATATTACAACTTTTCCTTGAAATATCATGAGTTACTTATCTAAAACTTTTGCAAATAAAAACTTTTACCTACATGAATGACCGGTCGGTAGCTGAGTGGAGAACGCGTCGGATTCCCACCCGGCGTTCAGTGCGTTCAATTCCTCTGCTGGCTAAGTCCTCCATCATTGCACAAGCAACATCTTCCGCTTTTTATGATGGCAGTAGGAGTTTTTCAAATATTGTCAGATTATTCGTAACCCGGGAACGTTTGTCTTACTTTAAAAAAAAAGTCATGGTACCTACCTGTAAAGGCTAACTAACCGTTTCCAAATGTGCACGTATGTTCTCTTTTCTATGTAAATTTGCTAAATCACTACAAAGTTCTTTAAATAAATAATATGAGTTTTCGAAAATGTATAACTTTTACGATAAGCATAGCATAGACGATATTACTAGTTTTGGCTATCGGGAAAATTGGTGATAAAACTAGACAATTATAGTAAAACTGAAGTAAAGTTAATGGTTAAAGGTACATAAATATAGTGAAAATTACTTTCGTAATGTTGGTATTATTTTAACTTGAAGCTTGCAAAACAGTTATACAGTATTGCCAGCTCTCGGCTGTTGTCACGTTACTGGTCGTATAACTCACAAATACCAAGTAAATTATATCTTTGTAAATTGCCTTAAATCTAGTATGTTCATCCCTCTTCACTCGTTAGCAAGCTCATCAGATATTAATAATGTTTACAAAGTTTTCACTAGTTAAAAAACGTTGCTTTCTTCAAATGAACAGCCAGTAAAAATGCACGTAATGATCAAGTAACGCCAGGAGCAAGTGGAGAAGGTTGTGGCTCTCGACAAAGACTTGCTGGTTTTGGCGGTGTGTTATCAAACATTACACGGATGCTTTCATCCACTTTTACGGCAGCATTAGCACAAAAGTTCCCCGCGAAGGCTTTGTCATCCAAACGTCATACAGATAAAGAGGTGTTCTCATTTGGGAGATTCAACAGATGATGTTCGTGTTTTTGTAATTAATTTCTAAAATTCAAATAAAGTACACCTATATATGCCATATTTAAAAATGCTTTCTTGTTTGTTATGGTATGTAAATCAAAACAATGTAATGTTCTAAACAAATAAAAAAATACTAAATAATACCAAGGAACTGATAATTAATCACGTATACACTTTGTCACTTTTTAAGAAACTGTTACAGGTTGAATAAATGCAATAAAGATGATTTGAGATTAGATAAAAATAATGAAAAAAGCATTCTGAAAATTTAATATAACAAAATATATATTTTTTCAATACCAAAAAACTATTTTTCAATGTTTTACGTAAGTACCGTCGTTGGTCGAACTAAAGTTCAATAGGGTGCGATCTCAGAGCAATAATATACAAGAGAGAGCGCTGTAGAGAGAGCTGTAGTCAGTTTATACGAGATTTGCCGGACTCGGCTAGACCTGGGGGTGGCTAAGACTAGGGCTAGGGTATTTATACATCCATTCATATCACATGTCGATATAATGTTTTTGTTTATTCTTGTAATCACTTTTTCACAGTATTGTTAAAAAAAATAAACTAACATGTAACCTTATAAACCGTTGAGATATCTCAATTTCTCTTGCGTATAATAACGTGTGGGCGGAGACAACGGAGACGCGGGACACGAAGAACATTCTAACAATACCTTAAAGCGGTGTAATAATTCGGGAAATTTTGTCGTCTCTTTCTTTCTCATGGTGTACGGCGTAAAAACCCGGAGAAAGTGATTTATCCCAAATCTGTATAGGTTGGGTAAAAATTATTAGCTCTCTCTCCATATATTGTAACTTCAAGGGTGCGATAGACTCACTTGGTCCGGGCAGTTGGGCTTTTGCGGCATCGATCTTTAAAGTGCCGACGGGTGTAGGCGTTCCCAACATTCGCACTCAATGAGTGTTCATTTCTGCGGCTACTTTTACATGTGATCGGCAGCTCGGCGTTGGCTCGGCTTTCTGGCTTTTGTGTTTCCTCCCACCTAAATTTTATTCACTTCTTTCAACCCAATGACCCCCGCACATCATTCACAAATATTCCAGAAGTTTCAGTCATTATAAAGCAAAAAACATTATAAATTAATAAGTTAGCTAAATATTTAAGGCTAATTGACTTTCACTGCTCAAAACCATCTCACAAGAGTCCTCTAATACAAGATATTCTCAAAAACCGTGAGTTTTGTATCGGTCTCACAGACATCAACAATAATCTAACATTACCTTTGTGAAGCCTTTCACTAATGGTGATAGTTACCACTACAGTACCTTGTTGGTAGTATACCTACGCCAGGCTATACCTCGCTCGCTGGTACCTTGGCCACGGTAATACATTAACACCTTTCAAGCCGAGCGCTCCCAAAGGCCCTTTGTCCTTTTTCCACTGAAAGATACCATCGGGTCCCCGTCCCCACATACCTATCTGGGAACGGTACTATACTTTTCTCATACGTTCCAATCTCAGTCGCGGTGTTTCTTCATATACACAAGGTGCATTAGGGATTACAGGCACGGATTCAGAAAAGTTACTCTATTCAAACTACTAATCCACAATTTAAACGCTATTTTAAATTTATTTATTAAACCATATGTCACATAAAAAACTTTCAAATTTCCTCCGAGACAGATTACAAACCTAGTAAGTCTTCCTAGGGGCGTCAACATTGGTACGTTGTTTCTACACCTAGGAAGTATGAAAGCTTGTGTTGACGGCCTCGGGTGTTATTATTCGAGTCATATAATCATATTATATTTCATCCAGGACATACGGTAGAACACCGTTCAAAAGTGTAAACTAAGGTTACAATTAAAATAATATATTAAATGCCATATTGCAAAAAGATTATTTTTAGTAATTTTATTATTAGCACCACGAATGCGGGTGGCCAAAATAAATAAATAAATAAGTAGACACTTTTTTACTTATCTTCTTGCATCGTACTGCGAACACATCTTGCATTTTTTAAATTTCTACTAGTTTTTCAAATTATTACTCATTCAATCTATAACATAAGATACACAAACTACATTAATAATCTCAATCTCATAAAACAAATAGTCCAAAAATCTAAAAATATAAAAAGTATATTTTCGTAGAAAGCAATCACTTTGTGGTTTGACATAATAATAACTTTGTACAAGACCACAGATTTTGTTTTAATTTTTATGACCTACCGGTTTCGTTTAGCCTACGCATCATTGGGGTACAAAATTAAACTAAAGAAATACAAAGTGTGCGGTTATGTATATTTTGTTTGTATTCATATGTATCAATACCTGTAACCAAAATATATTCTCGGACCTAAAATAATGAAAGACCAACGTCATAAAAACAAAACAAAAATCCAACATGAACGTACCGATTACGTACATTAAGATATAAAATGATAATAATGGAACATCTTTCTGTGTACGCGTTACCCACATCACGCTTTCTACCTCTGCTTTCTTCCTTTGTGGCTATCCCCTTTGATTAACTTTGATCTCTTTGCGTCTAGGTGTAGTCCATACAATACATTCCTTCTAAAACTTTCTTTCTCATCGCAGCCTCTTGATTCTATCTGTCCTTCTATTACGTCATCTGAGATAAAAGCCAATTTATTATTCGACTCCTTTCCCCGAAATAGCCTTTTTCGACCACGAAACACCTTTATTGTGTACGTGATAAGTTTTTGCAACGTGTTTTGATTAAAAATTTGAGAGTTTACTGTTTTTCATGTGCGAATTTCATGTTGTAATTTTGTTTTGTATAAAAATTGAGTAATGATAACACCTAGGTGTTAAAAAAAATACATAAAAATTACATGTTTTTTTATAAATTAACAATGTTTTTTTTCTAATATTGCACCTGTCTTTCTGATATAGTTGATTGCACATCTTCTAAGTACATAATTTATCAGTGTTTTAAATATAGAATTTTTGTCTAATCTAATAAATATGACTCCATAATGTCGGTAGTGACCAACTTAAGCGGATAAATATTGCGACGGTAAATCGACATTACGATACAAATAATTAAACGACCACATAGGGCAAGCAGTACTCATGGATGTCTGAACTTAGATTTTAAGATTAAGCTTCAGTGAATAATATTCATCCATTGTCCAAAAAGGGATGTGTTGTGAGTATTACCCTGCCGGTAGAATGCAATTCAGAATTAAACCATTACTAAAAATGTTTAATAACCGGACCTAAGTATTGTCAACAGTCAGGTTCTGCCAACGTTCCTACCTACTACGGTCCTCCATTATTCTCTTCTCACAGCATTCCTTAAAAATAAGAGTACTGTAATCCTAATTGATACGGGCAGTTAAGATTCAAGTATGATAATAAAATGTCTACAATCATAATTAAAATTAAATAATTTGATACGTTGCTTTTCATATGCAACTTTTACCTTACGCACGTATTATTTATTCGACCATTCTACGCCGGAAAGGCAAAAAGGCTGAAGCGCCATTTTGGAAAGATACACCGGAGCACTTCAGTACCTGGTTGGATTTTGAGAAAAAAAAGTTTGCTCGGGTAATTCAATGCTCACATTGAGTTACCTAAAGCGAAAAATCTTTTAAAGTCCCAAACTTGTGTCGCTTGAATCAAGTCTTCTTCAAAATGGTACATTTTAGATGGGTGAAGCGCCACAAAAGTCCTTAGAATCAAACGAGAGTCAGAGCATTCGATGCAGAAAAAATAACTGATTAAAACTGCATGTTTAACGCATTTTTTACTAAAGCATCATTTAAACCCCTTTGCCTTTTTAGCGTCGATATTCTCTTCGACATCGACCGTACAATATCATTTGAAGAAATAGTTCTAGCAATTACATTGTTTGCGTGTTACGTCAAATACTAAACTGTAAAACGCATAGTTGTTCGCCTTTACCCTTTAACATTAAATATCTTCTGCATATTGGCAATCAATTTATTCATATATGCAGTGATTATTTTTTTAAATGTTGGTTTGTAAATGAACATCGTTAGCACTGATAGAGAAACGCAAGCTAAGCCATCCGCTAATAAGTGAACGACTGTTTCTTGATATGCTTAAGGCGACATAGCACTCCAAAAACGGTGGGTTGGCCCGAGATTCAAATTTGAATTAATTCTTGAATTCTCTAATTGAATGAATGTGAAACAAAAATATTAAATAATTCATATTTCACATTAATAACAACTGACCCTTGCAATTCACATTCTAACCTTAAAACGATTTTCAAAATCGCTTGTCAGGAATAACATAAGTAAGGACCAGCTTTTTTTTTTTTTTTTTTTTCGATGACTAAGTTACTTCATGTGACATTTTAAATAATAGTAATAAGTTCATCAGCATTAATTAAAACGTTTGATTTTCTGAACTTGCTTCAGCAAATCCACCCCTTTACCCCTTCTGCCATATCCGCAGCAGTGTTATGCCCTTTTCGTTACGCCGCTTGAAATTCAGCTGACGTGTAAGCTGTGCCTAATGTCACGCTGAATTTATAATTTATTTTGACGAATTCTCAGAGAAATCTTATGTCTTTCAACATTTTGACTTCATATATCTGTAAATAAAGGGTTATTGTATTTTTTCCGCAGTTTGAAAGAATAGTTATGATAAACATGAACTAATAAAAAAGAAACCGTACCATTTTTAGACTTCCGCCCATTTTTTCGGAAACGTACTTCACCGATTTATTTCTAGGTTATCTGTCATCCAAAAATACTTATTTGAAAAATACTTCTACACCTTATTAATAAAATTGATGACGTATAGTCACTGGAATGGAAAAAAGGGCTTGGGCGACACTTTGGTCAGTGTGCAGTTTTGATCAGTTTGTTTTTCTACAAAGAATGCTCTGACTCTTGTTTGATTCTGAAGACTTTTTTGGAGCTTCAGCCATCATAATATATTTTTCATTTGAGAGAAGGCTTGACTCAAGCGACACAAGCTTGGTACTTTTTAAAAAGATTTTTGTTGCTTCAGGTAACTCAGTGGGAGTATTGAGTTACCTAAGTTTTTTTTTTCAAAATTCAACCAGGTACTGAAGATTTATGAATTTTATTGTAAACAAAAAAAAAACTAAAAGTGCTCCGGTGTAAATTTCTCGAAATGGCGCTTGTGCCCTTTGAATTGCAATGTTTAAAATGAATCCTTTGTTGCTCAATAATGTTACCTGAAAAATGCTGCCTTCCTCCTTATTTGCTAATATTGTTTTTTTTTTGTTACAGGTATGTTCACACTCAGTATTTTTTTCTGCTCTTCTCCACCGTCTTCTCTAAGGGTATGGTTCAATTTTTTTCTTTACTACTAATATTCACTAAGTCGCACGGTTTATTTCTTCTCAAAAGTCGCGTGATTAATCAAGTACTGAAAACAATGGTATTTACTTTTAAAAAGTTTAACCAATAACACCGACAGTAAATTCTTTAATGACGCTTAGTCTAGTTATCTTAGTGACCAGACTATCCAGCAAATATACAATCTTGCGCGTTTGAAAATAATGCTTATTAGTGAAATAGCTTATGGTACAGGCATATGAATGCTGTATCTTTAAGGAGTTAAGTACGATGCAAATTTATGAAACGAAATCGAAAACATTGGATTGTCATATTATTTATCATCCAAAACTACAATATGAATATGCCATACTCTCATGCCACGTTTTTACAACACGTAGTCCTTAACATCATTATTTAAAAAAAAATACAAATAGATATTTTTATTAAATTTTTTTAATATTTTGTTTTAAAAAAATATATACATATATTTTTTTTTTTTCGTAGTAAGCAATCACTTTGTGGTTTGATATATTTAATGAATATATAATTGCTTATTTATTTTTCGATAGAGTATTCGGCTTCTATCTCCTCCACGTGATGAAAGATCTATAATATTAGAGTTTGTCAATGTGTGATTAAGATATTAATCGGAAAATGATTAAAATACCATCATTTTACAGCGCTATTAACTGTTGATTGCTTAAGTATGACACATTTAACTGTCTGCTGCTTAAGTATGACGCGACGCACTAAACTAAAAGCAAAAAGTTTTGTACTAATTCATGTAACATTGAGCACCATCGTTTTGATTTCCAGATCACGAGCTCATCTTTTATACATTTTAAACATCTTTTAAATGCAGTAGTCAATATATGTCTAGAGTGCATTTCGTATTATTCTGTCAAACGTGTAAACAATTTTATTTTGAAGGTTATCTGATGTTGTAAATGTATTTACTTTCCAGCGTTGTGTTTCTCATCACTTAGACGAAAATCACCTTTAAAGGTTAAAATCGACATTGTTTGCATCGCCATATATATAGTATTACATCGTCGCAACAATTCCGTCCTTCCATCTCTTTCGCCGCGCCGATTAAAAACATAACAAAATGTAGAATTTAAAACATTATTTATTGCATGGAAAATATACAAAGCAGTGGCAGTGGCCTGTCACAACATATCAGTACGTGTCGGTGACAATTTTAACGAAGTTCGCAAAAAGAAGATCGAGAGATTGTCACAATGTCACTGGTCCCACGCGGAGTTTACTAGCATGACAACATTACAAAATTCTACCGAAAACAAGAGATCTGCGTTTTATTTCTTACACCAATTTGTTACATAATTGTGTCAATTTTTTTTTATCGCTCAAATTATCCAAAAATCTAACTTCACAATGACAGTGTGTGTGGTGTGGCAAAATTCTAAGATACCAATTTCAAAGTATGATAACAATGTGTACAAATAAGAGCTTACTTGGGATATAAAAAAAAAACTCTTTACCACACATTGTACTCACACCTTTCAAATGATATCAAACATTTTTTTTTCATTACACCTGTATATTGTGCATATTGAAATAAGTTGATATAGTTAGTCCATGGATAAGAAAATTTTGTTTGTACAATTTTAAAATATGGCTAAATTAAAGATATATGGCAACTTGTATCAGGGTTGTATGAAGACTTCGAGGTGTTTTAAGGCTCTAAGGGGCCTTGGGGAGATGGGCGCCCTGGGGTTGGAAGCCATTCTCGTCAGCGATGTAGGTGAGGGTGTATTGTTGGCCGTCGGGGGCTACCCATGTGATGCTTCCCTTAACTGACAGAGCCTCATTCTCTGTACCAGCATTCTTCAGTTCAGCTTGTTCTTCGCGGACTGTTCCGTCGCTTAATTCATATCTAAAGAGGAAAACATGATGTCACTTTTTTATCAATTTGAACAGTAAATAGGAGTCGTGTTTTAAGGGATCTTGAAATTCAAGCTATACGAAGGTACAGACAGAAGTTACTGTGGTTTAGATTGAATTCACCTGGAGTAAGGAGGCGTTTGATACACTTAGTGCCTACCGCAAAGGCTTGAGGCAGAGATAAAATATAAAAGATATTAAAAATAAACTAATGCACAGTCAGTCGTGTGATAAATCAATAATATTGTTAGGTTAAGTAATTTTGATGAAATATTTTCAATATCTTAGTATCCAATTCTCTAACAATAACAGTTCACAGCATAGTGTTTCGTGTTTTTGTTTCAATAATAAAGTTGCGTAGTGATAGGACTGAAAATAAAATTAGATGTAAAATAGACGAATAAGTTTAAAACAACAATATTTCAATAAATGTTCACAATGTATTAATGCCTGTAGTTATCACCAAAAACTTCATTATAACTGGTTAGTAAATACCGCTTCGAAAATACAAATTGAAAATAAATTCACGTTCATATTTAATATACTTGTATTAAGCTATAACATTGTTACTTTATGTTGACAAACCGTAACCTACAGTAAACTTATTTTGTATATGGTTCGAGTTTGATAAGTAAAAAATTAGTGAAAAAAATACTTACCCAAATTTGTAAGCTCCGAGTCCGTCATTCTCATTTTCAAATTTGACAATAGCAACGTCGTGCTGGGGGGCGGCGAGGGCAACGGCAATCACGAAGAACAGGAAGAAGAATGTCTGCAAAGAAAACAATAAAAAAAAAATAGTTAAATATGTCTAATTTATAAATTTAAAGTGACAGATGATGACATAAAATAAAAAAAGTGTCTTATTAAAATTGAATTCCACAGCTGACGACCGGAAATACAATCTTTTAAATTAGGTTGTGTACATTTATACGGAATTTTTAATTTTAGGAAGTGTGTTTTGATGGTAATATTGTTGACAACTATAGACTTTGCAGAATTATTTTTTTAACTACTGTAAATAAAATTGAATTTTCAGTGCTAGCCGGTTGCTATCTAAATTTTTGAAAGAAAAAAACTTATTTTATGTGAAATAAGGTTACAATGTTTTTGCTTGCACTTTTTAGTCACATAAAGACAAAAAAAAATCGAAATAAAATGTAAAATCTAGTGATATCCGTACCGTCTTCATTTTGAGTATTGTTAAGTTATCTCAGTGGTACTGAGAAGCTGAAGATTGACTGATGCTCATCTCAGACAATGCTTCACCTTTTATACCCGCTGCCACCTCCAACATCGCTGCAGCATCTTTAGCTAGGACCAAGAAGAAGGAATCTTCATTGCATCAAAGTTCCCCGCTAACGCAGGGTGTTCCAATGCCCAGGTTCGTCTAAAGGTCACCTCGGCTCGTGGCGAAATGATACGGTGATATATGCAAATCAAAAGAAAGCATCACTGGGTTGCTCGCTGAGTGCAGTTTTATAACGTGATCTGAATTGTGCATTAGATTATCCACATATTCGTAAAGGCCAGGATGAGTTTACTGATGTGCAATGGTTTATGCATTCAAGTGTGACTGCATTCAATAGAGTTTGAAGAAGTTTTACGGATTTTATTAATACGTATAGATTTTAGGTTAAGGAAACCTAGTTTGAGATTAAAACATACATTTTTATATTTAGTGTGTAGGTGAATTTTAAGCATTTTATTTGATTTTATTATAAATCACGAAACTTTTGTTTTATCCATACTCAATATTTTTTCTTTAAAAAATATTTACATTCTTTTGAACCTTATTACTTACAAATATACACGGAATGTTTAAAACTCTTTAAATCAAAATTACAACATGGCTATAACGTAGATCTCGTTGAAAATAAATTGATCGGATAGCGGAAGGTCCTGGGTTTGAATCCCGGTTTCGCGGATTTTCCTATTTTTCGTCAATTTTCACGATATTGTTCAATATTTATAGATAAATATTTAAAAAGCGTCATTTTGAAGAAACGCTGGTTTAATAAAAAAAAATGTTTGGATATTCAAAAAAGACGCCCGATAAATTGACACAGTTATTACAATTTTTTGCAGTTATATTTGGAACTTAAGACTATCGGACTAGGGGCATGCCTGCTACCTGGTATAGTAGTATAAAGCATGAACACGAAATAAATGAAAAAAAAGAAAATAAGGTATTATAAGAAATGTTAACGCAGACGTTATCTGTAGCTGTTATTAGAGTTAACCGAAACAACACCTACCGATTTTGTGTATTAGTGCATATATAAATACTTCCGACAGTAATGTCCTTACCAAACGTCACTAAAAGCAGCCTTTTGTCTGGTATAAACCTATTAATTATTGTAAGAATTATAACTTTAAAATGAACAGCAAGTATACATTGTGGTCGAATTTGAATATTCGAAAGATTTTTACAGTTATTCGAAAAGTTTTTCGATGTGTTATTTTTATTTAACTAACTAACTAACTAACTAACCATCACGCCGTTTCCCCGCAAGGGTAGGCAGAGAGGACGGACCGCCATACAACTCTGTCTTGGCACACACTTCTTGCTTCATTTACATTCATACATCGTCTCATACATACTCTTCTGTTATTCTGACTCTTCACACGACCCGATTCAAGTATTTGATTCACTTGATCGTGCCATGTCTTTCTCGGGCGTCCTCGACTTCTTCTTCCATTCACTTTCGCATCATATATTCTTTTCACACTCCTTTCTTCGTTCATTCGCTCTACATGCCCAAACCATCTAAGCGTCCCTTTCTTAATCCTATCCATTACGCTCACATCAGCCTTGCATTCTTTCCGGATATCCACATTTTTAATACGGTCATACATGTTATTTTTATTTTATTTTCAGAAATATTCATTTCTGACGTCGAATAACAAGTATTGAACATGTTTTATGAAAGCAATGCATCTATGCGAGTACTTTGTTTGAGTCAACTCTAACTGCGTTACCTATACCTATATGAATATGAATTTATGATTTAAAAAAACCCTTTTTATTTCCACTTATTTATTTTTGACCGGACCGGTTTTGCCTTGCAACGGGCATCAGACTAGTAACCAATGCCCGATATTATATAGAGCCCATAGCGTCCATTCCGGACATAAATGTTATATAATATACCATAAATTCACTATAAATTTTAACAGTCTGACGATGCCCAATAAAACCTGTTTGGTGAAAAAAAAGTGGAAAAAAAATTATAAAATTTAAAAACAGAAAGAATAAATTACATGCTTTTGATGCGTTTATCGTCGTTTAATGCGTGTATTAATATCAAAATTAATCTTCTGAACTAAACGCACGGCATCATTACTTAATGTCGATAATAATAATAAAACGAGTGAGTCACCTAATGTTTCAGAATACTCAAAAACCAGTTTTTTTATGGAAAATGCATAGGAATTGACGACAATATTTATGCTAAATCTATTCGTGTTGAGTTTTGAGGTCAGACGATTCATATATTACGACTTATTTGCGTAAGTACTTTCCCTTTCACACAGATGCTCGGCTAACTTTATACTGAATATTACAACAACTAGTCGAGTCATGAATCATAAACATTTTTATGTAACTCGTGCGATTTTGGTTGATCACCGTTACAGAAAAAAAAAAATCATTGCGTTAATTTATTGTTGATTGTATATGATGTTTTCATGCTTGAATGATATTTTGCAACGAAAGAAATATTTCCGCAATTATAATTGGCATAAATATTTGTTGTTTTTTTTAATTTTAAAATAAAGGTGGGCAAGAGAAAATGCAGTGGTGTCATGCGGTCCAAAAATCTGTACTATATCTGCAAACTATATTAAAATATTTTACTTTTTTTTTCAAAAGAAAATATTCTGTGGCTTGACACAACAATGTAATTTTGAAGATATTTAGCTTAAAACCATTTAATTTTTATATAATAAACACTCCATTAGACTTCAGTCTATATTTTGATTTTATTATTAATTTTAAAAAGGAAAGACAAACATTATCGGGTTACGAATAACCTGAAAATATTTGAAAAACTCCTACTACCATAATGGTGAGCGAAAATTTTTGTTTGTGCAATGATGGAGGACTTAGCCAGCAGAGGAATTGAACCCACGAAGTCCGGGTGGGAATTCGATGCGTTTGTCCACTCAGCTACTGACCAAATTATTTATTAATATTATACTGTCTTGTCCTGAAGAAGGTTGAGTTAAATCGAAACTAGTAGACATATATGTAGACTAATAAGGTGGCTCAAAACTTAATATTTTCTTATTTAAATTATGTTTTAAAACTAGATTAGGTGGACGTAGATTAATAAATATACAAACGGTTAACATTTCTCTAAGACACCGAGACTGGGTTTGAGTAGTACAAAAGTATTGCAAATTTCAATAATAATTTTGTCAGATCTCATATAAATAAATCTAGAATTAATTCATTTTGGCGAATAAAAATAATGCAAAGCTTGATTTTTTATTTAAACCATTATTTTACTGTGTCCTTCTTACTAACATTTAGGATAAATTAATTAATTATTAATAAGTACTCTAAAAAAATTAATATCTAAAATAACATGTAATGTTTTTGTAGATTATTCTGCATTTTGTGAATCCCTATTTCGCATTATGTAAACTAACGTTTTTTTTTTTTTTATTGGACAATCTGTTTCTTGTTCCCCTATAAACGTTGTTTATTGATTGTTGATTTGATTGCAAGATGTAAATATCCCAAATAATTAAAAATAAATATTATTAAACATGAAACTGTTTATAAAGAAGGTATATATGCGGCACGTTCCGGAGTGGTAGATACTCTCAGTATCACCCTGGTGAAAAAACTACTAATCAGAATCGAAAGGTTGTTTAATGACCTGATAAGAATAGCATTCCTCTCCCCCTCTTGTCAGAATAAAAACATACCCATCTCGGGGTGCCATAGTCTCACTGGATTCGGGCGGTTGAAACTCTTGTGTCGAAATCACACGAAGAAACTATATTAAAAATCCACATTTTACTGCATCGAAAAGTTTTTAATTCGAAAAGTTTTACTTTGGAAACGGGATTGAGTATTTCTGCAAATGTTAAGGCGGAATGATAACAATTAAGTTCGTCCGGATGCATCAGTTGAAACGCGCAATTACAGGCGAATCAAAGGTTCTCAGACGCACCTACAAATCCCAGCTGAAGGTTTCGACTCAATCGGAATGTCTGCTCACTAAATAGTTGCTCTATTGCTCAGAGCTCACGGCTCCGCGGCTCTTAGGCCTCTTCTGCCCAGAGGTTGCGACATGCTCTTAAAGTGCGCGCACTGCATGCGCCGTTATCTATTATTCAGACTTCTAGGAATCGTATAACCATACAGCTATTTGTCGGTAAAGTTAGTTAAATAACGTCACGGTTTATAACAAAGCAATAACATATTGAATTAACGTTTTTTTATATTTTCGTAGAAAGCAATCACTTTGTGGCTTGACACATTTGAAGAAATGAAAAATAACTTTTTATAAGATCACGGATATTATTTAAATTTTTATGACCGACCGGTTCCGCTTAGCCCAAGAATCATCAATCAGACAAGTTATTAGTACCCCTCTACCTGCAGATATAGTGCTTGACATATAGCATTAGCAATACACCTTTAAGTATTACTACAAATAAATACATTAAAAATTGCTTATACGAGTATATATTTCCGTAATACCAATAAAAATAGGTAAAACACACTGTCCGACGGTGCTTACCTTCACTTTTATATGCGATGAGCACAAGCTTTGTTAAATGAATAAATAAAAAAAAATCATTGTTAATACGTTCCAGTTAGTTGACGTATAAAGCAGGTACTTGAAGTGATTCGCTGCCTCCTATTATGGCCAGGTATACATATTGATTATTCGCTGAGCGGCCAGGTAACGACTTGTGCTTATTTGGAATAAATTTAATACTTATCTTGTACGTTGGTTCCCATAGTTCTTAGGTAAAGGTCAATCTCAAGAGATGAATAACAAAACTATTTAGGTTAATTTTGATTGCCTTGTAAATCCGCGGTTTGAAGGGTTTTCATGCAGGGCCGAACGGAAGATAATTAATTAATGATTACTATTACTTATATTCACCTAACACAGGTACACATTTAATAAAAAAATACATTCGAAGCAAGACATTTCCGTCTCAATGTATTCATTCGAATCAGACTTCTCTGGGTATCTGAACTGGGATGAGGTATTTTGATGAAATTTTTTCCATGTGAATTCTTTGCAAGAGTCCCATCTGCTCCTAACTGTCCGGAGTTGGATTTATGAAAATTTAAAATGAAATATATAGTGAGACTGAAAATAGTGTGGTAGAAAAGGAGATGGGGAAGATGAAGATTTGTAAATATCTAGCTATTCAGATCGGGTCACCAAACACGGTTATTGCCATTTCAAGCTACGCTTAGATTTTTAATGGTGGTCTTTCACCGAGGCGAAAAACAACTCACACTTTCAAGATTTGGAACATAGTTGCATATACTCTCAGTATCGCCCTGGTCCACCATTCAGAATTGAAACGTTACTTCAAATGGCTTTAGCCGGCCTTAGTGACCCGATCTGAAAAGCCAGCTACTGACCGACCGTCTTTTTACCCGTCACTTCCTCCTCCGCACTTCTCTCAACCTCACAACATACTTCAACTAGGGATGCCTTAGTCTGACTGGCTCCGGGCTGCTAAGACTGCGCGGTATTTACAAGAAAAATGTATTTGATTTCTAGAACACTAGTTGAATGAGCAACAATGTTTTAAATAGAAAAGAGACGTACTGAATGCCTGCCTTCAAAACCCTTAAATATAATATTTTTATTTTAAAATATTATTTTTAAATTCTATTTTGGCGGCTTTCGCTATATTACGTTGCTCCTGGGCACTTCAATCAAAAAAGCTTAAATTTCCCTAACACAAACAATTCATCAAAACTCACCATTTTGAAAGAGCAGGGAGGTCTAGTTGGCTCGGTTACTCTGTGTGACAATTTTTCAAAAAATGACCAAAAACCATCCTTGTTTGGCCCTGCTGGATTTGTGGTACGACTAACGAACAACAGTTAGTATTTAAACACTGTTCAATGCCATTCTCGTTTGAGAAAGAGAAGCAGCAGTCGATGGAAAAAGAGATGAGATGACAACTTGTTGAAAGATGACAGGTGAGATAGGTTAGGACGGAAAACAATCTGCAAAACTGAATTTATGCGATGGTGGCATACGAATGATCACAATCTTCTCTGATGATGGCCACTTTTGTTTTAATAGATTTTAGATGGAACAAAACTGTTTCTTATTATTTTATGATGGCCTCTTTTATCGGAGGTTGGCTATAATCAAGACAATCTTCCCCCTGCATGCTACAGCCTGAAATTACATCAGTAATGAAAAGAAAATATCGACTGTGTTCAGGTGAAAGACGTTATTTCACATTTTTGCTAGGAAATTAAGGCCTATTTTTTTCTTATTTATATTTCGTTTGTAATAACTCGTGACGTTATTTAACTAACTCACTGACAAAAAGCTTATTGTTATTCGATTCCCAACAGTAAAAAAAAATCATAATGGCACTAATCATCAATTTGTCACTGTATAGAATGAGACAGTAGTCAAACCACTAGGCCTAAGTTTGCTTGAAATAAATGTTGAACAGTCGTTATACATTAAGTAGAATAGTAGAGTGATCTGACGTTCGTAGTTTTTTTATGCATCATATGGAACACTGTTACTTCAAATCTAAACTTTTGTTAATATGAGTTTCACATAACACACATTTTCCATTACCGTTTGCACATCATAACGATATACCGAATATACAGGGTGTCCAAGGTTTAAGTGCAGTAACTTATAGAGGTGATTCTGCATGATAGTGTAAATGATAGATAACTTTTTATAAATGCATTGTTTTCTTTTCTATACAAAATGTCTTACACACTAAAGATCTGTAGTGTAAGGTCAAACTTATCCAATTATTACGCCAGAAGAGAAGAGTGGGAACGTCGCTCATCTATATTTGATCTATATCCATTGAAAAAACATAACCTAACTACCTACCTTTTAAGTATCTTAAAATAATGCTATAATTACCTTGAAGTGTTTGAATTTCGAACAAAATTATTTGTCTTTTATGCTTGTACTATTATGTAGAATCACCTCCCGAAGATACTTCATTTTACCCTCGGATACCTTGTAAAATAGCACAACATCTTGATCTCATTGTAGTTACAATTAAAATACACTATAATATAATAATATTCACACTTTTTCTTTTGTGTGTATCAAAATATGATTATTTTATTTTTTTCAATGAAAAATTATTATTAAATTAACCACACTCTTTTCCTCGATTATCTGTAAATGATAATTGTGGAACTTTTTCACCTACTTTTATAAAAAAAGCATTTATTTTTTTAGAACTTGGATGCTTGGGAAAGTAAAAGTAAAAAGACAAATCGATAAAGTTTTATCGACAATATCGGCTGTATCGATAATATTTGTTCAACTTTCTCGAGAACGACCGTAGCCTGTTAACGAACAAACAACGACATACAACAACCGGTATATTGAACAATGATTTTAAATTGTATTTGATTCGCTACGAACGGCCTTGACCTACAAATTAAAATAAGCCAACGTATTTCATTTTGTGTACATTTTTATCCATATGCTCTGCCTTGTGCTAAGCCAACACTTACTTCCATTCTAACAATTTAATTGCAGGAATAAATTAGTGAAAAAGTTAACAGAAAATATTTCTTATGTCAGGTCATGGTAAAATTTAAGGGTTAATTATGATAAAAACCTTAATATTGAGAAGTATATCGTTATTTGTGAAGGTAGGACGGTAATTAACACATGATGAATAACTTTATAGTACGCGAGGTTACTACGAAAGGGCTCTAACTGTCCAAGTTAGCTCCGAAGTATCCAAGGATAAAATTAATATTCAAATGCCTTCACACCAAATCAGACATTTGTAATACTTTCCACTGGTAGCTATAAATTAAAAATATATGTATACTTCGAAAACATCTTTAAATCGATCTTTTAAAATACGTTTACTTTTACATTACCTTCACATTTCAATAGCGACTTCTAAACGTGAAAAATCTTTTTTCTTTTGTATTCTGTAAAAAATATAAATTCACATGCATTTTTAACTTTTTTAAATTAAGGCAAATGATTAAAATATAGTAATTTACTTTTTCCCGGCTTATGTATAATACATTTTATAGAAATGCAATGAATTTCGCAAGCCACTATTAGTAGTGCCTCTATCATTCTAACATCCCAATGAAATTATATAATTACGGAAGGTTAAAGAATCATAATACATGATCTATATCTAGAGACATAATGAAAATAGCTAAGAGAAACCAAAAATTCATAAGATCTACAATATTATTTCAAGCAGTTAGTTTCCACGGTGACAAAAGGAGTTTACTTTGACATCCTTTGATGCGAGATTCGCGTGGAACTATTATTGTTGTTAATGACACAATGTGTCATCACATATCCCAAGATCATAAAGAGATTCAAATTCATGGAATGACAATTTTAACCAAATTTTAACCGTTATTTTTTCCTATGCGTTATTAGACATTTACGTTACTTTGCATTGGCTGCCGTAAAAAACATAAATTATCATTACGAAATACGCCGCTAATATTGTCAAAAACCGAATTTCGTACTACATGTGAAACGTGAAGAGTTTTGGCGGTCGATAGGAATTATAAAAGCGGTGGTTACCTGTAAGGTTTTTCAAGAGGTTCTAACTATTTTCTTGCTACGTTTTAATCACACAAAAGGAGAAGGTATCTTTAAAGATTAATAGCTTTGATACGAGCTCTCCACACAAGTGATTTGATAACTTATGATTAAATAGATGATTTAAATTATTAATTGCCATAAATCGAAAATTTGCTTGTACACTAATAATATATTTTTTAATTGACAATTTTTGTACTAGTTTTAGTTTCAAATTTGTTCGATAAATCCCTAATAATGAACACTTTCATATTTATATAAATTTTTAAATATATTTAAAACATAATAATAACAACATGAAAGAGTAATAAAGAAAAAAAAAAAAACAAATGCATAAACAAAAAATACCCCAAAGTATTATAGAGACTTTATCGCACTTTTTAGGGTTTAATACAAATTTGGGATAAATCACTTTCTCCGGGTTTTTAAGTCGTACACCATGAGAAAGAAAGAGACAACAAAATCTCCCAAATTATCACACCGCTTTAGAGTATTGTTAGAATGTTCTTCGTGTCCCGCGTCTCCATTAACTCCGCCCACACATTTTGATACGCAAGCTAAATTTACATAACTCAACGGCTTATTAGGTTACATGCTATAATTTTGTTTACAACAGCACTGTGAAAAAGTGGTTACACGAATAAACAAAAACATTATGTCGACACGTGGTATGAATAGATGTATAAATACCCTAGACCTAGTCCTAGCCACGCCCAGGTCTAGTCGAGTCCGGCAAACCTCATAAAAACTGACTACAGCTCTCTCTTGTTTATTATTGCTCTGAGGTTCAAACATAGAAATAATGCGCTAGTATTAAGAATAACTGAGAAACATGTGATGAATGCATTAAAAAATTAAATAAAAGTGAGAATATAAAAGTATAATACTAACCAAACAAATGAACTTTTGAAAACTGGTAAAAAAATCTGAGAATATAATATACATTTATAATATATACTTTGAGAGCTGATGTTGAAATGAGTGAAATTATAAATAAATGAAAACGAAGACTGAATTTAAACTTTATCAAATTAAGTCACCTAAGCATTAGAAATATGAACATGGAAATTGAAAGAAAAATGTGTTTTGATTAGGGTATAGAGACGTATTATAGATATATGGCATTTAAAATATAGATTTCACAATACTTTCACGTGAATTTCATTGTACATGTGGATAGCCATTAAGTACGCGATGTGTTTTATTCAGTTGTGTATTTTTTTACAGTGTACGCACTCAAGTTGTGCTTACAAATGACCTGTCCGGTTGCTACTCGTCTGCTAAATAATAAGACAACATTCCAAAATAACAAACGCCCTTTTGTTCTGCGGTAAAAACAATGTTGCTCTCTAAAGACGCCGCCGCTTAATGTAGCGCGTCGCGACGCATTCTACTTGTTCGAACTAGTTGAGCGTAGTTATTGACGTCATTGGGTTAATAGACGCCGTACTCTCAACGACGTAATACTAATTATTAATACAGAGTTGCAAATTGTATTTTATTTTTCAACTCTCCCATGTTATTTGCAAATGCTTATTAATGATTAAATTATGACTGGCCCTGAGTATTTTTTTTTATCGCAATGGGTTATTATACCAATAAAAAAAATGTTTTAGCTATTTTCCACATAAAAATATTTATATCTTCTTATTACTCTTAGTTACCGTGAAGGTTTTAATTTAAAGAAATGAAATAATAACTTTGCATAAGACCACGAATATTATTTTAATTCTTATGAACGACCGGTTTCGCTTAGCTTAAGCATCATCAGGGTACAAAATTAAACTAGTTAATTAAATTAGTTTAATTTTGTACCCTTATGATGCTTAGGCTAAGCGAAATCAGCCGGCCATAAAAGTTAAAATAATATTCGTGGTCTTATATAAAGTTATTTTTTCACTGTGCGACCAAAAACTCAGGTGTATCATAAGCTGTAACTTATCTTTTAAACAAAATCATTACGATTATTATTGTATCATAGGAAAAGTCATTCATCTGAGTACAAGCCACAATTTTTTTTTTGTATTTTTAACATTTAGTTCAGAAATATTTGTACATCACAAATTGCACGCTGTGACCTATCCATTGCTTGTTAAAATATTAAACTAAGTATAGTACCTATTGCATCATTTAAAAAAAAAATGATATTTTTTTTTCTTGAAACTTCATAAGTATTTTTTTTATAATTGATCTAGACACCTGTCAGCGCCATGTTACCTGACCGCATCCGTTTCTGAGTGATACTGATTTATGTGCCGACATTCTAATACGTCAACTCGCTCTTGAATACAAATCTATGTGGCGCTGTCTCAACTAAATATGCAATGACCACACGAGTAGTTATTTATGTAATACACGCTTACCTAGGTAAGTATATATATACTAAAACGGAGATACGATAAGTACTGATTATGTTTGCTATAAGTCAAGGTGTGTGTAAGTCATCAGTGTCTTTGTAGATTGGAATCAAGCATCACGAATCTAATATAACAGATAGCTCACTACTCACTGCAGATATGAACTAGTGCATATGTGTGGGATGCTGTCTCGAGACAATGTACAATGGAATACATGTAGTTACTATGCGGCTTCAATTTTTTAAAGATTCTACGTGTTTTAGTATTTTAATCGCAATTGTTATGAAAGTTCGATAATATTTTTTATTCGTTTTATTGCGTCATCGTTTATTAATTTACAAAATAATTCGGTATGTAATCGAAATAATAATGACAATGTGAAGATGTCCATCACTGCAAACAGTACTCTGTCGTATTAAATTAATAACTGTAAAAAGATATTTTATTTTGTATTCTTATTTATTTGTATGAAAACTTTATTGTGTTGAAGTAGCTTAATTTACTTTTGTATTTAATTTTTTTTTATATCACATTATTAAACCCCTTCTACTGTACTTTTTGCCCTTGCAAAATGTCCTCCTCAACACAGGTGAACTCCTAGCGTGGAGGTCAATAAACATTAATTTGTGTAAACATCGTGTTAAGTACTTAAAAAAAGATTCGCGATAATTGATCTCAATTTACGGACAAGTGGATGATTTTCGTATACCTTAGCTTAAACATGATGGGTACCTGCCTAAAAAAAAACATTCATTAAATAATAATCATTCCACAATTTTAAAAAATCCGCGTATAATGATGGCATTAGGAGTTTTTAAAATTTTGTCAGGTTATTCTTGATCTGGAAATGTTTGTTTTAAAAAAAAAAGAAAACAAGACTCCTAGACTCCAGAAAGGCTAGTGAAATTAATCATCTGTTCAAGATGGCAGCCAAATCGGAAGAAAAATTGAAATAAATTATATTAATAATTTTCAAAATAAATAAGGAAATATATTAAAATGTCGATTTTCTATAAGATTTCGGTGGCTGAATTGGCAGAAGCGTTACTCTCTGATAGAATAGAGGTTCCGAGTTCGTGTCTCGGTCGCGACCTTTATATTTTTTGTTTTATATTTACGTTGTGAATTATTGATTTTATTTCAATTATTATTAAAAATTTGATCTTACTTCGAGAATATCAGATATGCACAAACATTTCTATTGGTTTATTTCTTCAATAAAACAGTTTAACGGTTGATCAGTCTTCTTCTTGAATACTAGCTTTACGTAATAGATATTTATCAATGCTGCCAAATATTTATCTTATCCTCTCGCATCATGTTTTTAATTTGCAATCTTTTTTACGAGTCAGTTAGTTAATTTCGTATTGTTTTCTTAAATACATCGTAAGATTGTGCTTTTTATGAAACTTTCTTTTTTCATCACTGCATTTGAGTCACGATCACAGCTCAATCTAAATATCAGTTTTTATTATTGTACAATAGTATATTTAACTCTCGTTTCTGACAGGTAACCTTTCTTCTGCTTTTTAATAAATCCCACCAAATGAATAGTCCAAAACCTTGAACCGTTGTTAATTTCAACAGTTTTCTTTGTTGGGATGTTTTAAAAGACCGGCATTCTTCTCGTAAAAATATGATTAAATCGAAAAATTGCATTTTAAGTTTCTGTTCGACATTCTGATTTTAAATGTTTGATTTGCAAGTTTCATGTTACAAACCGTATCAAAATGTTGTTTTTCAAGAACGCAGCTTTGTATTAATGGTCCATATAAAATAAACTTTTCGGACATTCATTTTATCGGTACGCATCTTGTGCAATTTACAAAATTAAAAATGTAAAAACTTTATGAAATGTTTATTGTCTTTTAAAAAATGTCATTCAATGAATTAAGATTACGATTTAAAATACTAAAAATCATGAATAAATCAATGGTTATTTTATTTCAATTTCTCAATTTAAAAAAAAAAAATTTCAAATATTTTTTTATCTTGTTTTGATTTAAAATTTAAAAAATCTTTATCATTTTTTATTATGTTTTTTTTTTATTTAGGAAAAAAAAGGTTGTATGCAAATGTTAATAAATATAATGATTACTTTGTTGCATTTTCCAGTGAAGTTTCAGGTAGTAATATTTTAACAATTATTATTTTTATTTACATTTACGTGCGTTACGTTGCACTACTCCTGCATACCTTCTGGAATAAAAACTTTATACTTTTAAACCAAAATGGAAAAAAAAACAAAATAATAACACATTGAAAGTAAAGCTGATAAATAAAATATATCATCATTCAATGAAATGCTATGTTAAACAAATAAAAAGTATGTACATGTATGAATTTACATAAAAATATATAAATAATAATACATCATAAAATAATGTAAAAAAGTTAAAAATACAAACAAATTAAAAGAAAGAAACGCAACACAATAAAAAAATAAACAAAGCTTAAAGATCTATAACGCACAGCAGGGGTAGGGGAGTTTAAAATTGACCTTGTGATTTAATATGTAATATTCTCATTTAATGTAAGAATGCAACTATATGTTAACATCAAAGACAAAATTGTGAAACCTAAATTTTACAGAGACAACTTAAATGTTTGGCGTAGGGTGGTTTTATTGTGCAAATGATAAATGGCTGATTCTGAGGAAAGCGAAATTCGCGGATCTATGTTTTAAACAGAATACAGAACCATATCCGACCTTTTAGTTACCGAGTGCTCCAAAGTGTCACGGGTTCAATCATCTGGTAGTTTCTCATAATTTCACAAGCAATATTTTCCGCTTTGAATGATTGTAGTAGGCTGAATTGAAACATTCGCAGCTCGGGAATGTTAGTCTTTTTTTTCAAAATTATCAATGAAATATTTCTACCTGTTCTATTACTGCTTTAGCCTCGTTAAACGTCACTTTGTGGAATTATAATACAAACAATACTACAAATAATTTATCTTTAAGTTTTCTATGGGTAGTTAGGAAAATGTCTAAGGTTTCCAGTAAATAAAAAAAATAAACTGTAATATTTTTGAAATTAAGCTAAACATTTCAGTTTTACGATTTAGTTACAATTTTTAAAAATAAAGTTCTACTTGTAGCCTCAATACGATAAGCCGAATAAATGATAAATTCAAAATTATGACAGATCACTGAATTTATTAATTTTTTAAAAATATTTTTAGCTACTGTCATTTGGTGATGATAGTTGAGAACGGCGATTTTAAAAATGCAATGTAATTTATTAGACCATTAAGGTTGACAGTGGGTATACAGGTGATAATAAGCGGTGAATGACTCCGAGAAAATATGGAGTAATCAACTCATATAAAATAAAGGAACTCATGGTAACAGGTACGATTCGTTTTTTAACTAAAATACTCTTTTGTTCGATTCTTAAGTATTGATACAGTAGTCGTGGTTTATATTACTTTTGCAACGACTAATAGCTAGTCGATGATTTACTTTGTTGCACATATTTAACTCGGAGGTGCCAAAGCGAGAAATGGTATTAGCTGTTATTATTCAATCTACCTCTTCAAATACATTCAATGACCAATGTGCACATGCAAATGTGTGTCAAAGATGATTTGCATGAACAGACGGAATGTCGAGAGAGTAAGGCAATTAAGCAGGCAATAAAGTTGTCTTCAAATATTTGTTTTTGAATAACTAAACAAAATTCTTGTTATATTTACGAAATATTTTTCTTTTTGTAAATTATCACAAATATTATATTTCTTAATTTACTAGATAGAAAAAATGATATTTTTTGGTAATGAGCACTGAACAAACTTAAATTTTCTAAATACTTCGTTTATATGAAAAAAAATAGAATTTTTAAAATGCTATTAGAATTTATGTCCACAAATAAAAAAAAACGTGTAACACGAGTAATATAATTTAATTCAAACAAAACTTTTAATTGCATCTGTAGTAAAATGATATTAATGCGTTTTTTGGTACCTTTCTTTTACATATTAATTAAAACAAATGTAAAATGTGCAGATCACCTAATTACCGGAAAAATACATTTTAATATTGATAAATGTAAAACTATTAAAGTTTTTCCTTCCATTAATCTGAGCTCTCTCGTTTGAAAAATGAAATAAGGTAGGTACCTAACCATAATGTTAAAATATCGGTTATTAAGGACCCATCAATAAACGTAAAAAATAGTTATTGTATAGTTTCGATTTTCGTCGTTACCTACATCGCCCTTAAGAGCCATTAACAAGAAGAATTTTCGTCGATCTGGAAGTGTTAAGATTATATCTCCTACTCTTAATACTTTCACTTCTCATTTAATAAGATCAAGTGATGCTGCGCCTTGTCTGAGATGACGAATGCAGCTAGTAAGCAATTAACATGATTTATATATTTGAGAATTTCACCTATATCACGAAGGTATGAGCTAAGATTAATTCTAATAAATGATTCAAAGGTTGATGTGTCTTCCGTAATAAATTAGAATTCAATATTTCCTATTGCTATTTGTGTATGTCGCTTGTAATACCCACAATTCCCTTTAAAAAAATTGACGTTAGATTCAAATTATAAATTTTATTTTAAATAATAGTAAATTTTATTTGCTATCGTAATTACAGAAACAGTGAATAGGTACTATAACAACACATTCACTGTGGTAAAAAAAAAAACATAACCCCATCTATGATTCATCTTCTTTGCATTGTACACTTGAATTTATGATATATAATAAATAATTCCGGTGCATTATTAACATATTATGTAATCACAATCAACACAGCTTCTAACGAACGACACGAGTAATAATGTTTGTTCATTTAAATGGATACATTTACAAAGTTTCCATAAAATAAAACAAGAAATCTAAAAAAATTAAAGGTGATTTTTTTTAACTTCCTTAATTTAATTTTCAATCAATAAAAATTAAAGGTTTTTTATTGTTGTCCTTTTTTTAAACAAACCATATTAATCTAAAAATACAAGAGTTTCTTATCCCACTACACTTATCACAGTAAGAAGCACAGTAGTAAGAAGGTACTTAAATAATTTAACAAATTTAAGATTCTTAGGTCTTAGTGTATGCAGGTAACATTTAAAGCTAATATGTGTCAAATAATGTAATTTTGCTTCTTAGAATCGTCGGGTAGAATAGATATGGAAACTAGCAATGATAATAATATACATCCTATGAAAGGTCATTGGTAGTTTATAAGCAATATACTTAACGTTTTATCTCATTGTAATATCTTGCACAGGATCTTTAAAAAATCACTGAACTATTTCAAATATAAAACTTCTTAAAAAGAGTACAAAGTATATTGTGTCTAGGCCCAGACGAAAGGGTTCAAAACTCGGTAAATTGAAAATTAATTTCAATGAATTTATTTGGTTTTCAGAAAAAAAATGCATTTCGGTTTGGAGCGGGTAATCTCTTAGTATTGCTTTGAAAATGTTAAAATATTGCTTGATTTGGTATTAGTTGTGTTTTATAATAAATTCCAAGATAATAAGGGTATTAGCTGTCTCTTACCCTTTTGTATCTTCTTCTGCATACACGTTTTTGAATCGTGAGTGTCATAATTTCAATGGCTTGAGCAAAACGACTTATGGTATCATTAATATTTTCGAAATATTGATCTTCTTTTTTTCCTCTTCCATCTTTTAAATGCTGTCAAAATTGTCTCAACATGTGGACATAAACAAATATTAATCTACTGGTTGTATCTAAAATTCGGTTTTAAAATGAGTAAGACTAACGAAATTAGACCAAAGAGTTGAATGGCCCAACTTTACCAAACATAGGCCTCTCCTCAAACAAAACAGATTCCTTAACACCACCAAATACTTTTTTTGATAGTCTCCATGTTTGGAGTGCACATATAAACTCTCACATGGAACGTGACAAAAATGGGTATTAAAAGAGCCATATTAGGAATCTCCTTGCCAGATTGAAACACTAGAAGCAAGACAGAGGTAGACAATATTACCCCCTAAATCTTAATTCTCAAGTTGGACTATGCTAGACACGTAGCACGAATAACATATTACCATTATCTAATCATCGGGCTTTGGTTGTGAGATGGCCCACATGGGCTAATTGCTCACAGAGAACTTTCGACTTCAAATTTCCAACATTTGAGGGCCAATTATTATTTTTTCAGGAACACGTACTCGTACGTACATGTTTCCCAACTACCTGGATTTACCCAATTGGGGTATTTTCTTAAGTTAAAAGGTGTAGGAGGGAAAGAAGATGAGGGAAAGGAAGGTTGGGAGAAGTATTTGGCTATTCAGATCTATTCACTAAACACGGTTAAAGCCGTATCAAGAATGGTTTAGATTCTGATTGGTGGGTCTTTAACTAGGGCGATCCTTACAGTATCTGGAGACTGTGCAAGTGTCTAAAACTCGACACCGGAAGGCCTATGAGGAAGTGGTTTCAAATAAACATTTTTGAATTAAATTTTTGGTTTATTTATTTATAATTACTTAATTTAAGTTCTTTTTGACAGACCGTGTAGTATTCTTGTTTTATTGATCGGGCGTCAAGTTTGAGTGTATTAATCCGTGTATTTATAACGACACGGTTTATTCAAGTAATAATTATCTGCGCATACAGGATATGAGTATCGAGAACCAGCCATCCAGATTAATCAAGAATTGTAACCGTTTGTGCTCATCCCTATGTCAAAAGTTAACGTGTACGAATGTAAATGAGTAAAACGAATGCATTAAATAGTAGGTAATCGTCTGAGTAATAAATGTCATGCTCCGTGATTTAGCCAGCTTGTTATGAAGCTTGTGTTTGATATTATTTAATATATGCATACCTTATACATAAATACATTTTCCCCTCTCTTTAATTGCCTGAAAGTATTTATCATAATTACACTATCAGTACTCGTAGGGATGTGTTGTATATTTTATCGCGGTATTTACTTTGTCAAGTTTCCGAATAATTTTCTTTAATAAATGGTTTAAGAAAGGGTTTATTCATATTTATGGTAAACTCAAATATAACCAATAAATCGGGCGAAACATTTGACACAGATGTGGAAAATAATCCATAACCTCGTAATTAGATTTATTTAAATGTATCTTCTACATAATTCTTTCATATGTTCTATATTTTATCTATATTTTATTTTGTTCTTAAAATTCTTAGTCCAGTCAAATTTTTGTCAAATCTAATAACTTTCCAAATAATAAAAATATCTAACGGTAAAGATCAAAATTTTTTGTATACATACTTAATGCGACGTTATTTAACATACTAAAATTTTGAAACTGTTAATTCTGTGGCGCGCCATTTTAATCTTGGAAAACAAAGGTACACTTTATTCCACTTTTATTATTTTGACTGGACCGGTTTCAGCCTACCACCATCTTCAGACTAGTACAAAAATAGTTAACCTACGGCTTAAAAAATTTTGGGGATGTTAGGGGTGTTAAACAATGCCTTTAATTATATTCATCAATTGTTGCATGATTTTAATAGCACAGGGTCAAAAGTTACTTTTAATTTATTGGTATCCGTACGTTAACATATCTATCTGGAATATTTATTTATTTTACATTTTAAAGTGTTAAGTTGCATTTCTATAAATATGAATTGACAATGTATTTATATAATGAAAGGTTGGTGAATACTGATTGTTAATGAGTTTACTTTAGGTTTTCCCATCTCAATTGTGATGTCCAGATGTACAACATAATTTTTCTAATTATTGGGTTACTCCCAGCATTATGTTATTAGTTTTATGATTCTATTCATTATGCACTGTTAGAGTAGATTACTTCTATTATTATAATTTCTCGGTATCAAGGAATTTTTGAGTGCTCTGCACTTTGGTAATGACTTACATTTATTGTTATTACCTATTGATTGTTTAAGGATTTTTAAGTGCATTTACATTATGATATGTTTTTAGTTAGGAATATACATTATTACATTGGATCGGATGATAAAATTATAATGGGTATAATAGCGGTGACTTTACAAATGATTCTAGTTGTTTATTCATGACAAATTGTGGGTCAACTTTATTAGTTAGACGGGTTATTTCCATTGATTCTAGTCTGTCTAATTTTTGTCCTTTCACGCACGTGTGTAGGACTTTCACATCTCTGTCTTTGTCAAACGAGTGTTTGTTATCTAGTAGGTGCAATGCAACGTTCGAAAGTTCACCTTTATCGTTAACCCAATTGGTGAAATGTTCTTTAATGCGTGTTTTGAACGCTCTACCCGTTTGGCCTATGTACTGTGACGGGCAATTAGAGCAATTAACTTGATAAACCCCTGAGTTAGATAACTCAGATAACTCTAAAAAACAAACTAGATAACTCAGGGGTTTATCAAGTTAATTGCTCTAATTGCCCGTCACAGTACATAGGCCAAACGGGTAGAGCGTTCAAAACACGCATTAAAGAACATTTCACCAATTGGGTTAACGATAAAGGTGAACTTTCGAACGTTGCATTGCACCTACTAGATAACAAACACTCGTTTGACAAAGACAGAGATGTGAAAGTCCTACACACGTGCGTGAAAGGACAAAAATTAGACAGACTAGAATCAATGGAAATAACCCGTCTAACTAATAAAGTTGACCCACAATTTGTCATGAATAAACAACTAGAATCATTTGTAAAGTCACCGCTATTATACCCATTATAATTTTATCATCCGATCCAATGTAATAATGTATATTCCTAACTAAAAACATATCATAATGTAAATGCACTTAAAAAATCCCAAACAATCAATAGGTAATAACAATAAATGTAAGTCATTACCAAAGTGCAGAGCACTCAAAAATTCCTTGATACCGAGAAATTATAATAATAGAAGTAATCTACTCTAACAGTGCATAATGAATAGAATCATAAAACTAATATACCATAATGCTGGGAGTAACCCAATAATTAGAAAATTATGTTGTACATCTGGACATCACAATTGAGATGGGAAAACCTAAAGTAAACTCATTAACAATCAGTATTCACCAACCTTTCATTATATAAATACATTGTCAATTCATATTTATAGAAATGCAACTGTAACCCATCTTAAATATCAAATAAAATAAATAAATATTCCAGATAGATATATAAAATAGTAATACCAATAAATTAAAAGTAACTTTTACCCTGTAACTATTAAAATCATGCAACAATACTGATGAATATAATTAAAGTAAAATCATTGTTTACCACCCCTAACATCCCCAAAAATAGTATATAAGCCGTAGGTTAACAAACATTTGTACTAGTCTGAAGATGGCCGTCATAGGCTGAAACCGGTCCAGTCAAAATAATAAAAGTGGAATAAAGTTACAAATTTGTTTTATTAAATCAACAAAATTATTTATATTTTTGCCCTCGATTTGCCTTTTTTTGTTTCTGTACACTGTAAAATCAGTAAAATATTTTGTAGATTTTTTTTTCCTGAAACTACAAAGAGAGAGAAAGTTTGCTCAAAGTACACAACTACGCTAAAATATAAAAAAAACCTTATTAATGGATTTAAAAAAAAAGTATCCCACATAAAACTGTGCCTACACACCTTCAGTGCCTTTTAAGCGATAGGTGGCATATTTTTAGAATTCAATGAATCAATCAAAAAATAATATAAAATCAATTTTTCGTTTCTTTGTTATTCTAGAAAAGAACTTGAGTAAATACAAAAACAATCCACATATAAGAAAATACTTATGTTTGAACGAGGTCATTGGCCATCGTCTACTAGTATTCAGGAATATAAATATTTTGCTTCTAATCACTGCACCGTTGTAACTAAATAATCTATAAGTTTTTTCATCGTTTTAAAAAAAAAATGGTGTACCCGACGTGATCAGGTACACAAGTAAACTGTAATAGGGGGGGCGGTCCCGATCTGCGAAGTGCTCCAAGGGGTCGTCTCGTTGTAAGGGAGTCGACTAGGGTTGACTTGTAGGGGCTGGTTCTGCTCTCAAGTGAAGATGCTGCGGTGTGGTCTGGAGAAAGTTGTAGTCAGGCGGTCCAGGGGGGCAAGCGATGGTCAGAAGAAAAGGCAGGAGTCAAGTTGTAGGCGATGTCAAGCGGAGAGAAGTCAAGGTAGATGATGCTGGCGGAGGATGCTGGTGATCTGCCTTCCTCTGGTTTTTGCGCAATTAATATTGCGCTCCAGAGCGCGACCACGGATTTGGGAGATTTGTATGGGGGAATTTTGTTTCCCCCTTTCTCTCTCTTTCCGGGTCGCTGGCAATTTTCTGGGATAGATTTAATTAATCTATCCCCTTCTCCTAAGCATCACCTTTAACCTCAACTTCTCCATACTCTTCCATCATTTTTATTAAGTTCAGAATAATCATTTTAAAATACAAGTACAAAAAAGGTGCCCGTTTTTTGGGCTAAAAATCTTAATTACTAACTTAGTCTAACATTTACATATATGAAATTACAACAGTTGTGTAGCTGGGGGCCGAGTTATCACCCCGGTATATTTTATTTGGCCGAGTGATTAACCTGGCCCCCGTGAAAGGGTTAGAAAGATTAATTTTTCCCGCCTGGGCCGGCCCGAGACTTGCAGAGCTCGGTCGTGAGTGTCCGCTCTAGACCGCTCGCGCTTGCGTTATTCGCTGCCTGGGTCTAGAGGATTTAGCCTCACGGCCGACCTTTTGTCTCATTTAGGGCCGAGCAAGCCGGGAGAAACATACATAAAATTATAAATTTACAATTTGTATGGAGAAATCTTAGATCTAACTTATTTCCTACATTAACGCCGCTGTCGGGGCATTCGCGTCCGACACAAATGGTGATGAGCTAAGAAGATTAAAATTTAATTTGATTGATATGTGCTATACCACATTCGATTCATGTAAAATAAAATATAATATATTTGCGGTACGTTCCAAAGTGGTAGAAGTATCGCCCTGGTGAAAGTCCACCATTTAGAATTGAGAACTTCCTTGACATGGCTTTAGCCGTATTTGGTGACCAGATCTAAATAGCCAGGTACTTCCCCTTCCCGTCCTCTTCCCCTCCCCTTTTCCCCCTCCCCTTCCCCCTTTGGACGTTTGGGATCAGCTGGGACTTGTGTGGTAATCACTATAAAAATATCTAATCTAAGTATCGCATTAATAGCTCTTAGCACAACTTGGGAATTATAAAAGCAACGTGACAAAATATTTTTAAAGTGTTGTAAGTTACGAAAATATAGAAATGACAAGTCATAATCCATAAACCACAAAATAATTTAATTTATTTCGAATGCTTTTTAAAACATTCATAGTTCTCTTGTCTTAATTCGGTGAAGTCCACCTTTCCAACTCAATCACGTTCATAAATCATAAGAAAACATTAAACTCGCTTGGTTTCTCAGACGCGCGGATGATAAATAATCTTCCTAGGTAGAGCCAACAGAGAGAACGAAGCGATCAATTAATATTCCAGAGATTTTAAGATTCTCAGAACTTCTGAAGAATCTCACGATAAATACCTACGTAGATTCCATTGTTTATGTGATACCGCACGGTGGTTCAAATTACCCGGAGCCAGTGCTACTTTTGCATCCCCATTTATGGGATATTTTTGATGCTGCAAGGAAGTACAGGCGGGGGAGTAGAATCCGAACTTTAGGAGTATAAATCGTTACTTTTCAAGAAGATATTGTGGTTAGGTACATTACATTTAGTATCGATTTTAAAATATACAACAATTAATTTAATACATATTTTTAATGAAAAAGAAATAATAATTGAACATAAAAACAAAATATACATAGTGTGTGGTTATATATACTCAAAGATACAGAGGGAGAACACAATATAAAAAAAGAGAACAGTAAGAAAACAAAAGAATTACATTTAAATTATAACAAAGGAAGAGAAAGAAATAAACATATAATATGAAACGAAAGAGGCAAAACGTCAACTGAAAATATGATAAAAGAATAATGAGAAATTGAATGAGTTTATATTTTTATATACATACGAGTATATCTTACACAATATATAAATAACCACACACTTCATATTTTTTGTTTAGTTTAATTTTGTACCCTGATGATGCTTAAGCTAAGCGGAACCGGTCGGTCATTGAAAATATATTAAAATCTGTGGTCTTTTACAAACCTATTATTTAATTTTCATTGAATACGTCAAACCACAAAGTAATTGCTCTCAACAAAAATATTTAAAAAAGCATTTATTGATGTAAAATTACTAAATGTTGATTTGCCCACGTCAGGTTTTGAACCCACTATCTTTGGGTCCTGAGTCAATGAGATTACCGCTTTGTCATCCTTTTTTATTCCTACATGTCCACCATTAATTAGTACGGTTTCATTATTTAATAATTAAATGACGTATCATTCTGCCAGGTTTAAATCAGAAAAATCATTGTAAGTCGAATTTAAAGAAACGAGGTGAGATTTTAGCGGTAATTTTTGCTTGAAGCGTCAGAGCAAAGGTGTATTTGTAAGCATCAAAGTGTATTTTCCTGAAGATGGGTCATCCACCACAGCGCCTGGAAGATTTATTCGTCTCGAGCGACGCGGCGCGACGAAGGGAGATAAATTAAAAATATTTCTACCATATATCAGAATTATGGCACTGAAGCAGTGACTTACCTGCCCTAGTCCACTCAAATAACAACGCCATGGCAACAGGACTGGATTTTCAAAGGGCTTTTGGCTAGTACAATTATGTTATTTAAATGGATTTAGCTGTATTTAGTGATCCAAGCTGACTATTTGGATATTTCTCTTTCCTTTTGTCTCTCTCCTACCCCACTTTCTCCAAGCTCACAATACTAACAAATAGGAAATCCGTTATTTTTATAGTGAATACCGCACAAGAGTCCCAACTGCTCCCAACCGTCTGGAACCAGTGAAACTTTGGCATGTTGTGAGGTTGAAGGCATGGGGGAGGGGAAGGAGAGCGGAAGAGAAAGGTTGTGAAGTACCTGGCTATTCAGATCTGGTTACCGAACACGACTAAAGCTATTTTAACCAAGGTTTCAATTTGAAATGGTGGTCTATCACCAGGGCGATATCTACCACCCTTGAGCTTCCCCCAAATATGCCATACATAGTGTTATGACATATATTAATTAATTAAATTTACTTGCGAACGCTGGGTTTGAACCCGCGACCTCTGGATTCGTGGTCGAGCGTCTTACCATTCGACCACGCAGGCCGTTAATATTCTACCGGTTCTTCTGTTTTACTATTGAAATAATTTCTATTATATTGTTATACTATAACCATTATCAGCAAGTACATTTTTTTTATCCTGGTCCTTTCCATCAGAACTAGAGTTATAAGCCTTCAGTCCATATCAAAATGTCAAAACCCTTCTTCTTCATGTAAAGAAATAGATAAACTTCCAGTTCATCTCACGCAAACATCGTTTTTTTCTACATTTCTTTACATAATTAATTATTTTAACACTACACTTTATGACATAATATTCACTCATACCTATAAAAGTAGAATATTAATTGTTTCTCAAATTAATATTTTTTACTGACGTAACATTCAACCACAACGGTGTTATGTGTTGTAATAAACAGTTATATTCATACTTTTTTAAAGATATATTTTATAAGATGCTACGTAAAATAATAAATATTTTATTCGGTAAACTTACATCGTATGCAAATGTTTTCGGAAATCTTAAATACAAATGAATTCTACGTATGTAAAATCTGTGCTTTGTCAATAAATTTGGCATCTTTATTATTTATTTGTATTAATACACCCATACGAACTCTAGGAAATCTCTTTATTTTAATGTTTGATAAAAAAATAATACTTAATTTATCATTAAAAGTATCACAAAATAATTGAAAATAAATTGCAAATGCTCAAACGTTGAGATAACTAATTTAAGTAATGTTTATTTTTCAATTGTTACAATATTTTGTGATATAAAGCACTAAAATGACAGAGATATTAACAACACGTGTGGTTTATTTATTTGTTAACGGTTAATAAGCTTAATTTACAAAACAGTTTATCGCATTAATATGAAATAAGTAATAAAAAAATAAACAAAGATTAAATTATACAGATATGCAATAATATATAACATATTATGTAGAAAACAAGTCATCTATCACCCCAGGCTTAGTATTTACTGTTAATATAAATAATAATAAAAATACATGTAAATTATAAGTTCCAGAATATTTTGAACGAGGTTTTAAAGCTTTTTACATTTTAAAATGTTAATTTTTGATAAAATTACATATTTTCAAACGTCATTTAAAAAACAAGATTTTTGGTAGTCACTATTAAAAGCTTATTTGGGCTTGAGATGAATAAAGTAACAATATTTGAATTACTGAGAACTTTCAGGGACATGGATCTAAAGTGGAAATCTTTATAATGGCCACCGGGCTCATTCCATCTGTTATTTAGGACTTTATTCTCTCACAGGGATATAAATAATAAAATATATACATACATAAAAAGATAGACGTATATATAGATATAAAGGCAGGAGTAAACGTGGACGTTAAAGACATTCATGTTAGTGTAAAGAGGAAATAAATTCCTAAGCCGGAAAATCAGTTCATAGCCAAGCTCTTAAGCATAAAAAGGACCCGTTCTCACGTGGATAATGTCATCTTTGAACAAATATTAGGTGGTGCGTCTCTCGGTTGTACACCGGTATCAAATGAATCAAAAACGCCATCTAGTCGGAGCATCTCCGATTGAAATACTGCTTAAACAAGCACAGCATTCTCACCTAAAGTATATATTTGTGAATAGTTCAATTTGGTTGGTTTTGATAAGAGAATCTATAATATAGAATATAGTTTGCCAATGATAACATAAATCCAATGGTTTATATAAGGTGTCCAAGGGCTTCAGACCAAACCACCACATTCGTTATTTATCAGTTCCAAATGGTGTTTTTTTTTACCGAACCTTTCTTGGAAAGCGCGTTTTCCCACGGTAATTTGCAAGTTAATGTTATACATGATTATGGCTAATAATTTTTACTCTGTCAAAAACCATTTAATTTTGTCAGTTCGACGACCCTATAGCAAAATTTCAGTAATTTATAGCTTTTCCGCTGTCCTAAAAAAAACGATATTTTATTACATTTGATTGGAAAACTGTTTGTTATTTTATTTTGCCTATCCTGTGTACCCAGGAATCGCTAATTGACTTTCTGTAAAAGCAGACAGGAAACATCAATTAAGTCATAAAGTCAATTTTGTTTGATGAGGCATCCGAGAAAACCGCGAAATTTTAATTAACCGAGACTAATATAATGTGATACTTATGTCACGTGTAATATTTTTTTTTTATAAAGATGGAATGCTGGGGGGATATTTTATAACTATATGGCAATTTTTTTTTAATCCACTTGATGGCAAAACTCAAATGATGCATATAAAGATGAACACCGAGCAGTACAATTTTATTTGACGTTGAATTGTCTACATTTTTATGAATTTACAAAATAATTCAAACTATTTTTACGTATGAAAAAAATGATTTACGAGCGTTCAATATTTTCGAAAAAACTTTTTGCCTTAAAAAGCCTGTCGTAATTAGGTAATCCTTGAAATAAATTACCTTTTCTTAATTACTTATTAATATATTCTATTTGAATGATCCTATTTTATGTGAATTCGACAAAAGAGTCCCAACTGCTCTCATCTATTTGGAGTCAGTGGGACTATGGCTTCCAGAATTTTGGGGATGTTTTAGGTTTTAATCTAATTAAAAGAGAAAAAAGATAGGGAAGAGAAAGGTTGAAAAATTGCTGTACAAACATCATCGTCTTCTTACTAAATAAGGAAATCCTTCCAAAATTGCTTCAGTTTAAGGTCATAATAAATGACCCATCACTCTATATTCTGTCTCTTGCGGTACTTAAATAGCTTCACATAGTTTTCGAAACTTATTGAATACAGCTTCTGATGGATCGGACAGTGCTAGGTGTTGATGGGGAAAAATTAATCACCATGGAAACCCGATAGTGATTGAATTTCCTTATTAACGTCAGTCAGATTGGATGATTTCATTCAGGGAAACGGGGATGAAATGAGGATGTCATTAACGGTTTGTGTTTGGCTGAAGGTTTTCAGGAAAATCTATTACGCGTTGCAAATTTGATTAGTTCGGTAAAATACTAGACTAAAATATAATACGATAAAAATAACTGCCATTTGATATTTTATATTTGAAAAAAAAAAGTTTATTTTTCATGTTTTTTATTATGAATATTTTTACTTCCATTAAAGATATTTGAAACAATAATTTGCCCACTCATTTTTAGAAAATGTCTTTTTGCATTCCTTTCAGTGATTTTCGTATTTATTTATCGAATCATATACCGCCTTTTAGGCATAATATTAAATAATGGTAAAATAACATTTTACTTAAAACAAAGGAGTGGAAAGTTGTATTCACAAACCTCATTTTAGTCTTCCGCTTTACAAAATATTACTTTGCGTCTGGTGTAGACTTCTTATCATTATTTATTCCGCTGATTTTTAGTTGAGCAGAGTTAATGGAAAATAATATAAAAAATCAACAGTTATTTTTTTTAATACAGACGTAGCCTTTCTTTTTCTGTTAACGATAAATGAGTTTGGATATTTATTTTTTATTATGATTTTCATTTATTTATTAAAAAAAAATAGATTTTTTAATTTTCGATTTTTTACAAAAATACATTAAATCAACCAATAATGCAAATTTATTTATATCGGGTTAAAAATTTACAGGCTCTCTTCAATATCATGTCATCAAAATGATGGTTTAAATATTTCGATGCGGCGTTTATTTGTGCGACAAAACAGCAAGATACCTATAATACTCGTTGGTCGATTTGGCTAACTACCCACCCATTCAAAGCTTTTCATAAAAAATCGATATCGTTTACTACTATCCACGAGTCGATCGTGTGCGTATCTGCATATAAACACCCACACATGTTGCGTAAGGATTGATTATTAGGGCATAATGGTTAAACTCTCAACCTTCCCTCTATTTTCCATCGTCCAATACAAAACCTTTCATTCTCGATGCAAATTAATGCATTGTCCCTTCTCCCCGTTAATCCTTTTTATCCCATTACACCCCCACCCTCCCTGTTCAACCATCCCCTTCTCTCTTCCATCACCCAACACCACCCACTGCAGCAAATATCCCCTAAAAGTTTTGTTAATGCAGGAAACATTTCGTTCCACTGAGAAGTTGGAAATGCAATATTTTTACGGCAGGTTAAACTAATCCATCTCGTTGACTCTTCGTCAGTTCCTAAATTAAAACACATCATCGTATTGTAAAATAATTCTCTTCTGAACATATTTTGGGCGATTTTTTTATGCCAGGAAACAATAGTAACTTAAAAATATTTTTGTTAATTAACTTATTACTATCTTGTTTATTATGTAAATTAAGCAGGCTTTTTATTTTTTGCTATCGATATAGTTTGACCGTTGAATATTTGCGGCGTTTAAACAATATTACTAAACTTAAGTATGTGATTGATGAATATAGAGTTTTATATATATACTCGTATGTGTATTATGTAAATTAATAATTTGTGGTTGAACTTTATTGTGAACGGGTATTGTTTAGATCAGCATCTACTTAAATATATAATATTAATATTAACTAGAAATTAAGACTAGTATAGCACCCTTGAGGTAATTTTTCATGTAAATATTACAGGATAAATTGAAATTTTACTACTTTCAAGAGGCGTGTGCTAGAGTGAAACCATTTCGGTTCCAATCAACTGTTTACGCGTTTCACGATTTCCCCTAATCTTTTGAAAGTAATAATTCATCAACTTATTGTAATTCGTAAATCACTTTGAAACTCCAGGTATCACAGTGGATTTTTTTTAATTCCAAAAAGCAATTGATTCTCGAGTGCGGTGTAAATAAGTTTCTCAAATAATCGATTCGCAAGAACAATGCGTATCCCCGTCATTCCACGGGGGCGACAGACGCGCGAGGAGGTGCGCGAATCACCCTCCCAGCGGACAACTGAACACCTAATACCTTTACTGGCAAGTGGCAAGTAGGTTCTAGGTACCGGAGTGTTCCACTAGGGGAGATTCGCCTGGGGCGGCAAGGTAACCGACCCTCCCGTGTTTTATGCGCGCCTGGTAGCCCCATCGACAGATGGTGTTAATTCCTTTCTTTAAAACTGCACACATGCGGACGTATGAGGGAATGTTATTAAATTGTTCATGTGTGGGTGTTATCACCCACACACTGCAGCTGCAATTGTATAGGTGGTTACCTTGAATGGGATAGCTGATTGGTTGAAGGGTGAATCTCCATCGGCATCACGCCTAATTGAGATGTCTCAGAGGAACTCATTTTTTCTGCATTGTTTTGTGTTTAAAAAAAATAAAAATATTTATTTCCTTATATAATTAAATACACAAATGAAAGATTAATATTAAACCTTTAATATTCTAACAATGTAATTCATTGTCCGTAAAACAACCTTACCATTTTATTATATTCCTTATTTATGACAAACGCTTTCACACCTACCTGTTTGTCTTGTTCATCATTTATAAAATAACTTTCAAGTTCATATTTAACATATAGCTACAATGTAATACTATTTTATTACAGTACTTTGAGTGATAATGATAATGACAGGTTAATTCAATACATACCGATTTATATTTTATTACTTACCATTTGTCTAAAATGGTGATTAAATGAACCTTCGGCATTAGCTAGTACCTACACAATAATTTAAATTCCATCCATTATTTATAGCACAATCAGTTGAATACATTTATTGAGGCATTTACGGTTTAACACACAAAGCGAATGATTAGGTATGAATTTAATTTGTTTGTTTTATGTTATATTTATCATAGGCTATTAACAATGTTAACTAAAATCATCAATGTTTAATCTGCAAGAGTTTGCATAATGTGTTTTGGTAAATATTTATTTAAATTTTGATGTTGTAAGTTTTTTGCTTGGCCTGGAAATTTTATGTACATTTGACGAAACTAGTTGGCAACAAAAACCAACAGCAAAATATAAGAGTAAGAGTAGTCCATAACGAATTTGTTAATCAATTAAGTTCTTAAATACATATTTGATTATTTCATTGTAATGATAAGTAAACGATATAAAGACACGATTTGATGGTTTGAACATTTAGAGCGGATGTCAGTCACGGAAATGACAGGAGAATATTACATCAATTCACGAAGTCCGTGATGCTCCAGGAAGACATTATCAATACGATGAAGTGAATCAAAATACTTTCGACGAGCTATGTTAAGAGTTAGTGTTACAAAATTACAAGTCGATGGCATGGTGTACAACTTAAAATACAGAGTAAAATAAAAATTATACTTGTTTTGCTTTTATTAAACAACACAATTTATTTTCTTTGTGAGTACAAGCGTACGAGTTGAACTGTTAAAAATTGGAACCTGTAGATGTGTTCAGAAAATTATCAAATTTAAAAAAAAAAAATCTTTTCAAATCAAAACAAGTGATAAAGTACCTACCTACATAATGTACAATTATTTTTTTCTGTATTTGAAATGGGTTGCTTAAACCAACAATTTTTTTTTTGGCAAGTTAAGTTTCATCCCGTGATTTTACACGGGTGACAACTAGTACTTGTATAAAATACAACTTTAAAAGCTAAAAAAATTGATGGAATTTTTATTTATTTATTTTTGCAAAAGAAAAGTGCACGTGTAAAAGTGACTTTATTACAAACCCTCGTCGATTTGATGAAGCGCGTGTTTGAACACGCTGCTATCCGTCAATCTGTAAGAACAAAAAAAAGTTGCACAAATCTTGTACCAGATGCCGAAAGTTTAAGAACCACCTGTCAATGCATTGAAAAAACTAAAATAAATATTGTTACGGCGTATCGATTCGACGAAAGTTAATAATTTAGGCTAAAGTAATTAAATTTTACATGCAACATTAATTTAGTAATTTAATTGTCTTGGGAAATACGAAATGTACCTACAGATTATATTTACATGAAATTACACTTAAGGCATTTGGGCATTTTGTCAGCGATTTATGAAATTAATAATATTAATGAAACAAGGAATATATGCCAATTAAAGCTGTGTGGCGTTGCAACCTCTTTTGAGAGATGGTGTGATAACTAGTTGAATAGTTAATTATCGACATAAAAAACTTGAATATACCATAGGAATGTAAAACTAACGTTCATAACGTCTTACACCTAATGTTATATGAATGAATTAATGCTGCTTTAATTTGCCATAAATAGGTTGATCAATAAACTATACAGATGCCTTTAGATATCACGACCTCGTGAAATGGATAGAGATCTTTAAGATTTTTATAGAAAGTAGGACGCTTGTGCGGCTTTTAAGACGTTTAACCTGTGACCTCGTCACTTAATCAGAGAGGTCGTGTCTCGTTCCAATACCTGGTTATTCAGACACTATCGATATAGAATTCTTAATGTTGGCCTTTTGTGATGGCGGAATTGAACCCTTATGTAAGACAATCGATACTGCCAATGATTTTTTTTTAAATATGACGCAAATTAGTTCAACTAACTGCTCAACATATTAAATACATAAGTGAAAAACCACAGGACGTACTATGAAGTATCGAGATTTTTAAATTATAAGAAGTCTTTTTCGTAAAAATATCTCTCGATTTATAAAATGTTCATTTAAAAGGCTCTAATTTGTTATATTTAGCCCTTTTAGGGAACAATGTCACTCAATATGATACTGTAACTGCAAAGATAACGTAATATATCATGTCGATACCCTAGTTCCAGAATTAATCAAGTCCAACATAGCAGCGTTGAATTTTAATACTTTACCATTTATTTATTGTCCGTGTGTTACATACAAATATAAAATATTAACGCCGGAAAGGCGAAAAGGCTGAAGCGCCATTTTCGTTAGTTATTTTTGTTTTAAAAGTTAAGGTCTTCAGTACCTGGTTGGATTTTGGAAAAAAATAATTAGCTCAGTTAACCCAATGCTCTCACTGAGTTACTTGAAGCGATAAAAAGCTAAAAAGTTACAAACTTTTGTCGCTTGAGTCAAGTCTTCTCATAAATGGTAAATATATTTTAGATGGCTGAAGGGTCACAAAAGTCTTCAGAATTAAACGAGAGTCAGAGCATTCGACGCAGAAAAAAAATCTGACCAAAACTGTATATTTAATTTTTAAAAAATTACCAAAGTAACGCTTAATCTCTTTTGACTTTCCAGCCACGATATTATGTCCCAATGACATAATACAACATTAAATACTAAATATGCATCAGCACTCTTTGGAAAGGATGAATGTGTGATTGCAAAATTATTAAATATACCTGATATGACTGTGTGCCATTTGTTTACTCGCTAGGCTCTGAAAATAGGACATCGATGTGTTATAAAATTAGACAAAAATATTTTCTTCGTTTATTGAGAAATAATGTACGCGTAAAATTTTTACCTCAGTTAATCCTTTGTCGGTTCTTTTCACGATGATGCAAACCTTTGTTAGGTGAAATTTGTTAATTGTGAGACTCCATAGCTACCGAGAGAGTTATTTCGACAATACCGCATCAATACAGGTTTCGTAAATTTTCAAACATAAATAATCGATACTCAAGCTTGTTTTGACGTTTTTCAAAAAATCAAAATAAGTCTCTAGGGTTGGGTTTTTTCAAACTTTTTCATTTGACCACGTCACAATTTATCGATTTGAATCGTTTTGTTTTGTTTAATCCGTTTAAAAAAAATCAAATTGTGATCAGCTGACAAGGATAAGAGCATGAATGTTAGGCAGCCTGAAAGCTGATCAAAATATGTTCCAAACATGATCCAAAAATTCAAATGTCACAAAAATTGTAACCTGGCAATTTTTGTCTTTCTTTTAAAATAGTTTAATAGTTTAAACAGAAATTAACTAAGAAGCCACTAGGCAATTTCAAAAATTAAAGATTGCACCCCATTTCATCCGCATCAATACATGGTACCATACTTTATTTCCGTTTCCTTCCATAATTGGCATTGAGTATTCAATTCATTAAATTATGTCATATCTTCCTGTGTCCAAACCCTATAAAACACATTTCTTATTATTTTGTGTGATGCTTTTATCATTCGCGTGTTATTTAACTTTGGGATTATACAGCAAACTAATATGTAGCTAGTTGAAATTTCTCCATCCCTGGACAAATTGGTACTCACTAGACTAGTTAAATTGAAAATTGTAAAATGCTGGAAGGTTTCTACACAGCATTACATAAAGCCTAGTCCCTGAATAAAGTAAAACCTGAAGTTACGTTTCGATATCTGCTTACGAAATTGTGCGTCCGTGCCTCGAATTCATTTAGCAATATATTATAATATTCACAAATAGTTTCCTGCTATAAACTTGGAATATTTGGTATTCAAAGCCTCTTTCCGTTCATTAGCTACGTAAAAAGTACCGCGGCACGTCAACAAGTTGTACTTTCGTGTTCGCCAGTCGCACGGTTCTAGAGTCTTACCAATGAGATGGGAAGAGCGATTTGTTTAAAACGGGAAGTCTCAAATTAAAATTGCAGTATAAATTAGACGTTTAACCCTACTGAAAATGATCCAAAGTCAGAAGTTTGCATCTGATCAATTATGAATGTTGACTGTCATTCTGTATTCTTTTTTATCAAATTTGAAAAACTTTTATCACTACGCACGTTTTTACCTAGTTTTGTTAGATTTTCTAATTATGCTCCTGGAAAATCACGCTGGTATAAAAGTGTTTGAGTTGATAACTTTAATTATTACTGAAGAACATATATTTTCAAAATAATATTCATACCTAGTACTCCCGTATTAAGGGCCGCACCCGAAAATACACACTTTTTGGTTTTCCAGTACAAGCAACACTCAAATTATTTTTCTGTCAAATCTATACGGTTACTAAGGAAAAATGTCCAAGGTTATATTTTTATACATTAGATATTTCAGTAAGTTTTTCATAGAATTTAAAGGATTACAGTTAAAAAATTGTATTCACTAGAAACCTCAGACATTTTCATTACTACCTGTATAGAATTGACAGAAAAACAATTTGTACTGTTGCTTGTACTGGAAAATAAAACGTGTGTATTTTTGGGTGCGACCCATAAAACAGGAGTACCAGGTATGAATATCTGAAGGAAAATGTCTATGTCAGTGAATATATTTTTCAAACAGTAATCTTTTAAATTCTTTATGAAATACATTCTGAAATTTTAAATAAAACGTTCAATTGCTGATATTTCAGTAATTTTTTCATAGAATTGAAAGAATTACAGTAAAACAATGTATTTAATGGAAACCTCAGACATTTTTTAACAACCCATAGAGAATTCGCAAATAAATCATTATTTATAGTATTACTTGTATTAGAATGCTACAAAGTGACGTTAAGTGTCATTCTTGGGTGCTGACCCCTAATATGATTAAGTAAAATTTAAATAAATACGCGCGTAACACTGGTAATCAAAAACTATAGCTAGATTTCTAAGGAAAACGTTTCCCTTTAAAAAATTAAATCGATTTGTTCAAATTGCTAATAAGCATTCCGTGGAGTTGCGTAAAACACTATTTGTATCAACACGTTTTGCATATTATATTAACGAGTCATACGTAATGTTTTGTCGACATAACTATATTCACCAGTATCCGGCGTCATTGACGTCGTGGCGTCAAAATGTAATTAATTACGAATTCATGGCGGTACCTGCCGCTGAAAAACCCCCGTAAATGTGTGCGACGCTATTCAAAGTGGGGTGGCTCACGGTGGCAGATGACTCGCAACTTCCTATTTCCTGCTTCCTACTTTCTGTATCAGGAGGTGTTTGTAAAGCTCCTCTTAGGTACACTAAACTGTACCTTGACTTGATGACAACATGATGAATTAGATCTGTTTTCCGAAAATGTCGAATTTTTAATTATGAACATGAAATGTTATACAATACAGATTAGTAGTATCTTACTTGTAAAAAATATTCTAGTCTTAGAGAAACAATATTAAAGTCTTATTAAAAAAGATAGTACCTACAATGTACTACCTGTGCTCATATTCTCAAAAAAAAAATGTCACGACAACAGATTAAATAATTTAGAAGCACTAGAAATAAAGAAAACCATCAAAATGAATAGTCATACTCTTAATAATAAGATAAATTGGTCCAGTAGTTCAATATAAGGTATATTTCCTGTAAACTCATAAAATTTTCCATTATTCTTTAATCACCTTCTCAGTTGACGTTTTGCCTCTTTCATTTCATATTATCTGTCTCTTTCTCTCTGATACTTTGTTATAATTTAAATATAATTTTTTTTTTATTTTCTCACTGTTTTCTTATTAAATTTTATATTGTGTTCTCCCTATAATCTCGTATATGTATAACTGCACACTTTGTATTTTTTGTTAAGTTTTATTTTGTACCCTGATGATGCTTAGGCTAAGCGAAACCGGTCGGTCCTTAATATTATAGTCGTTTGCGGTTATTACGCAAGGGATAAATTAATTTTTATTTTATTTCCTATTTTAAATTCTGAAATCGTTGAGCGTAGAATTTTCATATTCTTAAACAAAAACATTAAAAACAATACTGACTCAGTAGTTGAATGGGCTGTTTAATATGTTTAAAAAATATCAAATACAATATGGCGTCGTGAAAGATAATAGCTACATAAAATATCGAGTGGTGAATTCTGATTCAATCATTGCGAGTTTAAAATAGTTGCATTGAATTTCCCGACTAAACAATATGAGAAAACTCACCGTTCGAGAGTTTTTGCTGCTTCAGAAACAAATAGTTACGATTAATTTTGTGAAATATTTGAAAACTGGTAAACCACTCAAATATCAAATTGATATCTATTAATAATTGAAAAAAAATAAGGTTTTCACTGTAAAAATCTTATTCCAAGTATAAAATGCTCCCAACTCTTTCCTGGAATACGTAGGGTTTCCAAGATAGCCGAAGGCGGGGGTGGAGCGGGTGGGAGTGGGTGGAGAGTAGGTACCTTTGTTTCATTTCCTGTCAGAAAGATTTTTCACGCTTTGCTTTCTATCAATGAAAATCTTTCCAGTCTTGCAGTTTTCCAATAAAGGTGAACTTATGAGATAAGAGGGTTTATATGCACGCTTCAAAGGTATTGAAGATGTACGAGTATATGGTCGCCTTTAGGAATATCAAAGTTTTTTTAATATATTTTGTTTTATGATGTTCTGTGAAAAACTTGATTATATTTAAAACATTAATTCTGACGACTTTTCACTAGGTGTCAGCTTTTCTAATATTGTACATAAAAATAATTGCTATTATAAATTAAACTCTAACAGGGAAATGTTTACACCATTTCTCCAATGCCATGATTTATGTTTCACATTATTTCAAATAAAATCGATATACAATCAAAGTCATATATAATGCGATATGTTCCAGCTTGATAGATACTCTCAGTATCGCCTCGGTAAAATATCACTATTCTAAATCGAATGGTTGATTTTAAATGGCTTTAGCCGCGCTTAGTAACCAGATCTGACTAGCGAGTTAGTTTCCAACCTTCGTCTTCTCCATCTCTTTCCTCTGCCTTATACCTCACAATGCACCCCAACGTGGAATGGCATAGTCTCACTGGGTCCGAGCAGTCAGGACTTATTTACGGTATTTTTTAAATAAAACAAAAAAATAGGGTAGTTTCTGAAAAATTTGAATCAACTCGGGTAATTATGTGTAGTGACTAGTAGTTACTATGGAAAAAAATGTGATTATGTCAAATAATTCAATAAAACAGTTGAGGCCTCTTTTCCTGAACCGTTCTAAAGACAAGATGTCTATCGGTTAACAAGTCAAAATTCTACTTTAAAATAATAATAAAGAGACACTATTTAAAGCCTCTAAACGCCCTCGAATATCTTTGTACAGCACAATATACATATATTTGTACCAACTTTAATAAAATAGTGATAAATTTCATCAAACAGAAGCGCAGGATGACAGATTGCGTTAAACATCAGTAGATACGTTGACAGGTAGCACTCACCCCGTGTGACCATCCCCTAATCCCAACCATTGTTTTCACGTGGAACAAGGGGGAAATTAAAATTCAATTGGACACGAGGCGGCCGTACTACCCTCGTCCACCCCTCACAGCCTTTTACCTTTAAAGCCTCGCTGAACGTGTTTTTATAACTTTACTCTGAGCTTTTGTTTTGTCGTTACATTTGGAATTTGCAGACAAATTAATTGTTTCATTGGGGTATTTTTGCACTCCTGGCCTTTTGTTTTATTTAGGTATTACGGGCTCTGATTTTGTGTCAACGTTTCATGTTTCGTGTCATCGAATAATTGCTGTAATTATATTTTTGCCTCTGGTTTTAATCGGAAACCGATAGTTTAAATATTTTAAAAAATGAAAAAAAGGCAATCAATCCCAGGTTAAGAATTATCCGATAGTATTTAAAAACTTCACACTACAATAATTAAAAGCAGAAAACGTTGCTTGTGCAATGATTGAGTACTTAGCCAGCAGAGAATTGAATCCAAAATGGGTGGGAACCCGGCTATTTGTCCACAATACATGTATCTAATATTTTATATTCATTATTCATCTTTCCAGGCAGCTTAGAAATAAATTTCTGTCATGGGCCAAAATACTATAAGAGCAAAAGTGGGAAACAGTTTAAAAAAAATTAACTTTCCCTGTAAGCCTACAAATAATAATTTACAAAATTTTTTTGATTTGGTAGATATTTTATGCAGTATTTTAATTTTTCTTTATTAGATCGTGATTGAGTTAAAATAGTAGCATCAGATAAAGGGAGTAAAGTTATCTCTGAAATTACGATAACAATTTTTTTCCAATCATTGAATTGTAAATCAAAATTTTATTTATATGAACGTGGCCCTTGCGTTACTCTTTGTACTGCATCCACACACTTAATAACTTTAAAATGTCGCCATGAGTGTTTTTTTGCTTAAATAGAACGAACGGGTGAACTGTCACACCTAGCTGTCGTACTACTCTCACTTTTAGACATTTATTATCAGTGTAGTTTTGAAGATTATCATGAATGGACTCACGTTTGAACAACGCTACCAAATTGCCTAAATTTATTGTGGAAATCATTCGTCGATTCGCGCAACGTATTGACGACTTCGTGATTTTTATGACGCACATAATCGCCCATCTAAACAAACCATCCGTCGACCTATGGACAGATTACGCACTAAATCTTCTCTGAGCGATGTAATAACATTCACACGTCGATAAAATATGAATACTGAAGTGATTATCGCTCTGGAAATGAAATTGTGGAAGAAGATTCAATTATTGATTTTCGTTCGTAGTAATTGAAGGCTCTGTCCGTTCACTAGGTGAAAAAATTTGCACTTAAATTAGAACCCACCCCCATATAAGATATGGCTGGTGCAAGAATTGAAACCAAGAGACCATCGTGTGGGTCTTTCTTCGCCAATTGCACTCTAGAGCAGTTGGAAACTGACCCGTTGCTTTATCGCGAAATTTTGTTCATTGATGAGGTTCGTTTTTGGCTTAACATAGCTGAATTGAATCATATGGAGTGAGACAATCTATAAAATTCCCTACATACTCCATAACATCCACAAAAATGCACCCCTTGTTGTGGCTAACACATAAGATTCATCACCAGACCTTTGTTTTTTTTTAAATGAGGCTGGATATCGTATTACGGTCAATGGAAATCATTACCAGAACCAATATTCATAATTTTTAGTTTGAAAAAATGGACGAAATTGATCCGTACAAAGTGTGGTTTCAAGAGTCCACCACATAATTACTTTTTTGCCTATTTTCAAATATGTTTGCCGTATAATAAAACATGACTAAATCTACATGTACTTAGCTACCATGTTCAACTCATCACAAGTAAGTTACACCTAGTAAAAATATTTATTTTTAAAACCGGAAAATGGTTTATCGAGTGCCACCTCTGAGTGATTTGCCGAAGTATCGATGGTGACACAAAAACGGTATCCTTCTGTGGGAACCGCTTACCGACTGAACTACCTAACACTTTCCGTGGGAAACTGAAAAAAATAACACGCTAAATCCTCTGGCGGCGCGGAGCAGAACTAAGCCTTCTTTTAAATCTTGTTTGTCAACACGGCGCGAACGAAAATGTTTTTTTTTTTAAATTCAAATGGCTTCATCAGAATTTCAAACTGTTTTGGTTTTAACTGATGACGTACTAAACATATATTTTTTCAATATAAAGTTGACTGTTATTGAGTTGTACTAACGTTTTGTGATAAATCAGTATATATTACACCCACTGAATAAAAATATGTGTAAAACCTTTAGTCTCCTAGGACCCAGACAGGCCAAAGAAATTGGTTATATGTTCAACAAAGGATTTAAATATTTAAAGATGTTTGATCATTTTCACCACAATACAAGCCTTCAGTGATTATATCATTATTTATTGTTTGTTTTTCAACGCTAGTCAACATATTTTGGATTTGATTCATGTTTTTAAAAATGTGTTGACACCGCTGAAAAAAATTCCCTAGTGTGATCTATATCTCAGACAAAACCTTTTGACTTCTTTGCCCCAGATAATCAATGAAAATGATTATTTGTTCGAAAAAGAATTTGAAAATGTTTAATTGATATCATCCGAAGTATGAAAAAACTTGACCCTACTTTGGGCACACAGACACGCCCGAAACACACTTCTATGGATTTATATCTTCACTGATTGATAAAAACTTAAAAATTACACGTTGAAAGATAAAGAATTTTCTCCCATTTTCTGTTAGTACACATTTTCTGAAACCACAATTAACTGAAAACAGACTGAGAGTTCTGCAACCATCCAAACCGTTTTATTTCTTCCAATTTTAATTTTCTTAAAATAAAAACATTGCCAATCTGAACTCTCCGAAAATTCTCTGGCGTTATAAAAAATGAGAAAATGGAATAACGGAAGAAAATGTATTTAAGGGAGGAGAAAATTGGTACTTATCGTAAGGTAGACCCTACATAAGAAAAGAATTAGGGAAATAATTGAATTGAATTAGGTATTTCCACGTCCCAAGAATTACCTTGGCTGCGGAGTTCGTTTATTTTTATTTGAAAAGAACGTGAGTTTTGTCGGTGTCATTTTCTTTTGCGCTTGTTCTAGAACCACGTTGAGTGGAAAATGAGCATTTATTTTCAAAATAAATAAATAATTTTGAAAACATTTTATTTTATTTTAGTCCCAAGTTCAGTCGATTTCGACTTATGAAAACATCGGCAAGCAGAATAAGTCATTGTTTGTTTTTGGAACAAGGTGTATTCCAAAGTGATATATTACGATTGTGCCGTGGACAATTAGTCACATAAACTTTTGTTTTTAAATAAAATAAAATCGTTGAGTAGTTTATACGTTATCCTCCAGAAAAGTTTTTTTTTTTTTATTTAAATTGGAATAAGTTCCCCTGAGATGTCCGAATATAGTGACGAAAATAGTGGGTAAATTTAGAATACGTTTTTTAACAATAATTTATTTTTTTATTTTTAAACTTAATAAACCGTGATTTAAATACAATTATTTTTAAAATATCAATAATTTCCTATTTATTCAGAAAATCGTTTGGTACTTTTTGAAAATGCTTTGATTGTATATTCCATATATTATACTATAAATGAAGAAGAACAGAAGAGAAAAAAATAACTATCATAACGTCTAAATGAAATTTACTTTATTTGTGTAAATATCAAGAAAACCCTAAAAATATATAATCAATAGATTTTTTTTATTGACTTCACTTATTTGTTGTATTGTTTCCAATGTAAGATAATGTCAAAAAGAATTCCGCTGAAACCTTTCTTGACGTCTCTCATGAAAGTTTAAGAAAAACTTTGATGGCAAGATAACCTATTTATATTTCCAAGCCAAACAAAAATCAGTACAGGAGCTTATTATCAAATGGAATCGAACGATGACCTCTGTGGTAGAATGAAAAGCTCTTGACCCTTGAATCCGGCGTGGGTAAAAAATAATATTTTTGTTGGTTTTATAAGCCGAAAGTTCGTGTATCTCGATAGGACAACATATTTTCACACACAGTTTCTAAAAATAAATAAAATAAAACGTACAGGTAAAACCACACTGTTTGTAGGAGTACAATTGATTACATACGCGCGACGCTTACGATCAAAACCAATATCAGCATTTAGCATCCGCTGCCTGTAAATAACTACCTCCCTGGTCGACGATTAAAAGCTTGTTCGGTCTAAAGCTCTCTTTGCCGTAATGAGAGAATGAAAAGCCTTTTTGCCAACAATTATCGAACGATTATCAATTACCTTTGTATTTGTCCCGGCACTTTTGGTATCGAAATTACACGAATCGAAATGGTCGGAATAGATAAATTGCACTAATTTTTATCAGCTGGTGTCTGGGATGCAGAATTGTGCGATTATAAACAGTTCTGCTTAAATTGTATTGTCTTATCCTTGAATTAAAGTTTTTTCTTTGTCAAGTTAAGTATAATTGAGCAACTTTGTAATATTTCGTCCGGTTTTATCTATCATTTAGACTAATGAATAACAAAAATTTAATATTCGAACATTGCTTGAAATAACATAAGTTGTGTTTGATGACCAGATCTGAATAGCCTGGAACTTCCCAACCTTCCAGATCCCCATTTCCTTCTCCACCTTGCTTTATTTTAGCCTTATAAAATTCCATATTTGGGGATGCCATAGTCCATGGGCTCTGGGTAGTTGGAATTATTTTGCGGTATTCACATAAAAATAGCAAAAGACTTTTTCTTCGTCAAAGGTAAATTCACATATTATTTTGTAAAATAAAATAATATTGGTTTGGTAATCGAAATCTGAGTTAGTTTTCATATAATAAAAGAAAAAAATATAGTTACATGGATACGTTGATAGATTGCTTTTACAATGTTCAATACACTCTCAGTATCGCCCTGGTGAGAGATCACCATTTAGATTAGAATTGTTACTTGAATGACTTGAGCTTTGCCGTTTGGTGATCAGGAGTAAATAATCGGGTACATTCCTTTAGCGATTCGCATAGTGTCACTAGCTCCGGGCGGTTGGAACTTTTGTGTGATATCCTGTACGTACTGTTGTTAAATATTCTAACTATATAACCACTCATGTATATATGTTTTGAACATCATGCCTGTTATATGTACTAAAATAAAATCAAAAATAAATAATATACACAACACATATCTATGCAAAACAATAAATAAGCTTGTACCCACAGTAAAGGATTTTTAACAATTAAAACATAATTGTTTTTAGTAAAATTCCGAATTATTAATAATAATAATTTTAAATTCTCTAAGTTTACAATTTTTCCTCTAGCACAGATGTTCATCGTATAACCTACGCGGTAAGAAGCTTTATGTAGTAAGTCAATGATATTCATTAAAAACATAATTAAAATCACATCAATTCAATTTCTTTAGGTACCATTACAAAACCATTGAATTTTCAGTCTGAATTTAGTGTCACGTCAAGGGAGTGTAACCAGCTACCGTTCCGCCGACGCAGCATCCCCAAATAATAGCAGCCACCCGGTAATCGGCGCACCTACCCACTTATCATCATCATTTTGGCCGTTCGCCGCATTTCATTCAATTATAATTATATCATTATTTCAGTGAGCGGTTTCAGTGGCTGACGTTTCATTTCGATTCGTTTCATATTCGACCAGTGTCCTCCTGTTTCAAGGGAATAATTTTAGTGGGGCATTATAATGTCATTCAACGTTAGGGATTTAAAATATGAAATGATTTGGTTTTCTGGAAATTTTAGTTGTGCTGATAGATTATTTTCTACTCTAGGTATAAACATTATGTAACTGGGATAATGTATAATTGTAAATATAGGAGCCTGAGTTCATTCATATTCCAAAAAGCTTGGCGCTTTGCATGGGGCTAACAAATTATCCAAAAATGACTAAGTAAATCTTGAGTAAGTCCAACAGCTGAATTTGGGAGTCACCTCAAGGCAAGAGCTTATAAATATTTGATTAACCTAAAAAATGCAAGCCACAGAATAAGAAACATCTATTAAGCGGATACGATCTCGCGAAAGTTGCAGTTTTGACAACAATATAGTACGTAAAAGATGTTCTAAAGGGAAATAATGTGATAAAAAATAATTTTATTTTACCCGACAAAACGTATGCTAGATTGCATGGAATTTCACAACTGAAAACAATAGTTCAGCAATAATTTATTCGGGTTGCTGTTTCAAGACAGGAATCTGTCTTTGTTTCGCTCTTTATTCACAAAAAATAACATCACTTATTTTTTAGCATTTTTACCGACACGTTTATCCACTTAAATTACCGGTTCATACAAACATCACTTTCAACCAGAGCCGGGACAAGTAACAGGGCAATTGGACACTGTCCAAAACCCGATATCTAAAAACCACAAGTTGGGAGACTCGTGACTGAAAAACAAATTTAGTTTGAATCACATTAAAAGTAATGTAGCTTTATAGAAAATTTTGAATTTGTAGAGTTATTTTTTTTTAAATACACCTTTTTTAGATTAGATGAAAATGATACAGTGGTTTTATCATCTTCGAAAAATACCGCCTCATAGTTAGATGGCGGTTGTATCTTGGTGACGCAGGCGTCAAAATACCTCATTCCTGCTCTGTTTCGATACAGTCACGTCATGCATGCACACAGCAGTGTGACCATTCACCAAGTAGGTAGTACCTTAAGTACTTAGAAGCAACACAATAAAGTACCGACCTAATAAAGTTAGTAAGTGCGGATACACACACCGGCACTCAGGATCGCAGCGGTCGGTAATGGCGGGAACACGTCTGACGTCTACCTACGGCAGCCATCTTGTTTACCTTCATTTTCCGTAATGGCCGACGATGTCCAGCTGTGATACTCTGTTGCAGAAATGTTTACTAAAATATAGAAATAAGTGCTTTTCGAAGGAAGCTTTCCTTTGTGCTTCGATGTTCGTAGTTGCCTATATCTTCGGTTAACCTTCTATGTTTACAATTTCAACCTTATTCTTACTAAACTTTAAAAAATACTTGATATTTTGATGACCTCCGTAGTAGAGTGGTAAGAGAGGCTGGGTGACTGAAGCTCGACGTGGGCTAAATATTTTTTTACAAATGTAAATTATTCTAAATTTAATAAATTAAAGTGAGCATATTCTCGCTTCAAAGCGGGTCACCACCAAAAAATACGATAACGGGTAGTTAGAAAAATGTCTACGTTGAATGCAATTTTTAAACAGCAATCTATTTATTTTTTTATGAAATTCATTCAGAAATTTTAGGTAAAACGTTCATAAATTCCTTCGCTGGTTTTCAAACCACACATTTTCTTGACATTTAAATATGATTTTAATAGAATTTAAAATATCAAAGTTAAAAAAATGAATTCACTGGAAACCTTACACATTTTCCTAACAAACCATAGAAAATTTACAGATAAATCATTTATATTATTGCTTGATGCTACAAAGTGACGTTTAGGGCCATTTTTGGGTGCTGAGGCTTAACCACTTCTTCCTCGACTTTTAGTTTTGTTAATTAATTTACCGTAGTTTAGGATGAGCGAGTTTATGTTTATGACGGAGACCGTCTGTTGAGGCGGTGCGTAAAACATAGTAAAATAAACACGGAACCAGACAAAAAATACGATCGCGAATCAGTGGCGGCTCGTGAGTTTTTAGTGCGCTAGAGTGCCAAGATTGAACACTAACACTATTATTTTAGCCGAAAATGATTTTTTTTTTTTCGAGAATTTTACTTTTTGTATGAAGATTTTTTGGATTTTTCAGTTTTGGTGGTGAACTGCACGGATTTCTGAAAAATCTTCGTAGAAAAAAATGAAATTTTAAAAAAGTAAAATAGTTGTTTTCAGCTACGACAATATCAATAATGACGTTTTTTTTAATCTTACCACTCTAGCACACTAAAAAGTCACGAGCCGCCACTGTCGCGAATATAACGTCAAGTGAATGCCCGCTTGGGCACGGGCGCGAGTGTAACACTAAGTTTATTTTGCGGTACCGGTACGGGCGCGAGGGTTGAGTGGTTAATACCACCAGTTAGAATCGAAACGTTACTTTTAACGGATATAGCTTTAATAAGTATCCCGATCTGAAAAGCTAGGTATTTTCCAACCTAGTGCAAACAAATACCTACATTACACTAATTCTTACATTTCTAAAAGACTACGAAATTTCACCATTTTAAATTTATTTTTTTAAAGAAAGACAAACATTCCCGGGTTATGAATAACCTGATAATATTTGGAAAACTCCTACTGTCATCATAAAAAGCGGAAGATGTTGATTGTGCAATGATGAAGGACTTAGCCGGCAGAAGAATTGAACGCACAACGCCCGGGTGGGAATCTGACACGTTTGTCCACTCAGCTACCGACCGGTCAACATCTATCAACAACTATCTTATGGATTACTATGCAACAATAATTGAACAATGATTTAATTTGCATTTTTAAATTATCAATTGTGTAATTGACTCACCTTCTTTGTTGCAACTCATCCAGTTCAACATTCCTTGACGTAGACTCAAAATGAATTGCTATTCCGCGATCATCACTCTATTAATTATGGGTATCATTCCCCACTGTCCAGATTGTCGAGAATTGTTAACTCAAGCCATGGTTTTGAAATTTTTGGTAGCAGTCTAAATGTTTTTTTTATTCTTTACGACTCTACCAAAACTTTGACTTGACCTTGGCTTTGATTTGAACGTTCTTTCTTTTGCTTATTATGTTCTATTTTTTTCATTACTTTATTTAAAACTATGTGTGTGCTGTTCTTTCTCTGTCCCTCTTTTTTCCCCATTTCGTGTCATGTATTATTTTTGTAATTGAACAATAGTCCGTTAGTTTATAAATAAATAAACATAAACGTGTCAATGAAATGTACCGTTTTTTTTTCATCGTATTACTTTGTCGGACCAGAATGTTTATTGTGTCGAGATGGGCATTCAGTTAATTTTCAAGGAAAGCTGTTATGATGACAGCTGTCTTTACTACTTACCTACTGTTTAACTACTCACAAATCTAGAAACGTCATCTTGGTGATTAGTGGACAGAACGCCTCAAGGGGTTGAAGTATTTCCATCAATTATTTTGAAAATAGACACCAAACTTTACGTCGCGTTACGTCGCGCTCTGGGGACCAAGGAAGTCCACGTAAAAAACAAGACCAGCTAGCGGGAGGGGGGAGGGGGACATGTGTATCTGTGGGTGGGGCGGGGGGTGCCGCCCAGCGATTGCTGACATCCGGCGGAAGGGCGGCGTTTGGGCGGCAAAAGAGCGCCTTGGGGGCGGCAAAAAGCAGCCTTGCTCCGATTCAGCACGACGTAGGCACAACGTTACCTGTGTATCCAATGTATTATTTCTACAGCGTCATATTGTCTGAGAACTTTTTTTTTCTCTTCTTCATTTTGAAGTTTCATTTTTTTTTATTTACCGAATTTTTTCAGCTGTCTTTTACAGCTTTACGTTTCTTTGTTATATTGATTATAGAAAGAATATTAACAATCTTCAAAAAATTTAAAATTTTAAATATACAAAAAATATTTAATACTTTTTATTAAAAATTCAATTACATTAAGCGTCATTATAGTCTCGAATTCGGTCAAAACCCAATTTTTTTAGTTTCCGTATATTTTCTATTTTCATATTCTTTTCAGATTGTTGATTTTCTTTCAATATATATTATGTTTAGGTTTTTTTAATAGTTTTTGTGTTCAATTTGTAGAACTCCATTTCAAATTTGAAGACAGTTTGATAATGGCCTTAAACGCCGAAACAGCTGTCACTAACAACAACAAACTAAAAATAGCTGAACTCAATAATAATAATATTAAATTTAATTCAACTGAATTATATTAAGTTGTTTATGATTATGTTCTTCAGTGAATCTCTCCTAACTAGTTCACCAGAGACTAACATTAAGATGTGTAAAAGTTATTTCTGAATTAAATGTAAGGAAGAATTTGAAAAATTTTATTAATAAAAATAGGTATGACGACTACAATGGAAAATTTGTTATTTAACTAAAAAATATATTGAGTAGTTTTTTTTAAAATTATTAATTATTTTGAAACAATACATATTTACTAAACACTTTTTCACAAAATTTTCACAAAAACGGCGCTATACAAATTATCCAAATATTATTAATACTTTTCTTCTAATGCAACCCTTAGGTTAAAGACAATTTAAGTCGTTTCTCTATATAAAGGGCTGAATCGGGTCCCAGAGATCGGAGTAAGCGATGACTGATGATACCCTGAAGATTCTTAGACAGAGATGGTGCCTACGAAGGGGGGGGGATAGTGAGGTGGAAGAGGGGTGGCAACGGAGGGTAGGTGTGGCAGTTACTCTTGTCCTCAGAACAGCAGGAAGCTCGCCGCTATCGACTATCTTGATATATAATTTCGATAAAAATCGCCATCGGCTTATATCGAGAGGAAAATTGGGCACATTGACAAATAATGTTTTTTTTGTTATTGCCAATTACTGGAAAAATACGGCACATAAATCAACACAAACAAATCTAAAGTTATTTTAAATGACTTCTTGATTTTTTGGAAAAAAGGTTCTAACCGATTATTGTTTTCTAAAAAAAGAATCGATTTCTAGTGAAAATTTGTCAGCAACTTCACGTTTTGTAGGTGTGTATTTTATTTATATTATGTTTATCATTTGATATTGACTCTCATTAACAAAAAAAATCATCCATTTTTAAATAACAGCTATCTGCAAAAAGGTTGAAAATAAATCACAGATCTTATGGACGGTGGGCATAGGAAAAACATTTTCGTTTGAAATAGAGATCCCTTTCATGTCCATAAAGGAATATAAATCGAACCTTCATCTTCCGAAATATCTGCGGCTAAGGGTGAAGGTACACTCCCCCAAAGTCCACCTCCAAGTATTCCGAGCAACAATGAAAAAAACCCATACACAAGATTTGATAAACTATCCATCATTAATCATGGGAGATTCATTTTTTACCGTAGGCGAGTCAATTCCCTCCTTCCTTGGTATCCGAAGGCAGGATAGGATAGGATTTGTCAAATAATGTTTCGGTACGTAAATAATTTATCTGCGTGTTGTAAATGCTAAGGAGTTTTAACTCAGGATCAAAATTGTTCAATAAAATCAAAAGGAAAAAAAAAATAGAAATTATTAACTTTGGGATAAAATTTATATGAAAAACCTAATTACTTTGTACACATAACCTTTTCATGTTTTTTTTATTGTCTTATTTAAATAAACAGACAGAATGCAAGGCCGATGTAAACGTAATGATTAGGATTAAGAAAGGGACGTTATGCTAGTTTTGGCACGTAAAGCGGATGAATGAAGAAAGGAATGTGAAAAAAATATATGACGCGAAAGAGAATGGAAGAAGAAGTCGGGTACGCCGATCAAGTGAATCCAATACTTGAGTCGGGGCATATAAAGAGTCACAATAACGGAAGAATATGTATGAATGTAAATGAAGCGAGGAGTATGTGCCAAGACAGGTTTGTATGGTTAGTTTGTTGGTCAGTTAGCAATACATTTATTTATTTCTTATAAAGCTCTTGTTAATTAAATATATTTTAGATTCATAATGTTATAACTTCTGTGTACCATAAAGCTGATACGGATAGTGCTGAAACTAGTAAGCCAATGTAAAGAATGATTAAAACAAAACACGTAAAAAAGGTTGTTTAATTTTATTTATTTTTTAGAAAACTGAAAATGGTAAAACAAGTTTGGTTAAAAATAAATTTCTTTCTATTTTTACTCTCTCCTTAATACATGACTTTAAAATCCATTCTTACATTAGCATAGCTAATTTATAAAGATATTCACTTCTTTTATTACTAAGTTCAGGAAAAATACTTATTATTCAATAAAATTTACTAAATATTATATTTGGTACTAACATATGGATGGTCAATAGGAGAAGAAAAGTTACCGGAAAACGGTCCTGCATCAGGTTTGAGTTTATATTCTTATCATAAACTAACAAACTGTCTCTATAAAGTCAGATTCATTTCGCTTTCACTTCGTCTAAAAAGGAAATCATTACCATAACGTACGCTTTTTTAGGTAAACTCAAATTCGTCTGAATGTAGGTCATTACAGTAAGTTATTTTAAATACTGTGAGCATTTAAATGATCATTTATTTCCCTCGATTGCTATAAAAAGATTTATATAGAAATTGTAATATGACGTTTTACTTTCTTGTGAATTGGGCGAATAAATCAGAATATAAGCGTCACGTTGAATATTTAATTAACATTTAGGAATATTCGTGGGTAAGTCAGAAGTACAATAAACAAGCCTCCGTTACACGTTCCGATAGTTTTGCCCTCTTACCTAATCCAAAAACCACCCTCTTTAAAACTGGGTCCGTAATAATTCAACCGACGAATCTGACGACCTTTCCACTCTTCGTTATTTATTTTCTTTCCTCCTTGTCTATGATTTCCCCCGTTTCTTATGATTTTGCCCTTCGTTCTTATGATTCCCTGGTAGCCTGTTTCTTATGATTTTCTCGCCGCGTACCTTTTGGTATCAGGAGCCGGGAAGGGTAGGGTGGTTTCCGCCCTTTTTATCTTTCACCCCCGGGGATAGTTTTTATTTATAGGCTTGTGATCGCAGGTTACTCGACCGCATTATTAATTCCAACATCAGACAACTCGTTTGCTCCTCTAGCTCCCATTTTCCACGGCTAATGGCTTGTTTTTCTTTATATTTTCAGAAGATTGAGTGCTGTAGAGAGATTTCTTCGTTTGAGAGTATTTACAGAGCGAATATTAAACATTTTTAAAAAGTTGAAATGGGTCCGTAAAATAGTACGAATGGGATGTATAAAAATACGATGGTTAAAACCTAAAACATATTTAAAAGTACTCTTATCTTTCCTAAACATTCTAGCCAACCGGTAATTTTCTCTCAGATACGTAAATAATTTCTTTAAAATACGTAGTAATTTTTTATCGGTTTAATCTTCGTCTGAAATAAAATAATATTTTTAAGCACCTGTATTTTTATTAACTTTTAAAAACTTGATTGATTCGATGCTTACAAAATTTTCCACGAAATTGTTTTCCACTTAAAGCAATTTGAAAGACATCTAAGTAGCTAATTTAAAACATAATCTTGAGCAACCATCAGGCGGGGGTTAAATATTGTAAGTTTGTCTAAAACTTCAGCCGCCTACTTCGTTCCTGCGGCGGAGATAATTTAATTTCTCTTACCTTTGAGGTGAAAACTCAGCGCTTTAAATTTGCAGTAAATTCAAAAGTTGTTTGTCGTTAAAAGTTTCCCCTTGAATGTTTAATGGTATCCGCGTTCACGTATTAACGGTGCATCTTCTTGAAGTAATTACGGTCTGAGATCAAGTCGTGTGATATTAATGGAAGCCAACGCTTTGGTTGGTTTCAGGAAAACTTTGGTTTTGAGATTTTTTCATACATAAGGTGGTCAAATCTGTCGCTGTCGCAAAAAATAAACTAAACGTTTGCCGATACTAATTATGATAGTATGGATTTTTAAAACATTGCGTTGATACTAACGCATATTTCTGATTTGGGTTTTATCATCTTGTTTGTTGGTAATCTCTGTGACTAAATAATCATGGGTCGTGAGTTAAAATAGTCTCTTAGCACATCGTACTAGAGTGGATCACGTGTACCACCATTCAGAATCTTATAATGTGTGGTTTAAGCTACGTTTAGTGACCGGATCTAATTAACCGGGAACTTTGCAATCTTCCTCTACCCAACCCCTTCTCCTTCGTATATCGTCTATAGTCTTACAACATTCCTAAATTAAGATTGTCGTAGTTTTACTAGCTCTTGACTTTCAAACATTTGTGTAGTTGCGTATTTAAAAAAATAATCCGATGAACCAGTGATCAAGACATACAAATGTTTCCTCCTATAGCAAACATTTTCCAATTTCTCTTTACTTATCTAACACTCTATTGAAAATTATTGTACGAGTAGATTACGTAAATATAGAATGAAATCGATTACGGAATATAAAAATAAGGTACTCAATAAATAATTTAATAATAAAGTGAGAAGTAGGTGACTTTAGACCGATAATTCCCTTAAATTACCTTTCTCACCGGCAGATGTACCGGTACCTGATGGCCGCCCCCTCGGGAGCGTAACTTCCACTTTGAATTGAGTTAACTTGTTCATTAGAGATAAGCAGCTTGGGCCGGGAAGGGTTTCCCGTCGTTCCGGGATTTTTTCCACCTTCTATCACGGCGCAGACTTATTGTCCTTTTTCACAATTCAATCTGATCAAACCCAAACCAAAAAACCCTCTGAAAAACGTAATTATTGACTGAAAGCAAACCTGAAAACTGTGATGTAATGATTTTATCTTTTCTACACTTTGTCAAGTTTTCCACAAATCCTTGACGTTTCTGGACGTACTTAAGCTTAGTCCAGACAATTCAACTAGGCAATTAAATAGCGTGGAAGGTAGTAAAAGTTTTGTTTCTCACGTTACTTTAATTTGACGCTGACTATTATTAATGAAGGATTTTTGATGAGTGGTCTTTCTAAATGAGTAGTATTTTGAAGCAAAGGGATAGGGTAAAAATGATAATGACGGCAGGTGGGATAAGTGAAGGGTGAACAAGGCAGTTGTTTAACAATTATAAATGTTTTTTCTTCCATTTTCATGCAATAAACATTTACTCAGAGCAAAAGTTTTTAGTTTCAAATATCGACTAGAATAAAAGATAATTGAATACTTATCACAGGGTTACTTTAAATTGTAAAAAATAACTAGTATAACTAAAAAGTGCTAATCTAATTAAAACCAGTACATCAAAGTTCAATACCTCAATGAAAAGATAAAGGGCATATCAAGGGTTGTGAAAACTTTTGAAACATATCGTTGTATATTCTTCTGCTGGAGATTTTTCCATATTCGATGCATTGCATCGTAATACATAATACAAACCTGTCTTAATACCTGGTAACAAGATTTTTTACACCTCGTGAACTTAAACTGCGTGAATTACAATGACTAAGCAATACAAACTAAAATTATTTTTCATTACAATTATATTCACCCCAAAAGTGTTCAGTTTTAAATTCGTATTTTATTAATGAATTTTCTCAACCTAGACAATTACCCAACCGAACCCATAATCGTTAGAAGTGCCCAGTAGCCGCGACACTGAGCAGGTACTGAAGGTAAAATGGCTTCTGTATGAAATTTTTAATTCAATTGTCCGCATTAGGGTCTCATTTGAGTGGAGTAGCTCGGGCTTATGGTCCCGTTTTCTGCCAAAGCCTTAATAAGCTAAGGGAAGAAAGTTTATTTCCCCGCCGGAGTAAGAGGGAGCTCTAAATGGAAAACCTAGAAAATTGCATTTTTAAATAGTCTCCGGTTTTGTAGTGTAGGTATCGCTTCGAGTATTAAGTTAATTAGGACACTGTTTTGTTGAAACTCATAAAAAACGTTTATTAGCATAACGATATCTCTACTGTGTGTACGTTTTTTTTTGGTTTTCGATCTTTTTATGAATACTACACAGGTTTTTCGATTTCGGAGTCAGTCGGACTAAGACACCTTCGATTGGGTAGGTTTGGAGGAGGAAACAAACATACGACGGAAATGTAGAGGTGAGGGGAAGTTTTAAAGAAACCATCAAAATTACAATTCTAAACAGTGGTCTCTCACCCGGGCGATACTTTAAGTATCGGAATAGTGTTAAGAGTTGAATTACACTGTGAGCATTTAAATTTATGATTTCGTCAATAATTTTGAGGAACAGCGTAAAAATGACAAATTTGTTTACAAATAACTGTTGCAGTTAACGCGAAACGGGTGGTACTTACTCTGGCAAACGATATCGATGCAAGATTTCAAGCAACTCAATCATATTGAAGGCAGAATTGCTTATTGCTTATTTGTCAACAAATCGACGATAATATTCATTGTATTGGATTGCCTAGCACGCCTTATTTACTTCGCATGGAAACAGCAGCGATTGCACATAAGCAATATCTACGAAGTAAAGCTATATTTATCTCCTACGCTTGAAATTTATCTTTCAGCACCTGAAAAAATATTGGCTCTGAAATTACTATACGACCAGGTAAAAGTAAGATAAAACTGTCTGGCCCCAGTCCAAAACCTTTCCTTTGTGAATGGCGTGAGGCGTCATTCATCGCGGATACTTAGAAAATTAACGCAAGAGAGCAGGTATTTTTATTTATAGCTCAAAAGTTTGACTGCAATAAAACTTTAACTTTTTTCTAAACGGATTGATCTTTTATGTGGCGTAATTATTAAAAAACTTTACCGCCATTGTATGTTTCAATTTGGCAAATGATAAAATAATCTGAAAAAATAAACCCATACTAAATCTCTCTTACGACGCATGTCTGAGAACATGTGGATATTATGGTGACTTTCAACAAAATGCTTAAAGCTTTATCACAACTTTTAATTACTATCCTCTTATTCAACATGCTTTCGTTGAATGATTGGCGTAATAATTATAACCAAAGTGTAATCTCTTAAAAATCGTACGTTGGACAAGAAGATGCAAAATATTAGGTCACCTACAGATCACATATTAGTTGTGGTGAAGCTTTAATTAACCGAGCCATCGCGTCTATGCATCGATATACTTTATCTGTATTTTAACCAATTTTCAACCAAGTTCTTATAACCTATGATTCCATTGCTTAGCATTTATAAACTTATTTAATTTTTCACACGTAAGTTGAAATAAAATTAAACTGACGTATTTTTAACGAAATCCTGGTTACAATACCGCGAAAAAATATTCAAAAATACGTAGGTGAAATAAATGTGTATGTTTTTTAAGATTGGGAAATTATATAAGAGGAAAACAACAGTTAAAAAAAAGAATCAATAGATTACTCTTGTTATTCTTCTGTACTGATGTATTTTGGCACTTGTCATTACAGAAGTCACTAGGTTCTGTCACAGCAGCTGCATTAGAATGTTGATCGATAGAACTGGCGAACATGCACATCGGAAAATCTTGTCAAGTGACTAAAATATGTAATTATTTAAATATTTTGTCTCAACTCTCCTAACGTGAGAAATAACATTTAAAAAAAGTACCGCCACAATCTATCACCTATGTGCGTGTAGTAAGTTGACCCAACGTTTATATAACGCTTGAGTTACACTTTCGCAGCGATTGTTAAATCAGTAAATCAATTTACGTCACGCTCATAAACCGTCACGTGCCTTCAATAAGTCTTTAATTTTATGTACACTTAAGTCCCGCGCGGCGCTTGCGTTAAGGTATTTTTATTGTAAGCTTACGGCAGCTTTAGTTGACTGCTATAGTTGCTCAAGTAAGCGCTTCTAGCTGTTATTCCGGCGCTTGTTCGAAGCTTTTGCCGGCGACCTGCTTAGCAATTCCTGCAGGTACGGAGCCAATTTGCTTTAGTGTATTGTCACCACGCGCCGCGACTGAACTTTTCCAATACAAGTGGATGCGTTCATAGAAAACACGGCAGTCCCAGGGAAAGGCGAGGAAGGTAATGAAATTACTTTCAGAATTATTATGCTGGGGCGTTTTTAAAAAGGGTAAAAAATACCGTTTGCTAGTCGCAACAGGAACTGAATATTTAATTTCGCATAACGTATCCCTTCGTTTCACACTCATTTATATTATTTCTTATCTAACCTTTTTATACGTTTGGTGAAAGTGTATGCATTTAGTGTTTTAATTAATTTCTATAGTTATTATAATTCTAAAATCAGACATAGGTACCTTAACAAAAACATATATTTATTTTGGCTATACAGAAGACTAAAAATGCTACACTATTGTCCTATTAAAGTCCTATTTTTCCTATCTTCCACCAACAAAAGGTTGGTTGTAAGAAATTTCCACCTGGAAATTAAATATTCCACACATTAGTAATATATTATGAAGTAATATAAATTCAAAGATATTGAAAAGAAAATACAAAAATAATTTCCAAATTCAATGACCTTGGTACATTACACCAAAGATGTTTTAAAAAAATGATACCTTTGTTAACAAAAGTACGAAAGAGAGCTTTATCAAAAAAATTGCCCAATGGATCAAACTTTCTTTTTATACATAATATTCCATCATAAAGTGACTATTTTCCAAAATAAACACTTAATTCATTTTCTGTTAGCAGACCACAAAATATGTTCATTCGTTTGGTTTTGATTTTGGTGTTTTACAATAAAGCAAGACAGACGTATTATTTAAACTTACTTGTACAGTAAAAAAAATCATTTCATAGTAAAGTAATCTGATTCTGCCACCAAACCATTCGAATATAGTAGGACTGTAAAATTAACTAATAGAAACATAAACGTTAGTTTCGTAAACGCTAGAAAAAAAGCTTATTTAAAACGAGCCGAAACACTTTTATCGAAGGAAATAGTTTTAGAGGCACTCTCGGAGTCACGTTCGGGCTATTTTAGTTTCTCTCGCCCTCATAACTAAGGCCCTATCGCAAGCAAACTGCAATAGGTAATGCACTGTATTGCAGTTTCAATATTTCACAACGGGACTTCCCTTTAAAAGCTTTCCGTATATTCTATTTAACGTTTTCTTATTTCTTAACTAATAGATAAAACGAGTATCGGATATAATTAAAACCTTTTCTAGAATGATCTTTTTTCTCCAATAGAAAGTTAATTTAGGAATACCCTTGTTTGTAAATTAAGGCTTGCGTCTGTTTTGTATTTGATGTTTGAAACCTGTTCCAAACAAGCCAATAACAATTATGAAAACATATTATTAACGTTGACCGGTCGGTAGCTGAGTGGACAAACTCGTCGGATTCCCACCCGGGCGTCGTGCGTTCAATTCCTCTGCTGGCTAAGTCCTCCATCATTGCACAAGCAACATCTTCCGCTTCTTATGATGGCAATAGGAATTTTCAAGTATTGTCAGGTTATTCGCAACCCGGGAATGTTTGTCTTTAGACAAACATATATTTTTTTAATTCTTAAAAAGTCACCTTTTGATGCGCTAGTCTTGTTTCATGTCATTATACCCACCATTAAAATAATTAGAAAACAAAGATATCAAACGTATTTTGTTGAAGTCATTTTTCCGAGAGTCTGAAAGAAAATTTCGCCGCCGACAGGTAGCGTCTGAAGTGTTATTTTTAAGTGAAGTTTTTCATTAGCTGAATACACCTTTTAGTCTCTCCGGCTCTTGGCCAATTGCCACATTTAATCTTCTCCTCATCTTATGCCAAGTGATGACAGTTTGTTTTCTTACACATCCGTTTCCTTTGTTACAGGTAAACTAGACAAGCGACATGAACTAATCGACCAAGCTGGGAACATGTGACAGGACACGTGGTCACGTAGAATAAAAAATAAAAATCGGTTCCTTTTTCTTAACCTTTGGAGGCAGAACAAAACTTATCTGGAAAGTGAGGTTAATGCACTTTTTTCAGGTCTGTAATTTTTGTGATTTTTTTCCGTTCCTCATTACTTGCTAGCATTCCTTGGAATACTTTTTTGTTTGTTTTTTCCCAGTAATATACATGTGTATTTTGATATTTTTGACAAAGAATGATAAGCACGCACAAGAGACAATAGAAAGAACGAGAAAAAATATGAAATATGGGGAACGATCATTTCAAATGCCCCGTTATAACGATCTTACTGGCCTTCCACAGAAAAGACAACGTGAAATTTTACTAAACAAAAAAAAAATACTTAATTTTTTTGTCGGAGTTATTAAAATGAAAAGTACATTCTTTTCATTTTTTAATTCCGCAATTCGCCGCGAAAATAATGTTTGTCATGCGTTTTACCACATTTTTGTCACATTTTAAAAGTGCAGTGACGATTTTTACGTTATTTTATACATTCTCTCTACAAAATATTTAATACACTCGTATGCATCAAAAAAAGGAACCATCGATTAGCACAATTAACAGTCTCTTCAAAGCAGAAAGATCTATTCGTAACGAAAGCAATCAATGCTTCATGGGATCCATTATTTTGACTGGTTAGTTGCTAGTTGTTTATATCGGGCGTCATGGCTTAGGAAGTTTATTGATGAGGTAATATTTGGCTATGGTCGTTTATATACGACTCTGAACGTTTCACGTATGCATTAAGATATAACGAGACGAAAGGCGGAGTAATTGTGATTATTCACGAAGCTCTTTGATGCCTGACCACCGGGAGAATTAATCGCATTCCTCGCAATATCCGTGGATTTAAATGGATCAAGTGCTCCTTTATTCCGCTTTTATTTTCCTCGCGGTCTCAGTGGTTTGGCGAAATGAGTGCGGTATGGCGGATACAAAAATTGTGTGTTAGATTTTTTTAGAAGTTCAGATATTATGTTTAGTTATTGATATACTAAAATGTTTTTAAATACGCAACAAATGAAAATACATATCGTATAGATTTTACTGCTTCAAGTGGGTAGGAATTAATCTCCCTGTTTTAGAGATGCCCGCAAAAATACGAATAAAATGTTTTTTTTTTTTAAATATATTTAACGTATTTCATTATTTATATTACAATGCCTATCTTATTTGTTCTGCGCTATACTGTTGTGGGTTTTGTTTAGTACAATATTCTCTAAAATAACACTGTTACTTACCGAATTGTAGAAAAGCAGATTTAAAATGAAAACATTAGATCGTTGCCCCGGAAACCTTTCGCAACGAAAACCTGTAGATCTTCTCCACAAAGGCACAGTCCGCAAGTCTGTGACTGTACGTGACCACCGAAAAGATATATATTACGTTATATCTCCACGTACATTGCGCTCGCTTCATCAATTCCCATTTCACGGACGCCCAAAACCCGTTTGCCCGCGTATAAAAGAAAATCGCATTCTTTCGTTGACAAGTGACCCAAATCAATTACTCCAATCAAAACAGAACGTAAGTAAAACGAAGCTTTTACCTCGTTAAAAGCTTTTTTATTTCGGCTCGCCCTTGACGTCACGGCGCAAGATTTACGCGTTTTCGGGAGATTTCAGTTGCTTTCAGAGATTTCAGCAGATTTCGGCCGGAGGTATTGTGAATATTTCATGCTAACGTGTTTTGTAAACATATTCGTGCAGGAAACATTGTGCCCAGACTACAAATCAGGTGGCAGTTAACTTCCAGCCAACCGCTTTGAGTATTTGAGTATTTTCACTGTTAAATCGTTTTTATGACTTGATTTCTCTGAAGTGGCGAGCTCGCCATAATACGCCGAGCCGGAAGTCGGTGATTCCCCGTGCGGAGGAATTAGTATGCCCGTGCTTGCTCTTTGAAAACCACCGATATGATGAAGCCAAACGCAGAACGCAAACACACAAGTAATGCTTTGAAACTGCGTTAAAAAAATCTACGAGCAACTATTTTTGAACCGATAGGCGTATATATCAGTAAAAAATGGCTACATCTACGAGCGAGTATTTCTCGCCGACCTATATCCAAAAAATATTAAAAAAGCATTTTATTTAATTTAATACTTCTAAAAACATACACTAACGTCATAATGTATTTACGTTGCTTTATCAAATTTATATCGACGTTCAGATGTTTGTTACGGACTGCCTTATAATCTTATCTGTAAACCAACAAACCTGTCTATAGCCGCAAAAACTCTCAAACATCAAATTTACATATAGATATTGGTAGATAATATTTACTGGTTAAGTATCGCGGATACAGTTTTTAAATATATGCCTTATTTGACGTCAATAGTGCGATATTTGTGGGAGTGATTGATTATTCATTAACATCTTAAAGAAATAAATAGAAGAATAATTAGTTTCATAAAAAATATGGTTTTACGCTTAAAATACCTAATCGAACTGAACGATCTTTTTTAAAAATCAAAATGTATGAAATATAGTCGCTTTTGAGTTGAGAAAGTAACAATAATAATAGTGATATTTTAGAATATTTTACTTTTAAATTACGCTCTTATTTAATTTACGTTCAATTATGAAATTAATTACGTTTTTTTTTTTAATAAAATTCATACACTAACATTAAAAAAAACATTTGTCACTGAAAAAAGATTTAGGTTTCATCTGGACTTGAACCCGGATCTACCGTTTACCACTGATTTTTAAGAGCTCAGTTTTCTAATATTTTAACTTAATTTCACTAGTTGTTAGATAGTTACGAAAGTAGTTTGGGTTACTAACGTATACTTTGACAAAGTTTTGTCTTATGAATGTTGCTTTGGATTAAATGTCTGCAATAGACAGCTTGTAATGCGTACGCTAGATCTAAAAGTCCATAAAATAACCTCGATTGCGCAGAATACGTTTTATTTACTTCCCGTATTGAGTGAGCCACTTGTAACAAGTGTAAACACGGCTTTTATATGTTATTTCTATGTTTTTTAAGTACTCAGCTGCTAATTGCTCCGCCTTGGCAAGGTACACTGTAGAGGCATAAAACTCCTCCCGGTCAAGTCAGCCGTCTGTCCAACGTAGGAAAATTTATTTGTACCCGAAACAGCTGCTTATGATAAATTTATTCTATCCAGTCTGCAGGACCAACACATTATCAAACGCTAAACGACAAACACTTAACATTATGAGTTATAAACGTAGTAATATTTTTGTGTGATTAGATAAAACCCAATTTTTTTTTTCAAATAAGATAATGTTAGTAGTACGATTAATGAGAATCTAATTGTGAACCACATTATGAAAGTCTTCGAAAGCTAGGTATTAAAAGTACATGGCTAACACAGCTCTATCTATTCACATAGACTTACTTACGTATTTCCAATACCAACAAAATATTTAGTCTTGTACATGGAAATACATATTCTTCAAAACTGACAAGTTAATACTAAGTTAAGGTTTGGTCCCGATGTTTCAAACTATAACTAGAACTTAAATGTGAATATTTAAACATTAAGGTCAAATGTAAATATATTCACAATAAAAAAACTTAGGCGAGTGGATTGAACTGCTGTCACATTTTACACTGTCGCAAATCGATGATTAGCGCCATTTGGATTTTTAACTAATTTTCAAAAAATTTCCTCCGTTAACCACCTAATCTGGGCCCGTTTCAACATCTTAACAAATTATGATCAGGCGTCAGGCACAGCAGCATGACCGTTATGTTACCGCAAAGGTCAAAATTTACTTGCTTATAATATATCCATTGTTTTATTTATGGAGCTTTGTAGGAGTCAAGAAGACCAAAAGATTTTATGTGATGTGAAAATTTCAACATAACGAATCGTTTTTCACTATGTAAGACTACAAACAAATCTTTTTCCATTACTAACCCAATCTTAACTATGCTAACTTACTCCAGTTTATTGCGAAATATAACTTAATAGCACTGTATAAATACATATGCATATGTTTTTACTTTATTGGGAAATGTCATTCTTTCTTGTCATACATATTTTATCAGTTCTCAACTACCGACTAGCACTTTACTATCTATTTTCATTTAAAGGGTTTTTTCAGCGTGCCTTCAAGATCTGTCAAATCCGTTTACACTGTTGCAAAATTCTGTTAGATCTCGACAGCTGTGCATAAAACACACACTTTAAATATCCAAACTTATGTTCATAAATCCTTTGTTTTATAAACCAACATCAAAACTTGTAATTTGATTCATAAATATGATATGGCACAATCACTTTATTTATCAAGTTAAAGAAAATCGTTGGAAAAATGGTTGAAGTATCTATGAAAAGGAAAATTTAGTAAGCTTAAAACTTATCTTCATAATTAACCTACATAGTCTCAGCATATTATCATAGCACTCAAACTTTGCTCTTAAGTTTTCGCTACTTTTTATTAGATAATCAAAAACAAGTTTATCATAATGATGAAAGACAGGAACGCTTAAGAGAAAAATCGTCAAATAAACGAAATATTTCACGCTTTGCAACTAAATCATAAAAATATAAACGCATGTTACTTACACGTGTAAAAAAGTTAATCTTCTTTGTGTCTTGTCACTTTTATGATTGGTTATGAATTATTTTCTGTTTCATCTTGTTTTTGAAACAGTAAAGATGTCGCCCAAGGTGCGCAGTCGAGGAATATAATGTGGAATTTAATCAAAGCTTCCTGAAGAACGCCGGCATTTATTTTGAAAAACTCAGGTCGGCGAGCAATTTAACGTGTGTTTCTGTAACTCCATCAAAACTATTTTGACAGCTTAAGCGCATTTAGTCGTCAAGACCGCTCTTCCATTGTGTCGTAAAGATATTATTTATGTCGAGATATAAGTATTACAATTATTTCTCCCTGTTTCTAGATGACAAACATATTATTCATGTGTAGGTCTATACTATTATTGTACTTCAAAATATCATTAAGATATGCTTAGTTTTTAAAGAGTGTTGCCGCCATTCTTCTGGAAATGGAAGCACGTTTTCAAATATTTAAAGACTAAAACTCTCTATCTCTTCTTTTTTCTACAAAATACACAATTTGAAATATAATTTTGGTGGAAAGGGTCGAGGCATTTGTCGGAGTAGTGTTTTAATTTCACGTGGAATCCAAGTGTATTAAAGAATAGCTTGATATTTCCAAATAGATTCCAAGATTCCGCATCCACGGATCTAGAAAAATTAGTATTTCTTTTCTTAGCACTATTTGAAAGGTAATATTTTTAAACTTACATTTGAGGGGCTTAGAAGCAAAGGCAGCAATCTCCTTCATTTTAAATTATTTCTTGGAAAGTTGATTTAACGTTCAATGAACTTTTCTTTTGTGAATATGTTGATAAATTTAGAGATAATTGTTTCAAACTGTTCCTATTTTAATGTACACTAACATTTTTGTACACTTCATTCTCCATTTGTTTATAATAATCATTCAAAAGTTGACAATGCTACAGAACCGTTTTTGGAAATTGCTGCCTTTGCTTCTAAGCCCCTCATTTGTATTCTGGATAAATTATTTGTAAGGATAGCCGATAAAATATCGGTGATCGTTTTTCAACTATTTTTCATGCGGGTCCTTATTTTTTTACTTGAAAGAATAGATATCATTAACTAATATTATTATAAATGTCACAAACATACTTAGCAAGTAATTTTTTGAACCAAACACCATTTTTTTTTAGACAGGTTTTGAACTTTTTCGTTCAGCAATAATTGGTGAACACAAAAAGAAAGTTTAAAGTAGATTTCGAAAAATATGTTCTTCTCCGTAGCAGTCGTAAAATAAACTAATTGAGATCGCGTCTTAAAGAAGGGAATGTACTACGTGGCTCAGACATATGTTACTAAAAAACCGCCAGAATTTAAGATGAAAGAAAGTGAAAAGGAAGCATTTCTGTACCTCAGACTCTTTATAATGCCGCTGTGAGAGCATTAAATAAAGCCAACACCTGGTGCCAAAAATATAACTCCCGTCACAATGGGCGCCTTTATTCACCGACGCCGGCGTCCAGCACTACAAAGACGTCGCGACGCCGACGGCCACGTCCTGACCAACGTAAGTGGATACCGTTCATGGGGACAGTGCTCGATTTGACGAATGCAGGCCGAAATAAGACTTACGGTCAAACTTGTGTTGTAATTATTTCAAATAGTGACTCACAATTTTTTTTTGTTTCGGGTACTTCAAATCCATCGTCAGTTGTAAAGTGGGATCTAATGAAAGAAAACACATTTTTTCGTGTAAAGTACAAACTTATTACTACATACCTCATTTAATTTACATTTTACGGAGACTTATCAAAGTAACAAACGTAAATAGATCGACGATCACCTTTTTTGTTTTTATTAAATATTATAAGTTAATTTTGTGAGGTATTGTTTAGATTTGTGTCGCGTTGATATGAGTCGTACTTTTTTTTCTTATTCATAAATAGAAATGGTATTATTTTTAAAGCACTTACCATTTTGGTTGCAGAATTTGCCAAATTTTCCATATTTTATTTTATTTTAGTACATACGAGTATAACAGGTATGATGCTTACAAAATATACACATGGGTGGTTATTTAATTAGAATATTTAACAACAGTAAGTAATTAAGTAAAAGTTTATGAAAAATGCAAAAGTAAATGAATAACAAACAAAAGCAAATGAATATTATTATACATGGTAGAACATTCATAAATGGGTTATTGGCACCTGTACTGAAGAGATGCCTATTAGCCGTTTGGTGCTTAGTACTTCATTTAACCAGTCTATAACTAAAGGGCATTATTACAATATCAGCTATTTTATTAAATAAATACTTCTTTGTAGGTAGTATTTATTTAAGCGTACTTACAAAATATAAACACCAAGTAATAACTATTGCATATTAATAGCTGACTTCTCTTTTAAAATCTTGGGCTAAAACAGATGTGATTTTTTTTTACTTATATACAGTATCTACGCAGTTGAAAACAGTAAACCAATTTAACCTATGTTACTCAACCATTCTCCACACGACTTGATCTTAAATACGTGAGTCTGAAAATACGCTCTTGTTTTATCCTATGATAGTAGATAATAAATAAAATTGTTACTTTATTTATTTTATAGCTACTAAGAAGAGAGTTTCGTTTTCTAAGACTACGTTGTGGGCGTTCTGAGGTAGTAGGCAATTAAATTTTAAGAAGTCATATTTCCCTTTGAAATTTATCTACTTTTGCCTTGACCGTTCAGGGGACTTCACACTGTTTTCACCATGCTAGAGACTTATTGAGGTACAATAAAGTAGAGAGACCTTTGCTTACTAGCTTTGCTTATAAACGCAATTTGATGATGTTTGGTGATTGTTTTAGCTAAATGTATTTAATTACACTTTAGCCATTTTCAATTTTTGTTTTAGAATTACCAATCGACTTTAAATTATAGTTATGCATATTTATGTAAAAAAATTGTTCACCATGATGGTGAACAAATTGATGGTCATGTGGTAAAAAGATTCTATTGATTACCGACAACAATTCATATTCATCAAATGAACATATTATTATACATATACCGTATCACTTAGCATCAGGTATGTTATGTACTCCTTTATTTTACCATGAGACATTATTTTTCAGTAAATTTTTAAATCTTTTACATGCTTATTTGTACGTGTTGACATTCTGACTATAAACAATCAGATTTAATCATGCATTGTATTTTGTGAGTTCTTTTCAACACTGGATCTGCACACTTCATATTAATGATAGGTTATTTGAAATTAATCGATTATTTTCCCGACAGCGTAAGCATTTTTTGTTGACCGCTTAAGTTCATAGAAATAATCTAAAAGATATAAAGAGACATATAAAATTTTGACCGTGATACTTCTATTGACTTCAAAATTTTTATAAACTACCTACCATACATATTTTTTTCACATAAATGACAGTGTAAAAAATAATAATTTATGTAACTACTTAATCGAACAAAACGCAGTAATCTTTTAACAATTAATTATTTATGTTGCAATGTTAATATTTTTGGTTGTTATTGTGATTTTCATAATCATAAGAGGAAATTTGAGCTTCCGCACAGGTTGTTTCATCATTCAAAATAAGTTACGGCCGGTTTGTCCAGCTCATTTCATTGCACACGTTAAAATTATTATACATCCTTTGCTGAGTCAATCTGGACACGTGTTCATTGAAATTTTATGCCAGTTATAAAGTCTCCGAATTGTTTCAGCTTCTGAATGTTTGTGGTCAAGAAGATGTTGACTTAAGGTAGAAAGTGAATGAGGTACGTTTTTAATGAGTTTGTTTTGGGAAGTAGTGGTTGGACCCAAAATATCCCCGGAATTAAAATCGCATATCTCTTACTTTTTCTGTGATCCTGTGGCTATGTTTTTGTTTGTTTTGAAATCTTACTGCGCGTCGAGCAGATCATTTTTAGATTTTTGTTTGTATGTCTTTGTCAACTTTGATAATCTTAATAATAAAATCGCTGTTATGTTTTAAAGCGGTCTCAGATGAATCCAATATAAATTTAAAAGTAACAAAAACTATTTTTGATCTTCCTTTTTCCTTAAAACAAGCGGCTTGGACTTTTATTCTTTCCGTTCTGTTCTGGCAAGCAATTTCAAAGGAGCATATTTAATTTAATTATTGATTATATTTCGTGTTTCGTGCTCATTCTGCGATACTTCCGGGGATGATTATAAAAAAAAAAATCTTTTTTTTTCTAAATAGAGCAATTCATTCATCAATTATTTTTCTTAACTATAAAAATGTAGTATAAATTTTGCTTTTATGTTTTTAAATTGAAGTATTGAATTTTCAAAGTGCAGTCACCTTTGTCACCTCAAATGTTGCTTATGTGTTTTTTGCGTAGTAAAGGCAAGTACACAAACGTTTTATCAACCAGACGCAAATAAAAAAAGCATATTTAAATATATATATATTTTTATTAATGCCTCAAATAAACTAACAAAATACACCTTTTTATTAGAAATAGTCTCCTCTTGAAGTTTCACGTAATGGATGTCAAAAACAATAAATAATGTGTGATTTTAATATTCGAATAAAGAGATTAGGAAGAATTCTTGAAGAAGATCTGTTCTTCCTGTTTAAATTAATTAAGTCCGCATTCAATTGACAACCCCTTCGAGGTAAGCAAATTGTATAAACTAGTTACAAAATATATCTCTTCATCGCTGAAGCCACAATCATTACTACAATGGAAACCCCTTCTGCCTATCCTTATTCTGAACCGGTTTGGATTTCCCTTCGTCCTGTAATCCGGCTCTAAGGTGTTGTGAGGAGGTGGCTTTCACAAGTTCTAATCTGGTATCGAGGTACCTCCAGGACCTTCCAGATTTACCCACACTTGCTTACAACCCGTCCGTAGACCCTTGTGAAGGCTGTTGGCAACCTTTTCATTTCTGGGCGAAGAAAATTATTTAAGTCGAAATGTCCAATGTTAGTCAGTTTTCTTTCAAATCAGTGTACATCGGAAAGGGATGCGGAATTCATCGTAGTTCAATCTTTTGGAACCTCAACCATGACAATTGCCTTCTTCCAATTTAACATTTTTCCTAAGTTATTTATGTTGCCAAACTACTTAATTGTAGTTTAACGGAATAGAACGGCAAGAACAATAAAATTATAAAAAGGGTGTGTGTGTTTTTTATTTTATTTGTAAGAGAGATGTGATCAAGAAATGCAGTTTATTAACTAAACAATGTGTTTTGATTAGAATAATTGAGGTTTAAACAAAAAAATCTGTTTAATTATTATTACACGTGACAGGTATTTTGCCTTCCGAAGATATTGTCAAACTGTGATGAAGCTAGTGACAGACGATATATTTATATCAAGTCCAAATACGTACAAAGGAAGGTAATTTTTTTATGTATTTTTGAATAATCAATGATATTTTTAATTATATTATATTAAAATCAGTTTTCCCAGTTAAAAAATAACTGCAAAGCATTTTATTGAGTGAATAATAAAATGCATCTTTGAAAATAAAAATAATATTTTAAATGGAGTTCTACAAAGTAAACACCAAATCAATAAATAGTGAAATGATTCCTCCAAGGATAATAATACTTGGATAATTTATATAGCGCCATTTTTCTGAAATATCACCTCAGAATATCCATCTCCAATCTCAATGACGTCGCTTAACTGTCTGAAGTGAAATATTCAAAAGTGATTGACAATATAAAATATTGCATTTTTTGTTCAAAGTTTTCTTATGTTCCTTTGTAAGATTTCTAACGTGCAACTAGGAGAGTCGTAGCAGCCAATTTATAAATACACCTTCTAAAATCGTTTAAAGCGAAAACATTTTGTGATTTACGCATTCAACCCAATTCGTTGTGGCATTTATGTCCTCATATTGGATATCCCCGCAGTTCATGAACATTCAGAAAGCATAAATAGACAGCACTAAACCGTGATTTGAAAAAAATAGATTACGCCAAAAGTGTTTATAAATTACACGAAATAGGTTTACGACTCCTGTCGTAGGATGTCCCAAAATAAACATTTAGCTTTCTCGACCTGCTGCTCTCCTGGGGCCCTAATCCCATATGGACCACTTTCTTAAGCGGCCCCTTGACGACTCTACTTTTAGACGATATGCTCAAATGCAGGGTGTTTTGCTTACTTTATTAGTACTGGATGTCCGAGTTTAACCGAAACATGTTTTCTTCTTCAAATGTATACTTCACAAGGGTTCCAATTCTTGGAGCTTGTTGGACTATTGCATGTCCATTTGGCAACATATGTATTATAGAAGGACTTGGGTTGAGATGAGGTAGAAAAGGTTGTTAAGAAGTATATACCTTATTTATAAGAAAATAAATAACATTACGTATCAATACCATACCGCATTTATTCTAATTGTTGGTATCTCACTGATAACATTTGGATTATGGCATAAATAAACGTTAGTAGAAAACAATACAAACAATTTTCACGTGATTAATAAATTAAAGTTTTTATTTTATTTACCCTGGATTTTAAACCAGTGATCTTTGTACCCATATTTAAGTCTAGATATTACCGCATACTAATCAAGTTACAACTTAATTTTGTGTATTTACAAATAATTTTATAGTTTTTTTTCGAACAGCATTTTTTCACATCATTTTGGGTTGTAAAAAAAATTAACGATTTGCTTAGAAATATAATTTTTCGCACAAGAAGTGGGATTTTGATAAAAACAACTTTCATGTTTTAAAATTCCAAAATAAACCTTACATTTTGAAAAAACAAATACAATAATAATACATAAAAAAAATTAAAACCAAAAAAATATATTCTGCATATTGGGCAATTGTTTTTTTTTCCTTGAACGAAGAAAAAACTAGAGATGCCCTACTTAACATTTTTTTATATATGTAGTCATTTTATAAAATTTACAAAATCAAAGAAAAAAAGATCACCCCTTTAGTGCCCTGGTTTAGGGTCTGGAACGCCGGAGAACATTTACCTAATCTTACGAGATTACACGTTAAATGTGATAGCGCCCGTTATCTCTCGTGCTGTGGTCCCAGCCCGGCCCTGCTTTCCACCTCCTTCCGCTCATGCCCCCTCGGGGAACACTTATTCCCCGATAGGTATTCAATGCCCCCCCAGGGGATTAGATATTGTTTTATCTAATTTACACCTTAAGTTTATAAAATAAAAATCAGTGGGTAAAATATAGGTTATTCCGTGTAAACTTTCACACTATCGAGGCCTTATAACAGAACAAAGGAGAGAAAAAAACATATTTTTTCGTTTTCGTTTCTTCTTAGTTCAAGGCAAAATATGTTTGTTTTTGGTGGCCGAGTTGACAAATCATCGGGTTTCCATTCAGGCGTCGTGGGTTCAATTTATCTGCTAAAACCATCACATCCCTCATCATTGGACAAGCCTCATTTTCCACATATTGTGATAATAAAAGAAGATTTATATATATTTTTAAGTTATTCGTAATCGAAAAAAGTTTGACTTTCTCTGAAAAAAAAAACTCGATACGCCTATAGTGTCTTTAAAAGGAAAACAACTGTCACATGAAAAATAGATTATAAAACATAACAGAAAAGTTGCACAATGATACATAAAATGTTGTGGAAAATATTGTACAACAGAGCTTCACAAAAGTGAAACGTAAAGTTTTAACTCCTTCTCATTATCAATTTAATTAACTGTGACTAACCACATTTATGAATGGTAGCACCACTGTCTCCCTGGCATCGCGTTGTTTCACAAATAAATTAATGTTACAAAGCTCTATAGCCCGTGATGGAAAAAGCGTCATGAGATTGAAATGGTTGCGTTGTAAATTCTGTGAAAATTTCATTACACCAGTGCTCACCATTCGACAGTTTTTGCTTCTTCATTGAAATAAAAGAAACACGTATGTGCGGAAATTTATCTTTATTTGGGTGTTAAATTAGTTGTCCTGTAGATGATTCAATATGAATAATTTCAATTAAAAAAAAACTCACCTATATAAACTTACAATTTTTTTCAAAAACACAGAATTATTAACTCAACCCTATAAACACGGCCCACGAAGAATAATAATATACGCATGGAGTAATTTAATCCTACCATCAGCAGAACTCTCATTTTAATACTGATTATGCGATTCCAATCAAATATAAATACCTTCCCAATTTTCTACAAGTGAGCCATCTTAATTAATTAAGCGCCCATCTATATTCAGGTGAGCCCAGTTTAGTTGTGAACAAGTTCACTGGGTCCAGGGATTAAGCGCCAGCAGTTGAATTAATATAATATAAAGTTTAAGCTGTTATGACGGTCAGGTATTATATTTTGTACTTCGGGCTATTGAAATAGGGGATGGTATTAGGCTGTTTATTATAAAGGTATTACGAGGGGTGAACGGAATTGTGCGAAAGGTAAGATAGGGTCTAATTGAGTACCTATGGAAGTCCATTTCTTGGATTTGTGAAAATGATTTGTTGGATTGCGTAGGTGAAATGTACTGAGATTTTGAAAATTATTTCAGCATGGAAGGTTTCATATTTTGGCAGAATTGTGAAGATTTTGCTTTGTGTAGTTAGGTTTTTAAATTTATATCGAAACCTCACAATACTGCCCAGAGCCGGTATAATTATAGCCTACCCATGTAAGGGCACACTGTGGGGTTGAAAATAGAGAAGGGAAGGAAAGAGGAAGAGCTAGAAGTACTAAGTTATTAAGATCTAGTATCTTAACGTAACAAAAGTCATTTTAAGCAACATTGCAATTTTGTGATTCAAAATTATTATTTATTTGTATTTTAATAGTGAATACCACACAAGAGTCCCAACTGCTTCTAACCGTCCAGAGCCAGTGAGACTATGGCATCCCCAATTGGGGTATTTTTGAGGCTGAAGGTAGTGGGAAGGGGAAAGGTATGAGAAGAGGAAGGTTGGGAAGTATTCAGATCTGGTCACCAAACACGGTTAAAACCATTTCAAGCAACGTTTTGACTCTGAATGGTGGTCTTCCACCAGGGCTATACTTAGGAGTATCTACTCTACTCTGGAACGCGCTGCAGATATACAATATATTATTTTATACGAATTGCCCCTTCAGCGCCGTTGTGTTGATTTTTCACAATAACGGCGCAATACAAATTATCCAAATATTATTATTTTAATAATGTGTTATGACACATTTTAATTGAATAAAACAAATTTGCGCACGCTGCGTTTGAACCCGTGATTCGTAGTCGAGCGTCTAACCACTTGACCACGGAGGCCGTCAAAATTGTCTATTGTCAGTTACCAGGGCGACAGTAGAAGTAAATCTCACTTGGTAAAGAGGTGAGGTTTTCTAATAATCTACATATTACCCATATTATTAAAATATTAATGTCATATATTTTTTGACCTTTCGGGGTTCGAACTCACGATCTCTGGGTTCCAAGTCAATGAGCTTACGCCACGCCACGGAAGTTAGCATTTTAAAGCTCTTTTCACACTTAATCTAAAATTTGACGGCCTCCGTAGCGTAATAGTTTATACGTCAGGCACTGGTGTAAAAAGGTTGTAAGTTGAATTCTCACCGCACGCAAATATAGTTAAACGTTTTTTTTTGGTTTTGGTCTAAAAGTAGTGATTTTGATTATTTTTTTTTATAGTACGTTAAAAAAATAGCTTAAAATATTTCTCATCTAAACAAAAACTTTGAACAAAAAAAAATTTTAAGAAATTTTATTTAGTGAAATTAATGATAAAGCTCACAGCTCGCATTTTTTTAATGTCTGACAATTAAACTAACATTAAGTTTTTAATATCAGCCATTTATTGTTTTGTGTCATAATTTGCATGTGAATTTGAAAATGATTGAGACGGTTTTGTTGCAAAGCATCTGTTTTATATGTCGAGAAAGAGTAAAAAACAAAATCAACAAAAATTTTTTGGCTTATAAATTCCGTACATTTTTCAATGATAACAAGATTGACCTAGTTTTAAAGTTATAGTAGCAATTCGCTTAGTTAGATATTTAAATATATGAAAAGTCAATAGTAACACACTTTCAACGATGTTTTATGAACGAAATCGAGTAGGACTTTAATATCAAAGTTAAAGATTTCTTTCATTCTATGAGAATGAGCCAACGGTCGATCTGTATCGTGACTAAATTATTCTTAAAAACAAAGCAGCACATTCAAATTCGATTGGTAGTTTCATTTTAAACTGAACTTTTTTCTTATAAACGACGGGCAAATCAGAAAGAGAGTAACAGTGGATCTCTCAGCGGCAGAGTTGTAGTAGTGTGATTGAAGCGAGATGAGTGTGTGCCATGATAGAGTTATGTTAGGTTCCATTTTGTCTGCCTACACATGCGGAGAATAGGCAAAATGACTGTCAGATCTGACCACGAAATATATTTACTTATAGCTTTTGTTTTGAATTTGTAGAATCTAATTTTTTAATTCCATTTTCTGCTAGTTAAACTGCATTTTGACAATGGCCTAGAAAACCGAAACAGTTGTCATTGAAAATAACAACTAAAACTAACTTATTATTAATACTAATATTTAATTGGATGAAATTAAAATTCTTAAAACTAACAATATATATTCGCAAGGGACATTTAATTTGTGGCTTGTCATATTTATAAATAAAACAGATAAACTTTGTTTAAAACCAGTTTTATTTTAAATATTTTGTCCACCAGGTTCGGAAGCACCCTTCCATCTTTAGGACAATATTAAAATTAAAATCATAATTTTAATATTGTCCTGAATATAGAAGGGTGCTTCCGAAACCGGTCGACAAAATATTATAAATAAAAATGTTTGTTAACAACGTCATCTGTTATAGTTATTAATAAAAACTTGAGCTCTTTTCAAGAAAAGTTTATTTTCAGAGTGATGGTTTTTAACTGGGGAAATTGTGAGAGTATTCTCACTTTATCATACTCTGCAACGTCATTACTTACTCTCTAATGAGATAACAGCCGGTATTATTCCTCAACATTGTAACTGATCACCTTTAAAGTTCTACGTGTAGCACAATAACATATGACCGGCTTTCTACCTTCAGATACGCTTCGAGTTGGGAAATGGGAAAGTTGTGTCCCGTGCCGGTTTAAACGGATTAGAACGGTTTAGATTCAGGCTCGTTCCCTGCTCCCTGCTGCCCGCTACCTATCCACTGAAGAGATAAACCGATAGACGTACGAAACGTAGTACGGAAGAAAGCTCAATAATTCAGATTATCAATTTCATCGGTTTCTCTAAAATCCTAGAGTTGATTGGCGAGAACCATTTACTTCAAACGGTATACATCACACGTCTAAAAATGATCTGTTCAGTGCATCTATCCCTGCCTGGATGCACTGGAAATAGGGTTTTGCGGATCGCCCTACGCCTAGCCCCCCGCGAGAGAGGCTCTCATGACCTGAGCTGAGCACGCCTAAAAAATTGTGCGGATTAACGGTCATCAGTTGGGAGTCGATTTTATCATACTTTCCTTTCGGATTCATATTTCGATGCCTTCATGTTAAGGTTACAAAAAGGATTTCGGTTTTAAAAAGAGTTTGTTCGTTAGTCAGTTCATCTTATCGCCTGCACAGATAAGACTAATTGATACTAATTTGCTAATGATAACCTTCTGTATTAAGTTGCGTGTTCAAGACCCGGCGTGCGCAAATATTATATTGTATATATATATATATATATATATATATATATATATTTATTATACAATACAATAAAAAGGACACGGGCGGTTGGAACGTGCGTCATTCACATAAACAAAATCTAACTCTTTTTAATTCGGTGGATATGTAGTTAGCAGAAACTTTCATATCAAACCTTACTATTAAATGAAGGAGACAACAGTAATGTTTAGAATAGATTTCAAAGTAAAGCTAATCAAGTTACCCACAGCGCATTTAAAGATACGTTATACTAATATCCATTTTTGGCCAACAGTAATTTGTACCCATATTATCAGTCAGTAGGTGTTTTCATACTTACCCACAGAGCCAACATGATTTAACATAAAATACATTACTGGTTAGTGGACGAAAGATCCAAGCATCGGGAACGCATTCAGGTGTCACGAGTTCAATTATTTAATAACTAGCTCCTCTATCATTGTAAAATGCAACATTTTCGCTAATAATCATGGTAGCAGGATAAGAATGATAGAATTATATATAAAATGGGAATACTTTCTTATCTTTTATTACAAAAAAAAATCATTTTGTTCAAACATAAAATAATATCTCTATTCAACTTGATCGTTCTTCTAACCGCATGGCCTGCCCACCTACAAAGAGACCTCTAGTCGATTTAAGCAACGTATCAATCCCCCTCACAAGGGAATCTGCCATCTTACAAACGCGGGTACTTCACAGTTATCCCTTACAACAAATGCTCGATACCTTAAGGTTAGGTAGGATAATCCTGACGACCATTGGCCAAAACTTTAACTGGATTGTGGTCCTCCAGTCGGATCCACGTATTAGGTCCTTCGAGCCGGATTTCCTCCTTGGAAAGCTCCCGTGTCTCGGGTAATGGCCTATTACGGATTAAGCAGTGCGGATTTATGTCCTTCTTATATCAAAGCAGTCCAAGACTGGGAGAAAAAGCCGGAGCGGCATCCATAAAAATATTTATCTGTGTGCGAATCGGCGCCCAGCATCTGGACCTGTATACGGATTTATGTTCGCTCGGTAAATTTATGTCCGAGATGACGCAATTTATAAAAAGCTGTGTTTTTTTGGAGCGAACATTTTTCCTTCCGTGTTTATACTAAATATGGGAATAATTAACTATCCTAGTATAAAGAAGGGCCCAATTATCTAGAAGCATTGTGAAGAAAAAAATATTACACCGGTCGGTAGCTGAGTGGACAAACGCGTCGGATTCCCACCCGGGCGTCGTGCGTTCAATTCCTCTGCTGGCTAAGTCCTCCATCATTGCACAAGCAACATCTTCCGCTTCTTATGATGGCAGTAGGAGTTTTTCAAATATTGTCAGGTTATTCGAAACCCGAGAATGTTTGTCTTTCTTTTAAAAAAATTAAAAATATATTATTTTATATTCAATTATAATAATAGATAGATTTTTTAAATGACTAGTCATTGTTGCAGAATATTTAAGGCCGCAATAAAGGAGATCTATTAAAGCAAAAAAATCACTCGAAAATACGTAGTGTCAAGTCTTTACCATTAAAAAACTGGAAAATAATAAAAAAAGTACGACAGAAATCTAGTAAATAACAAATTTATCTACTCGTATTGCTGCAGAAGTAACGATCTTGCAGCGGGGTCGTCAGTAGGTGGTTGGCTACCACGCGCCACTCGAGTTGAGAGTGACTTCCTTTTTATCCATAATGTCACAATGCATGTCAATTGAGTTACCTGATATTGCTGTGTTTAATACATCACGTGTACGAGACAAATCGAAGTCAGTCTTTCTTAGATGATTATAATAATAATATTTGGATAGTTTGTATAGGGCCGATTTCGTAAAAAAACACCGCAAGGGCGATTATATACCTCAATAACTATTAAGAAATGAAAATAAATTATGTTACATGTATCTTCTATTAAAATTTTTCTCATCAAATACCTGAAATGTTCTAGAAATTATTTAATTATTTTTAATCTTGAGACAAAAGAATGCTTTGAACGCTGAACAAACTTTCAGTTGATGAAAACAGATATTACTCATTCCACAATTATTCCTTTGCAGATTGAAATTCAAATAATAAATGGGTATTTAAACTGCGTAGGTACTACTACAAACAGTATTTGTAAACTATGAAAGGAGCTCTGAGTCATTCTGAATCAAAATATCTGTTCTTATATTAGGTACACGGTGATACCACAACAACGCCCCACAAATTAGTGAGGAAATTCACTAAGAATACTTGTTATTATTGAATGATTACGTTGAATGTTATTTGAGGTAGATCAAAGTACCTTTACTAGCACTTGATTCATATAAATTCATAGCCGCTTCGGTTAGTCTATTTTCCTTCTAGCAAAGTGGAACGGTAACAATGGTTACATATTGCACGAACGTATACTGTAGGTAGTCACGCATATGTTAACTTTGATTCGCGTGCTTTGATGTATCAACTTTTGCAAAGTCAAATGGAGCAGCTTACAATGGAGTTCTAATACCAACACCGTTGTATGGCAGTGAGACATTAAGAGGATGAATGCAATAGTAACTTGACGTAATAATATATGGAGAGAGAGCTAATTTTTTTTACCCAACCTATACAAATTTGGGATAAATCACTTTCTCCGGGTTTTTACGTCGTACATCATGAGAAAGAAAGAGACAACAAAATCTCCCAAATTATCACACCGCTTTAAAGTATTGTCAGAATGTTCTTCGTGTCCCGCGTCTCCGTTGACTCCGCCCGCACGTTTTGATACGCAAAATAAATTAACATATCTCAACGGTTTATTAGGTTATATGTTATATTTTTGTTTATAATAATACTGTGAAAGAATGGTTATACGAATAAACAAAAACCATTATGTCGACATGTGCTATGAATGGATGAATAAATACCCTATCCCTAGTCCTAGCTACGCCCAAGTCTAGCCGAGTACGGCAAACCTCATGAAAACTGACTACAGCAGCGCTCTCTTGTATATTATTGTGTCAGGTACGTGTAGTAAAACCATGTAGTTGCTTATAATTTTAAAACTGTTAATTCGTGGTAGATTTCCATTTTAATGATTAAATAATATCTAATTTGAAACGTTATTTCACTATTTTTTGACCGGACTGGTTTCACCTTACAACCGGCATCTTCAGACTGGTATAGTTTAAAGTTAATTTATGTTATATACACTACTTATGTCCCAAATGGACGTTTACCTTCGGGTGATATTTTTACCTTCTGGGAGATGAGCTACATAGTGATGAAAAAGTGTCATTAATAAAACAAAATACTAAGTTAAAGATGCTCAATATGATATTAACCCAATAAGCGTCCACTCTGGGTATAGATAGTGTATATACCATGTATTCACTTCAAATTGAACCACTCTGAAGATGCCCGTTATAAGGTAAAACCGGTCCGGTCTTATAAAAAAATAGTGGAATAAAGATAAAAAAATGGTATTATTAAATCAATTTAACCATGGATTACAATTAAAAAAACTCGAAAATATAACATTGTCTATATATGTATATGAATATGTAATGGATAAAGTTAAGAGAGGGACCCTGCAGTATTCTGAATGAGTTGAACAGATGTACGTAACGGGGCCGTAATCCGAATTTTATAACGGATTAATAACGCATTTTAAGTAGCAATTTATAAATGTGGATGAAGCAAAAAGCATGTTCCAAGACACAGTGCGGAATCACTCACTCCATAGATTCTTGGTCGAAATAACATTTATAGGGTGAAACAAAACAAACAAAAAAATCCGCTTCAAGCTTTGTAGCGTTCTATAATAGAAATAACATTGGAATTAATCGGTACTTGCAAACATTTTGGAACGCTTTCGTACTCCTGCACTAGCCGTTCAACCTTTTCATTGCCCAGACAAATGTAATTGGATTAAACTGACATTAGAGCTGTGTGCTTTATATACTATCGGAGAGCTTTAAGTCTGCCCTCGTACCTGGGATGCTCCGCTAACCGCCTTCCGCCATTCAGCCGGCAGATTAACGTCAACGCTAAAGTAACGTGGTAAGTTTATTAAATTTCGTAGGTGTATTTTACAAATCAAAATTAAATAAGTTATTCCACAATTTCTCAAAGGATCTATTTTTGAGTTCCTCAATAATTTTTCCAATAAATTATTGAAACAATATAAATAATATTCAAAGAATACGAAGCGGTTGGACACATAGAAACAAATGGTTGCAACCGAGACTCGATCTTGGGAGCTCTACTTTATCCGGGAGTAACGCAATAACCAATTTTTCTGTGAATACCTTTTTGAATTCCGACAATTCTGAATTATTATTTCCTTTAAATCGTTTATTTCAAATTAATACTCAAAATTCTTTTGAAAAGAAGAAATTTTATAATTTGTGATTATTTATAATGAAGTACTTTTATACGAATACTGTAGTTTATCAAAAGATACAGTATTACATTGCTTTTGTACGGGCGAATAAAATTAAGTTAAATATTTAGAAAGTTAGAAAAATTAAAAAAGCAAATTCATACGATTCAAGGATACTAGGTACAGTAAGATGTGAGATTAATTGTCTAACCTTTGTTACAGTTAAACGAATGTACCAGATGCATGTATTTGTATGTCGTAATGCAAAATTGGTTCCCTGACATATTATAACCACCTGATTGAAAAGTGTTTGCAGCAAATAACGCACCTGGTAAACATTTCCCTCATTATTACTCCATTCCGTCTACTTTCACTGGCAATTCAGAAAAATCCCTGTGTAAACGAATAAAGTTCCCTTCTTTTAATAAAGTCCCCTCATCCGGCCAAAAGGTTATTCCGTCTATGGCCGGGAACAATGAGAATAAAAGTCCACCCGAGGTAATAGTCAAACAGATAAAGCCAGGTGAAAGCTCATCCCGGGCATTCTGGGCCAGCATTCCTCGTTTAATTCCAGTTTTCTTCTTTAAGCTCTGATCCCTCGAAGGTACAATACTAATGATCGGAAGTTAAAAGTTTAAAGACAGTTTTAAGGCGTTAACAACGGGTCATTTGTGAAACTCGATTCAAAGTTTTCTTTTTTACTTCTCCTCTTTTTTAATTTTCACTCTGTTTTCGAGAAACTTTTTTCGGGGTATTTCTTATCTGGCGCAACCCCTAAAGGTAAACTCTCGACTTCTCTCTCAGAGAAGAGTGTTACCGGCTCCAAAGTTTTCTCTTTAAAAGTCTTTATAACCTCTTTTGTGTACCAGGTTTTACACTTAGAAGATCGGCGCTCAAAAAACTTTGTTTCTTTTTTCTTACCCACATTACGCGATTTATCACATGGCGGTAAACTTTAAGGGGATTTTGTTTTATGAGTGCTTTTTGAGAGATGTTAAAATCGGGACTTGTTTATAAATATATGAAACTGCTTTTATTAAGCATAATATTGCGATTGGGGAAAATAATTCTTCTCGTTTAAAAGTTACCTGTTGTTAATCATTTTTTTGTGTATTATATACTTGGGCTGTATCTCCTAAAATATTTGTTTTTCCTTTTTCTAGCAGTGATTTTACGTGTGAATGAAAAATTCGAGTTGGACAGTAGTACATAAATAAATTAGGAGTTTTATCCGGTATCTCGTCGTATACGTGCACTTTGATACATACATTGTCTATGTATGAATTTATTCCCCTGTACGTTGCAAGAAATGGTTTGTTAGAAAAATGCTGAGTCCCTTATTACTTTCTTCCCATTATTTCCCATTTCGATCAGTCGGCCGAGTGCGCACGGTAAATCTATACGTTATTACGTCCGGCGGTACCCGGTAGTACCCGGCCTCGCAGGCAGTACCTGTGCAGGGTGGACTTATCTCCTGCGCGATGAAATTAAGCAGTTTCCAGTCGGTTAGCTTTCATCTCCATTACCTGGGCCCGTCACTCGCGCGTGGCGCCAATCCCACCCCCGCCCGCCCGTCACGATCAACCCTTAGCCGCTCCGAAACACCCTACATCCTACACCCTACATCCTACAATGGTGAGGAAATAAACCTTTCGTATTTGTTGATTTTAAGAATTCTTTGTTTAGTAGTTGTAAACATTTAAACATAATTTTTCTTAAGTGCTTATTTTTAATAAAATTTTGTGAACACCGCACAAGAGGCCGGAACCAGTTGAACTATGGAATTCTCAATTGGAGTATGTTGTAAGGCTGAAAGTAGTGAAAGAGGAAATAGACGTGGAAGAGGAAGGTTGGGAAGTATCTGATTATTCAGATTTGATGACTAAACACGGATAAAGCCATTTCATGCAATGTTTCAATTTACGAAAGGTGGTCTTGCACCAGCGTGATATTGAGAAAATCTACCACTCTAATTAACTACTACTGTATCGACAATATGTACAACAATACTCCAAAGATGAGCTCAGAAGTCTTGAAAAACGCACAGCTGTTTGTGCCTGAATTTTTTTTTTCAACAACTTTCAGCTCTAAGCGACCAATTACCATAACCTGTGGTATAGTTTAATATGACAAGACAAATATTGCAAGACGCCTTTGTTTGTGAAAAATGAGTGCTAATTAGAGCAAGCTGCGCACAAACCACATAGCTACTAAGTGTTGATAAATAGTTGGTAAAAATTTAATAGAAAGTGTTTGTTTGCGTTCGACACGTTTTCTACAGTTTACAAACATATTTTTATCAATCATAGCGTTACTCCCACTTCCCCTAAACTTCACGATTTTCACCTTCAGCCCAAACCCACCCCATTACTCCCGTCTCACTCCCCTTTCAACCCCCTTGCAATGATATAGCCAAGCACCCATTTAGCCCCTAGCCCCGACCCACCTTGTCGCCCTGGCCATATTTAGCTGGGAGTTATCTTAACACTTAACGCGAGGCGACTGGACCGGCAAGCCACCATTATGGACGATATTTTTCCCACGAGCTCCGAGTACTTCGTTATTTGTGCTTTTCGTGGAGGTAGAAGATCTTAACAGGTGAAAGCGAAACGGATGAAACTAAACAAAGCTTTAGGCTTATGTATTTAGTAGGAATGGGAGACTTAATAAAATGTTACCTTTCGTTGAATCCCGCCCTCCATTTTTTTGTGATCGTTGTTTTCTCCTTAATAAACTAGTAACTTTTTAACATTTCACAGGATTTAGTTTTTATGAGTCACAAGATTTTGTGATTTCATTAGGTTTTCCTTTTCGATCATTGTCAAACGGTTTTTTCAAGAAGAATTCTTTTTTCTTCTTGCAAGTGGTTTACCTTAAATACACGCGCCGAAATATTATTTTAACATATTTTTACAAATGGGGTAGAAAGATGTTAGTAAAAATGAAATAACAACTTTGTAAAAGACAACAGACTTTCTTTTAATGTTTATGACCGACTGGTTTCACTTATCATCGTCAGGGTAATAAATAATATCGTCATCGTCAGTGTAACTCATCATCGTCAGGGTAATAAATAATAATAATAAATTAAACTTTACAAAAAACACATAGTATGTGGTTATATATACTCATACATATAGAAGGAGAACACAATGTAAAATAAAAGAAGAGAACAGTAATAAAACACAAGAAAAAAAAATATAACAAAGGAACAGAGAGAAAGAAACAAAAAATATGAAATGAAAGAGGCAAAACTTCAACTGAGAACTTAATAAAAAAATAATTGGAAATTTTTCAAGTTTACGGGAATCATACTCAATATTGGACTATTAGGCTTTCAACGAACATATTAAAAAATATATATATTTATGTAAATAAATGTATGCCTAGATATGAGCCTTCAAAAGCAAAAGTTATTTTTAGATTTTCAGTGCGCCTTAATTTCAAGCTTATAATATATATGCGACTAACATGATCTATAAAATAGACAACAGTAAATGTCAATATTTTTTTTTGTGGTTTCTCTTCTTGTAATAAACGTGATACTTGGTGTTTAAAACATTTGAAGCAGTGTATCATTCCGCTACCCCAACTTATGTAAAACAGAAAGTTTCTAAAAGTAGAGATTATTACAAAACTTTGTAAAAAAAAGTCTGTATTAACGAAACATATTTAAAAAAAAATTAAATCAATAAAAAAGCTCAACGCCATATTCTCTTTGTTATTTTTATCTTAAGATATTGTTGGTATTATACACATGTACCATCCGCCTAGTACATTGTTTTATACCAAACAGCCTCGAGTCACCTCACCTACCTTGAATCACCTCACCTACCTTGAATCAACTCCCCCTCCTATTCCCAGTCACTCCTTACCTTCCCACCCACCTTGGCGACTCCTTTTCTTTTCCTGACCTGATAGGAAGTGATATGGGCGGCCATTTGCTGGGCATTTATTACTTGAGCCTCGTTACGTAGTCGTCATATATATTTTATGTTTTTAAAAATTTCAAGTATTTATTTATATCTTTCTTTGACAATTATACCAATTGTTCACACGTTGTCATCAAGGTGATTGAAAACAAATTAACGTATGTAATGAACCCAAATGCTTTTAAAAATAATTGTAAGTACTATCAAAAAAACAGTTGGTTTATAGGTCATTGGTTACTCAAAAGCTAAAACTAAAACTGAATTGTAACAAATATAACTTTTTCGCAGCCTAGATGTTATTTTAGCGAACATTTTATTTTGAACGTAGGTTTTATTATATTTTTTTAAGTACCTTTTCGACTGCCATCCGAATGTTCTTGTGTTATGGCGGACCAAGAATTGGATTCTTTTATTTGTCTATTAGTATTGAATAATTATCATGTCAACATTTGTTACGATGTGTGAATGAAGTAAAAAGTTGTATCAAGAGGCCGGTTAATATCCGAGTGGTCCAAAACTTCAAGGTTCCATCCAGGCGTCATAAATCCAATCCTTCACTAACATCGCACAAATAATATTTTTCGGTTATAATTATGGTAGTAAGAGGAATTTAAATATTGTCAGGCTATTCGTAACCTGGGATTATCTTTGTCTTTATTAAAAAAAAAATTAATGAGGGACTTGGGTGGCATTTCATCCCCTATATAATATATTATATATGTGATGATTTGTTATATGGTTAGATTAGATGGACAATATAGAATAATTATGATGAAATAAATACAATGATTGTTTTTTTCTAAAAATAAGAGGTTCTACAGAGTTTCTCCCTGAAAGACGAGAGCTTGGAATTTACACAATGCTTGAGAAATTTTACTACTAGATAGTTCACCAACCAAGGCCCCAGAAATTCTCGGACCATATCGTACCTTGTTATTACTGTGTAGGTTTTCACAGGGGTTGGGAATTACTCTTTCTATCTGCGAGCAACCAGGCGGCACTAACTCGGGACGCTTTCACCTACAGCCTCCACACACACCCCGCACCCTCCTCCTTTCCATTTCCACCATAGGGTGGTTAGCCAGGAAGGGGTAGTAATAACACTACCTCCGCCCCCTCGGTGGTCAGTGATAATAAGAAAGCAAATTCTTTAAAGTTGTTATTACTTGATTCTGAAATGTTTTATAAAATCTGCTGTTCACTCTAGCGGATTGGACATGAGGATTGAACTGATAAAAGTGGTTGAATCTATCAGCTAGTGGTATTGTTACCAAGCTTTGAAAATGAGTACCTAATTGAGGTCAGTAATCAAATGACGGTAGTGTTATTGAGCAGGGGTTGTTTTCGACAGCGCGAAAGGATCAGTTATCTTTACTGTATCATTTAAGTTCAATTTTACCCGGTGCCAGGGACTCTAGCAAAAATTTAAAATAAACACAAAACATATTTACTTAATTAAGACTTACCTGTAAAACCAACATAGCTGATCTATACGGCAAAATAAATATTTTATTTTTCTCGATCAAACTTAATGCGTATAGTATTTTGGTACTCATAACTACGTATTCACTAAGCGGATGTTTATTTTTTTCAAGTCAGACGGACTTTAATTGGTTGTTTAAAAAAATAAATTATTAATTACAGTCTTTTGAGAAGAGTATATATGACGTATAAGTGGACAAAAGAAGATTTCGGATATGTCCTAGGAAGATATGGCAGATTAATTTCATCACACGGGGGTCAAATGTGTCAGGTCATGTAAAGAGACGGAAAAACCATTTATTTAATTTGAATGAAACAAAAAGTAAGTAATTATTGTTAATTGATTTTTCACATGCAGTCAGCTAAAGTGTGACATATAAAAATATTAATTTCACCTTTGCAACCCGTTACAATAAAATTTTGAATTTCAAAAATAATCATCTGTTAGAAGTATAGGTAGCTTTGTACATTCTATCACTAACGAAAAACAAACTCTAAACATCAAGGTCGCAATTAATCGCATAGGTAGGCACTTCTACAAACGTCATTGCCTCTCACACCTGAAAAGAAGAAAACAAATTAACTTTTAATCGAGTAGACCTAGCGGTCTGGGGCTCAATTTTCTCCCAAACAGTGTGCGAAGGTGAAGTTTGACGTAGTTGGAACTTGGATAGTTTGTAACAAAGCTACTACTGTAAGAGATATAGAAGGTGGCCACTGCCCCACAGGTTTGTTTAGTCTGTTAGCCTAGTTTTTCTTAAAGAAAAGTTACTCCACGGTTGAATGGATGTTTCATTACAGCTAGTTCACCTAATCCTTATTTATGCTCTCCTAATAAAATTCTTAACGTTTTTATATTGTGTTTGAGATAATAAAAATAAGATGTTATGATATTTTTAATGCTCCTCTATTTTTCTTGAATGATGAAACAATTAAATGTGGTTCTTTAAATACATAAATTTAAAAGGTTTACGGCTCTCATTTTAGCCCATTGACGTAATTGGTGTCATACTGTTTATTTCTACGTTTCTTTGAACGGGTACATATACTCGTATATATATATATATTTGAATATTTTTAGTTGTTACATAATTACTGGAACTTGGTTTGAATTTTCTTTTCGGCATTCTCAACCAGTTACATGAATACTTGACTATTCCTTTATTCGCAAAACTTCAAATTCGTACAAAAGGCTGTAGTTCTTGCGTAATATTAAATACCATAATTTCGCCTATTAACTCCCAAGGATAACTGCCAAAGTCAGCTTTTAAGTACTGACGAATAGTCTATTGAATCCTTTTATCTCCTAAAGCAAATCTATTTTACAAATTTTTGATAAAATATTGGAGGTTCAAATGTCATGAAAACCTCTACAGATTTACCAAATTTTCACATGTGGTAAAAACGATTAAGTAACAATAGGGCGTACGCATTTTAATATGATCCAAAGACATTAACATACCTGTATGTAGGTATTTTCCCATTTAATCAATGTCTTAATGTTCGATAATCCAGTGGCAATTGTGTAAATGTGTGCAAATCATGCTTTAAACAAGAGGGGTTAATATTATTAGTTAACATCAAACACTGGTTTTTTGCTTCGTGTTTTGTAGTTTTTGATGTTATATTTTTGTAAAATTGTTACAATTTTTGAAAGCTTGAGATTTTATTAAAATTCGACAAAACACTTTTAAAAAAAAAATCTTTCTGTGGTCACTGAGTTTGTGCGTACGTCAGTGCCAGTAGGACATTCATAAAATAAACCATTAAGATTTTAACGGGCTCCTTGAAAAAAATCCAAGAATGTGGTTGATCATATAAAGAGGTATTAAGATGAATTTATTAGTAAGCAGCGCTATGCTTAATAGTGATATAATCTAGCAGAGCTCGTTTATCCTATGCTTCTTGTGTAACGAAACAGTAAAACTGTGGTTTTATAGCAGTCGAGAGGTGAGAACTACTGATTGGTTGTATTGTAGGTGAAACCGAGAGTTACGAGTATTCAGTGGCCAAAGAAACTTTTCTCATATACGGGAGACTTCACACCCCTAGGGGTCAAGGAAGTATCCAGGGAGTATCATCATCATCACCATCACGTAGTGTCTTCGTGTTGAAGTCGACCAGCATTTTTTTTTCTTATGATTTGCTTGACCCTTTAGTTTTATGGTACTAACATCAAAAAGTTAAAGAGCGTACCTAAATAGGCGATATGTGTTTACTTTTTCTAGAGTGAAAGCTTTCATATTGGAGATTTTTTCCAACAATCATTATTAGGTCTATTTTTTGCAGTTAATTCTAACAGTGATTGTGTGTATATACTGTCTTTGTTATAAAATCGTCTACGTTTCTGATTCGATTCGTAATTGAAAAATTGTTATCTTTGTGTGAACTAATTTATACGATGCCAGTTTCTAACAAAACCAAGCCTTTTTATAATAAAACTAAGCTTGTTTTATTAACATAATTTTTGTGAAAAATTAATTCACGCTCAATTATTAGGACTTTTTCAGGTGAGCTTAATATCTGTATGCGATACAATTTTAAAACAATTTTCTCAAAATTTTACCATGCAAAAGAAAAAACATTGAGAAAATAGTGCGTTTTTTGCCCTAAATTTAAATTCAAACACATTCATGCCTTTGTGAACTGTCCCTTGGTTCATATATGGTGGTTTCACAAACGACTGGTCCCCAAAACGCAAGACCCCTTTAAAAATGGACCTTGGGGTACCATTTTCAATCGGAGAACAAAATCGAATGTCCCAGACGACCGCCAATAACCTCTATGGCCGTGCTTGAATAGAGCCAGGAATACAGTTTTTTTTAATAGGCAGATTATTTTAAATAGGTATAGGAAACAGAGACGATGTAAGCGTAAAGCTACAATATAAAGTGTTTCATACGTATATCCTAAAACTGTAGAGAATTTATAACTTTCTATGCAAATGTTTCTTAGTTTTTTCAATCAAGCTTTAATAAAATATATGTGGTCCCATCTTCCAGATGTCATGCGAATACTTGTAGATCGTGACACGCAAAACTTAAGTAAGTAACAAGTAATTTTATGCGCACACAACATTTCTACTCGTAACAAAATCATTTAAAGAAAACCATTTCTGTGTGTTTTTTTTTATTTCACGGAAAACGTCCTCCTAAAGTGTCGTGTTATGAGCATGAACAACGGTATAAGAGGTTATAATAATATTAATATTTGGATAATTTGTATAGCGCCGTTTTTGTGAAAAATCACCTCATTATGTCAATTACAATGAATTTTGAGATATATGAAGGAATACAAATAGTTCATTACTGGACAGTAGATTTTTCTAATTTTATATTTGAATGCGATCTTCTACGAAAAATCTCGTTCCAACATTGAAACATCGGAGGATATGCATTATAAAGCTCATTTTTTTACGAAAAATTATTGTCAAACCGACCGTGAAATTGAAAATCCGTACGCAAGCAAATCGTCCACCTTCCCGCTAGCGGTTCTGCGGTGTACGCCTCAGTGTCGGAGCCGTTGTGCGGGCAACGTGGGCTTCCATATTTCAAAAATGTGTCTAAATTTTATTATGTTGGATAATAATATAAGAATTTGGAAAATGAATTTCTTGACATATATAACATAAATGAATTTCTATAATATGGGCAGGGTATCAACAAACCTCATCTGCGTATGCTGCAATCAAGATTAGTTCACGGCTCTGAAGCTGACATAATATAATTCAGACTAGTCCTGTTTGCACCGAAGCTGATGGTCAAGTTTAATACACCGTTCCCACAATTTTAATAATTCTTGCTTAACCTCCTTGCTTTGCAATATTTGCACCATTTTTATCTTTTCGAACATTAATTAAACACCAATATTTTCGACCGGTCGGTAGCTGAGCGGACAAACACGTCGAATTCCCACCCGGGCTTCGTGCGTTCAATTCCTCCGCTGGCTAAATCCTCCATCATTGCACAAGAAACATTTTCCACTTATTATGATGGCAGTAAGAGTTTTTCAAATATTGTCAGGTTTTCATTTTTTTTTATTTAACATGGGAATGTTCGTCTTTCTTTTTAAAAAAAAAAAAAAAAATGAAAATATTGACAAACTTTATGGAGGCTCTCATATTCTTTGACAGTTAAATTGTTTTTTAGAAGCTCTAAAATGACGATTCGATTTATTAAAAGTTGCGTAGTTATTCGATATATGTTTGAAATTATCACATTAAGTAATATGTGTATTGAGATATTGAGGGTTGAGTCTCACTATTGGGAAATATGTGTGAAGTCTGCCCGGCATGCCCTCGTGGTCACTGCGCCCCTGCGCTGCGGTGTGCGCCCCCCTTTAGTTTGCTCATTACGATGCACCCCGCGGATCCCCATGAAAGAGTGGCGAGTAAACAAATTTCCACCTAGACAGCTCGTCATAAAGGGCCCCACACACGTGAGGTAGGTAATCAACGGACTGACAGACGCCCTCGGCGTTGCGCGTTCAGAATGACCCTGATCCCCGATGCCCAAGGCCTAATCCTTTTTATTGCTGGTTACAAAAGTCTGTAAATGCATGAATACGTCTAATGTGAGGTGTATTTTTTTGAATAGCGGCAAAATACGTATTTATGTAGATAAATGTCAGATGTTACAAGATGAGGAAGGAAAAATGTTTATTAACAATGCAATCAAGTTTTTCTTTGGACATTTGTTAATAATCTGATCGGAACATTCTTGGTGAAAGCACATTTTATAATTACACAATAATCACATATTCAAAAATAATTTACTGTATTATTGACTCACCTTCTTTGTTGCAACTCATCCAATTTAACATTCCTTGCCGTAGACTTAGAAACAATATATTGCTGTTCCTCAATCATCACTCTACTAATTATGGGTATCACTCTCCACTGTCCAGAATGTCGAGACTTGTTAACACGAGTCATGGTCTTGAAATTTTTGGTACCAGTCTAAATGATTTTTGTCATTCTTTACGACTCTGTAAAAACCTTTTTCAGGGTTTGAATTGAATATTCTTTCAAATGTATACTTTTGTCAAAATAATATAAAAAATAATATGTATGTGTTGTTCTTTCTCGGTTGCTCTTTTTTCTCATTTCGTGTTATATATTTTTTGTTATTAGACAATGGTCCATTAGTATAAAAATAAATAAATAATGTAATGTTTACTTTAACTTATAAGACTAACCAAAAATAAAGCTGTTGTTTTTAGTGTTACATTTGCAATCTCCAAAAGTATTTTGCTTTCAGGAAGTATATTTTACGTAAATTCCAAATCCTACGAACGTTTTTTAAAGTTAACTTTTAGAAAACCATTTGAAACCGAAACGTTGCGTTGCTTTAAATTCTTTTAGGTATATTTGAAAACAAGATTATCATTTATCATTAATCACAACATTTGGGGGTGCCGTAATTCCACAAACTCGAGCGATGAAACTGTTTCCTGATTTAGAGATTTACAAGAAAACCAAATTGCAAATAAGGCATGTATAAATAAGGCGAATGCTTATTGGAAAACTTTCGAAATACGTTTTTAATACGTCCTTTTGAACGAAGCTCTGGTTTCACTACTTAAAACAGCCCAACCCCAAATTAACCGTTGCAATTTTTTAAACCGGTCTCCATATTGAGATTGCATTCTCTTTTGGTCCATTGTGCGCACATGTGCCTGGCCCAGCATCCCATTAGGCCTGGTCCAATTTCATCGGGATAAATCCTGGCAAGTCCTAAGGCGCGCGAACAATACCTAGTAGTTGTACACTGTGATAACTACAGCCAGCGGGAGGGGGTGTTTTTTGCGAACATCTGACACAAAAAGTGGACAACCCTCTCTCTCCTACCCTCTAAACCCCTGATTTTAAGTCTCAGGGACGCATTGGGGATTTAGTTTTGTACTTCTAGCTAGATAAACCTTCACGTGAACTCTACGACGACCTCTTTGGCCGAGCGGTTAAGATCATCGGCCACGAATCAGGATGTCAAGTTGTACGAGTATATGTCTATTAAATGTTTTTTATTAAGGGTCAGCACCCAAAAGAACACATGTTTTAGCTTTCTAATACAAGCAAAGCTACAAATTATTTATATGTTAATTATATATTGTTAGTTAGAAAAATGTCTAAGGTTTCCAGTAAATACAATTCCTTTAACTGTAACATTTTAAATTCTTTTTGAAATGAATACTGGAATTTTAAGTAAAACATTCAAAAATGCCTTTGCTGGTTTTTTAAACTGCACTTTTTACTGACATTTTAGTATGTTTTTCATATAATTTAAAGGAGTACAGTTGAGAATGAATACACTTTAAACCTCATACATTTTTTTAACTACCCATAGAAAATGTACAGATAAACCACTTTTAGAATTTCTTGTATTAGAATGCTAGAAAGTAACGTTTAACGTCATTTTTGGATGCTGTCCCTTAAGTGGTAGATACCGTATTACCTAGATGAAAAGCCTCCATTAAGAATCGAAACGTTGCTTGAAATAAACTTGCTTTTGCAGTGTTTAAGAACCAGTTTTGAAAATCTTTTCTTGAATATCTTCTTTCATGAAAATAAATTTTAAAAATATATATTTCTCACTGGTATCGAACTGCAGCAGTATTTATCGTAACTCATAAATATGAATTAAGCAATATGAATACAATCAAAGACATATAATTATATTTGAAGCACATCATTTTATAAACTTACGACATTGAATTCATTATACCCATCCAAAATAAATATGACCAAACTAAATTAATAATATTTATGTCGTTGTTTGTAAAATGTTACAAAAAAATAAATCAAAGTTCATATTATAAATCCATTGATTTCTGTTGACATCCAACCCTGTCGGCGCGACACCCTTTAAATCGGCAATAGTGTAAATCCTACGGGAACCCCCGTGTACTCAGGTGTCGGCCCGGGGGCAGATTAAGTCCGTGGTGACTGAACGTACCTACCCCTCCTGTAAGGGATGATTGTTGCTTAGAAGGTAGGGGTTTCAAACAGGAGCAAACATTTGTAAATATACAATTAATTTTTTTTAAGTATGAAAGCATTCTTCCCAAGATTGAGAGTTGCAATCTTAAATATTTTTCACTTCACCGACCAGGCATTATTTTTCCACGTTCGCAGCAGCGGTTTCTTGTACTAGGTTCATTCATCTGATGCTGAATCGTTTTCGTGATCTTCTTCTTGGAATATTTTCTATCTCGATGGGTTTCTCTCGACTCGCATATCTTTTCGGTACTAAATCTTTTTGGGATACTAGTTGTGATTTGGTGTTGATAACTTGTCATTATCACTGTAATTGCACCAACTGCTTCTCCGAAACGTTTCCACTTCTTCCGGTAGCATCGCCTCTAAACTATAGAAACATCAAAAAATGCATAAAACCTGATCTGAAACATAGAAAATAAAAATCAGTTGTAACCCCCAAACGATGAGGATATTTTTGTATATTTCTGTGCATAATTTTAGAGTCCATGTAAATTTTTTCAGGTTGCAACGTCAATTTCAGATTTAAATGAACCATCTTACTCTTGCTGAAAAGGACGTGACGCTATATTATTTTCTTTATGCGTTAAAAAAATACCTTGTTTACAGTTGGAAAGGAAAGTTAGAGTTTGAAACGTTTAAAGTTTGAAAATGGTCTTGAACCCCAAAGCAGCTTACACACTAAAAAAGTAAATAAAAATAATTCAAAACTGGAAGAACTTAATAAAATTTTTAAATATTTTCGAAAAAGTAATCACTTTGTGGTTTGACATATTAAATGAAAAAAAAAACTTTGTATCAGACCACAGAATTAATTTTTATGATCGATTGGTTTCGTGTAGCCTAAGCATCATCAGGGTACAAAATATATTTGTTATAATATCTTCTTTTGTTTTCTTTCTGTTCTCTTATTTTATTTTATATTGTTTTCTGCCTCTGTAAGTACGAGTATATATAACCACATACTATGTATTTTTGTTTACATGATTTTACCAAATTAATTACCTAATTTTTAACTTTATCCCACTATTTTTTTATTTAAGACCTGACCGATTTCACCTTATGACGGGCATCTTCAGACTGCTACAATTTTTAGTAAGTCTATGGAATATATACTATTTGGTCCGGAAGGGATGGATATTGATATTCATAGTGAATCATCTGTGACTTAAGGATTTTAGTTTTATGGCTGACAGAGGTGGCTTTACCATACCTTCAAAAATACATTCGGGTACTTTTATTACCTTCTGGGAGACGGAATATTCGGGGTGTTAGTTAAAAAAATTTAGGTGTTGAGTTTCGGGGTGTTAAGTTTCGGGGTGTTAAGTTAAAAATTTGGTATTATCAAAATCATTAAAATGTAGTTCCACAACGGATTAACAGTTTCAAATTAAGAACAAAAATTGTTTAGTTTAATTTTCTTCCCTGATGATACTAGGTTAAGCGAAACCAATCGATCATAAAAATTAAAATATAATATGTTATTTTTTTAATTTTCACTGAACATTATGAAATTTGATTAAAAAATTATTTATGTTAATGTTTTTAAAGCATAAATTCCCCGTTAATGCAGTACATAGTTGCAGGTATATTTAAAGGTTCGTGCCGTTGGAAAGGTAGGTACTAATGAAACCAAAGTTGCGGAATTAACGCTGCCGTAATCAACAAAAACGCAAAAAGCTACCGGGATTAACTTCTGCCACTCGTTTTCAGCAACTGTGTCACTCGACCTGCATTGTGGCCGGCAAAAAGCTTTCAATAATGACGGATTAAGCGTTTTCATGCATTTTTGGTAAAACGTGGGGCTTATCACACTTTTTGGAAAAAGCTCTCCGTCCAAAGCTTCGATGAGTATTTCTGGCTCATTTGATCGTAATTTGCACAGCTCCAGGTGCAACTTTTAGATTTCCCATCATGAACTGCACAATAATAAAAGCATCAGCAGAAGTACACAACTGCTGACCCAGTACAAATCGCAAGTGCGCCCCACCATTAAATTTGGTAGCCACCTCTAATCTGGAGTATTCACGAAATAAACACTTTTTGCTTCATTCGAACAATTTTTTTAATAAATAGAACACATAAACATTGTTTATAACCACTTTTTTATTCAATTTTATGTCTACCTGTTTCGGAAGTACCCTTCCATCATCAGGACAATATTAAATTAATCTTTATCCGCCCTGGTGAGCACTAAATTTTCTTCATCTATAATTCTACGAATGTTTTTAATGTGTATATTCTCCATATTAGTGACCTTTGTAATTTTTGTTATTTGATGTTTAATGATTTCCGCACTTTTAATTTTTCTAATATTCATTTCAGAAATTAGCAATAAAATAAAATAATTTAATACCTGGAAGACAATTTTTTTCAATGAACTGTAAAAATTTCAAAATGACAAATATTATAATATTTTCGTAGAAAGGAATCAATTTGTGGTTTAACATATTAAAATAAATGAAAAAATAACTTTGTGTAAGACCACGGATCTCTTTTTATTTTTTTATGGAACCGGTCGGTCTTAAAAAATAAACTTATACCCGTAGTCTGATAGGAAGTTATTTTTTTTCATTTCTTTAAATATTATTATACTGGTTGTAACCCGTGAAAAATCACGAGATGTAACTTGACATGTCAAGAAAAAAATAATAGTTGCTTTTCTCCACCCATTTCAAATATAGTATAATGTCTGACAAACTACACTAAAGGTATATACTCTATTAACAGGGCCGGTTTTATGGCATCACTGATTCAATGTCGCGGGGATAAGAATATCTACCATCTCTAGGTGTGTACTTCGATTGCCGGGAAGAAAGTACGGGCACGCTGATTGCTTGTTGACTTTGGATCGCATCGATTTTAAACGTACGACACAAATTATAATAAATGACTCTACGTCTCGCTAACTATTATATAATTTGTAAGGAAATTACGTGGAAATAACCTTTTTTTCCATACATTACACGATAGCCGTTGAATGCACAGTGATGTTGCCAGCACAGTAGAAAACATAATTATGCCATGATGTGGATAATTTTAAAATTATTTAGGCAATATTGTCATATGATTTAGGGAGCTTTTTTATATGGTTTAGGGAATATTTTTGTCAAATTAAAATATTATTTTAAAAATTTGAAACGAGTAGTTTCAATAAAAATCAGCTCCAAATTGAAAACTTTACACCCAGGAAGGAAATTATTTATAGTTCAATACGAAGTGTTGTTTTTCATTAATACTAACAAAGCGCCTTTGAGGTGATATTTCACAAAAATGGCGCTATATAAATTAGCCAAGTCCTTGAAAGGCAGATCTATTGAATCTAAAAAATAGTTACCATAACAGAATAAGTGGTTTATGTCAAGATTTAGCGGCAGGCGGGTATGAAATTCAACGAATTCAATTCGAATAGTTCAACAGACGAGCACAGTGAACATGAATTTGAATTCCGTTTTCCTTTAAGTCCTCTTTGCAGGGACTAAAGCCTGTTTGCTTTCTAGCTCACCTTTTCATGGATCACCCTGTACGAGCCCTCTCTTCATATAATATTATACTCTTAACTGACAAAAGGTCTTTTCGTGAAAGGTAAATTCTTCGGCAAACATGTTCGCTTACAGGGTGAACAATATCAACCGTCGAATAAACGAGATATGATTATTACATTTTTACTTAGCGCTTACAAATTTTAATTTTTCCCACTCTTTGCTTCATTCACATTCATATATCGTCTCATACATACTCTTATATTATTCGTACTCTGATTTAACTCAAGTATTTGATCCGCTTGATCGTGTCACTCTTTCCTCGGTCGTCCCCGACTTTCATATATTATCCTTTTTTGTTCGGACGATATACGTGTTCAAAACATATGGGCGTTTTTTTTCTTTATCTTATTCATTACACTTATCAGTCTTGTATTCAGTCCGAATCTCCACATTTTTAGCACAGTCTTAGGTACATGGTTTTGCCACACATACGTCTCAGTGATCTCATTTCTACAGGATTCAGTCTACTTTGGGTGTGTTGTTGTTTGTGTGAGTGTGAATCGGAAAATTGTTTGCTATATTTAAAAAAACGTTATTGAAGAAAAATGTGTGTTTCAACTTCAGAGCAATAATGTGCATTGTTGATTTATTCCCGATTCGGGTGTGGCTAGGGTTTTCACGGTCATACTTTTTTACATCCATTCATGGCACATGTCGACATAATGTTTTGTTTATTTGTATAACCACCTTTTCACAGTATTTTATGAACAAAAATAAAGGATTTAACCTCAAAAACCGTTGAGTTATGTCGCACAACAAAACGTAGTGGGCGGAGTCGCCAGTGACCCGGTAGACTGAAAACATGTTTACATACCTAAAAGTGGCGTGATATTATGTGACAACTTGTCTCGTCTCTTTCTTTCTCACGGTGTAGGACGTAAAAACCAGGAGAAAGTGATTTATTGGACATTTGTATAGGTTGGGTAAAAATATGCAGCTCTCTCTCCATATATATATATATATATATATATATATATTCTTACTCCAAGGTGGTTGGGATAGCCGGGAAGTAACTTGATACAGTACTAATAAATAATTAGTGTTTTTTTTTTTATTCACTGTATGTAAAATATATTTATGTTCTAACTGTATTTCGGCAAACATAAATCTCAATTTACCTCCAGGGCGAAACGCTGAACATAATAATACCTTTACAACTCGGGGCAATAAATATGTAGTGAAATACCGTTTGTTTGATAAAACGGGGTCGCTATCGACTCTTTCAACCCCCCACGTCTCCTCGGATGGGAGAGAGGGGGGTGTCTAGGGGATGAATTAAACGCATTTATTTGGGGTAGTAATACTCCTTCCCAACCCCATTCATGGTCAGGAGTTTTTCATTTGTACCATTCGATCAATCAAGGACTCGAGGAATGAGAAGTATGTTCTTACATGTAGGTACATTCATTAAGTCCACTTTGATGTTGTACGATTTTTGTTTTATTTAGCTCAAGTAAAAGCCATTCATCGTAAACCTCAAGAAAGCAAATCGATTTGTACCGCTCTGTTAGAAACAGTTCTGTTGGAAATTAATGAATTGAATAAAAGGTATATTTAATTTAAATCAAGTATGATATGTCAAGTCAAATAAGATGTGTACTTGCATACCTAACTACCCGCATAGATAAGACTTTTGTAGGTTCAAATATAATATGTAGATATTTAATTTCCAATAAAAGGTTTATTTTTTTCTTTGTTGTTGATTTATATGTTGGTGTTAGGCTTTGTAGACGGCTATTGATCAGTTTTCTGTACGATATTCATATAATTCGACGACCGGCATATAAAAATATTACTTTTTTTATGACAATTATTTTTTTGATTAGCCTTCTGACATCCGATTTTTCGATGTTTAGCGGCTTTCTTCCATCCAAACCCTGCAGTTTTCTTCAGATCTTTAGTCCATCTAATCTATTGGCGACCTGTAGTTCTCTTTCCCAACTAAGAACGTCATATTATTTGTACCTCACCGGGTTTCGAATCCTTCGACACTTTGCTTCCTGTTATACTGCGACTCGAGAAGCATCGCCATAGGCCAATGATGTTAAAATTAACTTTTGATTAGTTATTGTTATTTAATGGTGACGATATATTTTCTTTTTGTTTTCATTCCCGCAGAATTTCACTTTTTTTTCTTTGTCACCTACATTTTATGTTTATTTAATGATCATTACATTTGGCAGACATTCCTCTACCTACAATTTTAGACTACAAAGGAAGTAGTCTATCATGTTTATTTCATGCGTAAACAAAATAGAAAAGCATCAAAGCAGCATTTTCTCGTGCATTGAAAATTTTTCATAATCTGTCCATTTGTTCCTTAGGCCCCTTTCACACTGGCGCCGCTCCGTCCGCGTCAGGTGTCCGGCACTTCAGTCTCGCCTCATTTGGGTAATTGCGCTCATCCATCACCGTCCGGACTTTGATGTAGGTGTAATAATCTCATTTTGTATCGGACGTTTTTACCTTGTCCTAACACCTAGCCATTAGGGCGATCGGGATATTCATACACGGGGAGGATGGCTTACCTTGTACTTGTACCTCGCGTATAGGTATCTGTACGGAAGGGAGGGAAGGAAGATTGAAGACTTTAATGCTTTTGGATAGGTACAACTCCCTTAACGCCCCATACTGTACTTTGACGGATACCGATCCCTGAGGCTTGATGGAAAACGTAGAAAGGGCCGTTAATGAGATTATTTAGGATCATTTGGTATTAACGTGTTTCTATCGCTTTTCCGTTTTTCTATCGCGTTTAAAGAGATATGTTTTTAAGAAAGGCAGGTAATAATGAGTATTCGATCACTGTTTATAGTTACTGTTCCGATCGTTTCAAGTAGTATCTTCAAATCTGCGAAGCTCATTTTAATATTTATTTATAATTGCCTTCCTAAATAACTATTAATACGTCAGCACTGTTGATAAGTTTATGACACAAAACGAAATCAACTCTACCGTCACATTAATACAATAACCCAATGACGAAAACAAATTAACCGTCACACTAAATGAAGAACTGATGTAAACAACTGCACCTTTGCAATAAACACTTAGGTTGACGTGTTGCAAAATTTTGTTATATTTGACATCGTCGGAATTCAACAAATAGCGCCATTTTTTAAATACATTTGAACAATCTCCGTTAAACGCCGATTGTCGGTCAGTTTCAGCTATTGAACAAATTGTGATTGGGTGAAAAGAATAACGTTCATGTTTTTTACGTTTGTCAGCTGATCAAAATTTGTTCAAAATCTGAGAAGAGAGGTTTGACGGTAGCCATTAAAATGCAAAAAAAAAAACAAAATTAACGCTAATCGATGAATTGTGACGATGTCAAATCAAACGCAAGTTTCAAACACCACAACCTTAGTTTTTATTGAAACGGTGTAGTTGTTTTCACTAGGATTTATTTAGTGGAACGGTAGATTTGTTTTCGTCATTGGGTTATTGTATTTATGCTACGGTAGAGTTGTTTTTGTCCGAGTTCTGTTAGGAATGCGACGGTAATGATATTTTCATCAATAAAATCTTTTTTTCGAAATTAAACATAAATAAACGAAATACCTAACTGTATTCAAAAACTCATAATTTGGTCATAATTAGCGGAAAATGTTGCTTGTGCAATGATATTCGTAGAAGACTTAGTTCGGAGAAGAATTGAACCCACGGCGACGGTGGGAACCCGACGCATTTGTATACTCGGTCACAGTGCTTTTATTTTTATTTTTAAAGAAATACAAACATTCCCGGGTTACGAATAACCTTAATATATTGAAAAAATCTCCTACTACCATCATAATAAGCGGGAAATGTTGATTATGCAATGATGGAGGACTTAGCCAGCAGAGGAATTGAACCCACGACGCTTGAGTGGGAATCCGACGCGTTTGTCCACTCAGCTACTGATCGGTCATTTGTTTGCTTTGGCAGTTTTGTTTTTATCATTGCGTATTTCTTCAAAAGTGACGGTAATATTTTCGATAGTTTGATGCTAAATTCAATTAGAACTATCGTGTTGTGACGTTACTACTAAAAAACGTGAAAGACGAGCGTTGATTATAATTTCGTATGAATTATGTATCATTTCATCCTTTCAATTATTTTTTTTCTTCTAAATACCTTTTTTTAAATACAACCATTATACCTCTTATGTTGTAACTAGTTATTGAAAGTAGCAAGTAATCAGGCGCACGGTTTAAGTGCGCGGAAACATGCGCATGTGCGGCACTTCAGCGTTCAATGAAAACATTCATTCACTCACATCTGCCGAACATTAAAGTAACGCACCTTTTGTTCGAGATTATGTTTTGCTAAGGTACATTAACTACTGGTAGGAACCGTGATTCGTTCATTCATTATTACGTTTTCTCTGTGTTAAATATATTTTTAATACTCTTTTTTATTTTATTCATAAATAAAAACATGTTAATAATGTAATATTATAATACTGTAATCGAATCTGTAACCTGCCGAATCCAAGCGTAATGGGTAGATAATTCCGCTACTGAGGTCGCCAAAATTAATGGTTTTGATTCTAGGTGGAAATGCATTAATTTATTTATAAATTATCAGAAAAAGCAAACACTTTGTCGATTGGCATGATTAATTAAATAAAAACACACGTTGTTTTAACCCAATTTTTTTTTTATGTTTACTAGTTTCAATCCAGCTGAATCTTCATCGGGACTCAAAAATATACTGTAAAAATATACTGTATATTCTTAAGTCCCGATGAAGATTCAGCTAAATCGAAACTAGTAGACATATAAAAAATAAAAGTGGATTAAAACAATCTGTATTTTAATTTTATTATTTTATTTATGGTTTTTGTGTTCAATTTGTAGACCTCCATTTCATTTTTTTATAATTCAACTGAATAAATTTAATATCATTATTATTATTCAGTTCTGCTAGTTTTGGTTTTTATTTTTAGTGACAGCTGTTTCGGCGTTTTTGCTCATTTTCAAACAGTTTGATAATGGCCTAAAAATGAACTTAATAATAATAATATAGTATTTAATTCAATTGAAAAAAAATTGTAAAAAAACCGTTCATTTATATAAAACACTACCACGACGTTTTAAATTACTAACAAGTTCATATTTGTAAAATATGTAAAAATTAAAAATAATAACGTGTTTACACAATTACACTGAAGGTGTATAAACTAAATTTCACGATATAACCACATTAATATTTGATAAATTATCGATATGTTTAACGCTGCGGTCGATGGTGGTGTCGTCATAGTAAATTATGTGGATACAAAAAAAACTTTGACTTTTAAAAATAGTTCGTTAGTTCTTCTTTCGACCGCCTGAAAAGGTGCATCAAGCTGTCAACAGTGGTGTTAAATTCACACGTATAAAGGGTATTTACGTGTTGTATGAATTGATATCATCTTGAAAACCGGTATTTGGGTATTTTCCGTAATAATTTTGAAAAGTTTACGTAAGGTTAGCTTACACGTTTAACGCATAAGTGCCATATATAAAACTTTTACAAACCTAAACATTTCTAAATGTTTCCGAATAATATATACGTTGGTTGTTAGAACCGTTTAGAATAAAATTAAAATAAATTACAAAAACAATGTAACCTTACATTTGACTCAATATTGAATATCATTTGATTCTGTACGATTTGTATAAACGTAATTTATTTAATCTTCACCGAGCAAGATGAAATAATAAATCTCCTTTGCAAGCACCTCCCAAGTTCCAGAGCCAACGATTCGATAATCTATCATTTTCTGGGCCGGCGGTTCTTGTATTTCAATTTAATCGAAATTATTAAGCACCCACTTGGCTCGACGTCGGTCCAGTGATCACGTGGCCCAGCATCCCCTCCCTTCCCTCCCACTACCCCCCGATAGGGTGCTCCGGGGGGGTACTAGAACCCAGCAACGATTGTTTGTACATGCACCCACCTTTGTGGGGCACGTTTTCAATTTATACCTTTTAGCCATTAGACGCATGTAGGTGCATATGGTACGAGACGTGTGCATCTAGCATTGCGGGCAGCGGCGGCGCGTGATTTATTATATTTTGTTATTATTTTCTAACGACGGTTACAGCACGCTGCGAGAAAGTCGCCAAGCGATCACTATGGGCTGCGCGACAGAAATTATTGTTAAAACATAATATGCTCTTAAAAATAAAAATTTTAAAAATACTTGCTTACTAAAAAAAAAAATATGCATTTAAATTAGGTAAGTATTAAACATTAAATTAGAAGATTTATTTAAAAATATATTATCAACTGTCATGCAATATGTTGTGTATTTTTCTTAAATATTTCTCCAATAACATGTGGAAAATACTATTGATCAATACTATTGTTTAAGGTCTGTTTATTGACTTTTTTTTCCTGCTTTGTTTATCATTACAAAGATGGCAGCCAAATGGGAGGAAATAAATGAAAAAATAGTATTAATAATCTTCAATGAAAATATGAGATCGTTTAAAAATGTCGGTTTCTAAAAAGGTCCCAATGGCTGAATTGTTTGAAGTGTTACTCCCGGATAGAGTAGAGGATCCGAGTTCGAGTCTCTGTTTGTGACCATTGTATTTTTATTTTCTGTTTCATATTTGTGTTGTTAATTATTGATATTATTTAAGTATTCTAAAAAATATAAGCATTAATACTTTAAAGTTAATTCCAATTTCGATATATTTTTCAAGTTATATTATTTTTCACTGGAGTTTCTCATTACAAACCGCCACTGGCCGCCATACACATGGGGAGGCTAAGCGCATAAATAAATACGTTAGGGTGGAATTGCAATTATTGCTTTTATTCCCGCCGTGTGCCACGCGCGCTCACCTCGTGCCTCGGGGCAGGGATTTCTGATGCTAAGCCACTGGCCGCGGGGAGCACGGGAGTCTAGCCCGCCGAGACATAGCAATCTATAGCGCGTAGAGGCGAAGATTGGTTATGGCAGCTATAGGTAGACTACTGCTTGACAAATATTGGCCCACTATACTTTTCCGTTGTGCAATATTGCCGGATAGCGCAGTGGTTAGCGAACGGTCGGGTTCGATTCTCGTTCAGAGGATAAATACATGATATTGGCGACACGGTGCCAGCCGGTCGAGACAGCTGATTTTCGCCTCCTTGCCTGTGGATGAAAGTGTAATATTGTCGAACCAGTCTATTCATTACGGTGGGTCATCGCTACATTTGACACGTGTTTATCTCTGTCTTTGTTGTTTTGAGTAAGTGAAATCAGAAGCGAAGAGTGGTAGATACTTTTAGTATCACCTCAGTGAAAAACACCGTTCAGAACGGAACGTCGCTTGAAATGGTTTCACTTGTGTTTGGTGACTAGATATGAATAGCCAGGTACTTTCCAAGCTTCATCGTCTCCTGCCCCTCCCACTCCATTCAGCCTCATAACATACCCCCATTGGGATAGCTATAGACCCACTGGCTCCGTGCAGTTTCGACCCTTATGCGATTTTATTACAAAAAAGCAAATCTTCCATATAACATCCATTTTGCAATAAATTTTTCAGGGTTATCTTAACTATAAAGCAGAAAAATAGGTTTAAATACGCTATAACACTTAGTGAAAATAACGTTGCGAGCTGAATATAGTTGTGTTGACCTAGAATTTACAGACAAAAAAAGTTGTGCAAATATCATGATGCCAGAGCGCACCAATCCAGAACTTTTGCTGCGTCAGCAAATGGTTTTTTTTTTTGCTTTTTATTTAAAAATACGTTAACCATGAATGGGTTAAAAGTCAAACAGGTAAGAAGGTGTCTAGTTATGTCAGAGGTTTTGATTTGTTTTTGGTTTTATTTGTTTAATTTGATAGGTGTACAAGTAGGTAAATAAAAACCCTGTATTAAATTAGAATTAACTTTAAAGCTTTATGCTTATTAAATTTGATGTTAATTATTAAAATAATCTTCAAATTAATCTCTGTCGCGGCCGTTATTCTTTTATTTTTCGGCTTTTTTCTGTTTCATATTTACGTTGAAAATTATTGATAATATTTCATTGAATCACCATACAAAAGATAAAATCTATGTAATTTTATTATTTTGAAAAATAAGGTATTTTACCTAATCACTCGAAGGTGCAAATCAGCTAAGTGCTTTTCAGCTGTACGCCGTTTGGCGGGAACAATGCTTTTAGCTGCATTCATAAAATTGGATTGAATATGTATTCGAATACTACTTCAATAAAATAATTCATGCTCTTATTTTACAACCTAGGGGGAGTTAACGCTTTTGCCGAATCCCAACCATCTGCCACTTTAACTGTATGGTTTGCGTCTAGGATATTTTTTAAGATCTTCACCCAGAAATTTTTATAGTCAATATTTGAATTTGTTTTACCGAATCATATGTATTTATTGTACCGAATTAAAAAAAAAAAGTATTTATGCAGTATGCTTATTTATCGATCACAGAAAAAAATATTTATTTGAGTAGCCAATTCATTAGCCGTGAATGCTATTTAAGGTGGTTATCCCGACTATTTCCGAAATCTTTTCTTGATGTTTTGTTAGTTATTCTACCGGCCGCTAGTGGCGCTAATTGTCAATATTTTTCATTTCGATGTTGTTAACGCATTTAATTTTTTTCATAATTTATCATGAATAAAAATCTACGTGTTTCAGCCTGATTATTAATAATAATAACATTTATATAATTTGTTTAGCGTCGTTTTTGTAAAAAAAAAACCTCATGGGCTCTGTACAAATCTTAATTTCTAGGTAATATTAATTCCTAGTTTATATAAATATTTACTATAATTAATTCTCAAAACATGTTTTACTGGGGAAATGAAAAAACGGACAATTTATGGCTTCAGACGTATTATTATTTTCTCCGTCATTCCAATGGTTTATAAATTTAATTCATCTTCTATAACTATTGAACTTATCATTACGCCATATCCATAAAGAGGTAGGCAGATACGGTGGTACTAGGTAAACAAATACTTTTGCGTCATTCACATTCATACATGCATAACTACTATTAATTCTGTTTTGCCGACTCCTCGCATGGCCCCTGGAGCGTCCGCGATGTTTTATTCCATTCACTTGGGCGTCATATTTTCTCCAGTCACTTCTATCTTTCACCACAGCAGAGTGTTGTGAAATTAAAAAAATCGAATTTCTGAATTTGTCGTACAGTACAGGATTTGGTTAAAATTTGTATACCCAAAGGTGATTCGTCGAGAGACAGATTATGTTGAGATTCTTTTAATGAATTTAAGGATATGAGAGTCTGAAAAGGTAAGTTTTCAGTTTGGACCGAAATTCTGTTTGGCTCGTTATACGAGTACATTTTAGTTCCGCAGGGAGTTTATTCCCAGCCTTCATAATACAGACTCTTTGCAAAATGTGAATTCCTCATTGATTTTGACTTGTATATTTATATTCATATAATCGTATGAAGTGTGGTGGGTGTAAAATTTATATAGGAATAAATACAAATGCGTTAAATGCGATATTTTTTATGGAATAGGTATTTCATATTTTACTTAGGATTACTAAAGGAAATTCCACAATAATATTAAACAAATAACATTAAATCGTCTCTAGGAAGAAAATATTCATGAATATTATTTGTTTACACGTCTAGACATACACGTGTGATTTTTATGTTGCCAGCAAAGTCCGAAGGAATCTATTTGGGTGATAAGTACTTAACAGCGCAGCTCAGCGATGATACCGGGCGTTTCGGAACTTGGCCGGTGACAGTTTTACAGGAGAGTGGACAATAAAAAGGCCAATTTATTGGAATGATCAAGAAAATTATAAGTGCAATACCCCGGATCACGTGGGATTCGGGAGACTACGGTCTATTATCGAATAAAGTGGAACAAGGATTTCGTAATTCTTTTCGATTTGTTGTGGGTTGTGCAGAGCTATTAATTATTCCGATAAGTTTTTCTGTTTCTTTTCTTTTTTATTAAAGATGACAACAAATTGAAGGCGATTAATTTCGTTTGTTATGAAACATATATGATAATAATAATAATATTAAAATTATTTAGAGAGTTTTTATATCGCTGTGTTTTGTGAAAAATCGTCTCCGGGGCGTTTATGAACTCCTGTTCCTGCGTTCACGTTTTGGTAGAATGTGAGTAGACTGGCTTATTATGCCTAATTATTTTCAAATTATTCCCCAAAATAAGTGATTTTTGCTTAACCTTACCTAACCTACAATCGTTTTAAAATGTTTCCACGTAAAACATAAATACCTCCTAACCTAAATTAACGTGTATATAACTTTTTTAATCCGGATATTTTTGGGTGCAGCCCAACCTAACCTTAACTTTGCAGACAGTCGACTTTTTAATGTTTTTTTTTAGGGCTGAATATTAAATTGACTACACTTTCCTAAACGTTAGTACATAAGTGACTCATATTTCAAGCTAGAAACGTATTGTTACAAAAATATTGTAGGCAGGTATAAGGAGATTTCTCCCTGCGCAAGTAAACATGTCGTTCAAAGTTCCTTACAAAAATGGCTTCAAAACTTCAGCTAGGCTATCACTCAACAATGCCAAGCGGTAGTTAACCTTTCGTAAAACATTTGATTATAATTGTAAAATATTAAATAATGGATGATTAATACTATTTTAATGTTACTACCTAGGTTAGTAGGTACTGACCAATGCCTTTGTACAGTAGTTGGAGGGTGAAATATGTTAATGAAAAACTACCCCTTTGCTTCGCCACCGTGTCCCCGAACGATAAGAACATGAAAGGTGATGGTAGATTTTATTTCAACCCTCCCCTCACCGAACCGTGTGCCTCTATCGATTGTCAATGAAATAGCCATAATCTACTCTACGATAAAAATCTAACGGTTGGGCCCATCCCTTTGTAAAGGTAACATAATATTTTCTATTTAGTTTATCCACCGTGGCCAAATTACTGTTCAATTGTAATCAGATTGGGTATTGGGTTGCCATTGTAAGAAGGAACTCATCTGTGAGACTGATGCAGGGCACGCGTTCGCGGGGTTGATTGCCAGTTGCTGCGCACAATGTAAAGGTACAACGTTGTGGGAATGATCACGGACTGAGGCGGTGTTGTGAATCATTTTGCGTCAAGTGGCGTCGTGGTCAGATTGTTGATGTTAGATTTTTTATTGCAAACATTGTTAGTTTGTATATAATAATAAACACTGCATTACAATCGTTCGATAAATAACTAGCTGCTGCTGAGCGAGGTCAACCAATGACGAAAATAAATAGTTTTTGCACACTTTTTTTCTTTTTCATCCAGATTTAAAACAAGTGCGTAGTACATTTATCACCATGCTATAAAATCTGCATTAAAACATGCGGAAGTAAGTTTATTAACATTTCAATAAAAAAAAAACATCATCACTGAATGATCATTTCATGTTCCAAAGTATTAAGTATTCTTCGCGAATTTAATGTATTCTAATAGGTCATTTGATAAATCATCAAATTTTTGGTAATTTATTATTTTCCATATCTTTACCTGTATTGTGTGCTGTTTTCAACGTAACAGCGCCTCAGTAAAAATACTTTTTTTTATTAATATAATTAATTTTATTAATATTAGGCTTTTATTAGAAATGTTAAGCGATGTCATAATAAATAATATGAACATAACTTATATTTGTACATATCAAGAAACTAGTTGGCAGCGATTTATAACATATTTATAAGTGTTTCCCAATAACTGTAACCTACTTATTTCTACACAGGATTAAACAAGACGTACTCGACAGACTTACGAGCTTGGATTTAAACAGGTAGATGTCTTTTTGGTCTACAGTGACATTTTTTCAATTAAAAACATCAATAACAAAATCTTTTACATGCACCGCTAAGCGGCTAGTTAGTAAAAATATTATACGCACCAAGCCATCCAAGTAACGGATAGTAACCTACACTTAGGGTTCACCTATGCGACTTCCCAGGACGCCCACGCGGGCGCTACGCCACCGACCTGCATCACATTATCATCTGCAGTTCTTAGAGATCAGAATGAATTTTGAATGCGAACAAAAAGCATTCATTCCTGGAAATCTGATCCAAAATGAATGAACCTGAAATTACTCAGTAATTATAATCAGACTGCTGCAACTGGGGTTGTTTTCAGAGGGTAGTTTTTGTGACGATTGTCTGACGTATGGGACGTTGGCCTGTGGGGTAGCTTTGGGCTTTATTCACCTCGAGAGGTGAGCTGGGGATGGGATTTTACCTCGGGGATATGGTTATGGGCGGAATAAAGGGACTGTGGCTGGCAGGGGGTGTTATTTGAAGTGATTGCAGTAAATATTTTTTTTTCCACTCTCTCTCGTCTAATAATCTCTATTATAATTATTGGTGTTTTAATTTTACTAATAATGAATGTTCCATAAAACTGTCATTTAACACTCAACATCAAAATGTTTAGACCCTGGAACTCGCTGGAACCTGTACCCTCCCAATTGTGCTACAGAGGCCGCTAAATGAAAACGTAATGCAAAATTACTTGCTCAGGTATAGGTTTGCGACCAGAGTTGATATGAGCACGGTACTCATACAGATGCATTACTTGCATACATCATGTTTCAAACTTGTCGTTAAACTTCGGGTAAGCAAACTAAAGTGAAATTGAAAACGTTCATTTTTAATATAATAAAAATAACACGCTAGAAACATTTTGAAATTTTAAATTTAAAAAACGTTTACGCTTGTTGTCCTTTTTTTGCTAAAAACAATGAGTAAACGTAAGTAAGACGAAGGTCTATTTCTCCATGACGTTTGGCAAGGACATCACTATCGAAAGTTTATACGTAAACACCAAAACGCAATCCTAAGCTCTTGTTTGGGTCAAATCTAATTGCGCAACCTATACTACTTTACTACTGAGCACACCCGTACGTATCTACTTAATTTTCAAAAACCTTGCTATTTTTTTTCCTTTTTTAATCATTTGGTAAATAATTTTATCGCCTAACGTACAGACTTTTAAAAACATAACGTAGACAGAAATACCTTAAAAAATAACTAATCATATACAAATACGTAATACGTAGGTACCTAATTACATTCATATTCCTACATTTCTAGGAAGATTTTTTGTAGAATAAATACAAGTTGTCGACGGTGGAACAATCGCTTAGAATATTTTTTTCTCCGAAATTCCAAATTATGCAGAAAATTATAATATTTAAAAATCTCTCCCTATGCTAGCCACGCGACAAGAGAACACCGAGGGTAAAACGTGAAACCCGACACTTTCGTTTCCCCCATGTTTCGTTTATTGCTCTTGTGATTTGACACACGCATAAGTAAAAAGGTTGAAATTACCGCGATGAACCGCGGTTACCGAAATAGTGTAAGAAAGGGATGTCGAAAAGCGCTTTCTCGAAACATCGGGCCTCACAAATAGGGGATGCAAACGATGAAGCTGATAGAATAAATATTATTACTTAAATAAAAACTAGTTTTGTTATTATTATAATTGAAAAGATTTGTTTAATTCACTTTTTTGACAAAACAAAAAAAAAATCAGACTGGTTTTGTCAACAGCGTGACACCCTCAGGACATTTAAAAATAAAATTACAAACGAAAATACACCTTTAAAACATTATTATAAAAGATTTTTCCCTAATTTAACTTTTAAAAACCCTTTCTTTACATTTCTATGAGAAATCACACACCCACGATTACGCTGCTAAAAAAATAATAAAAAAACAATATAATTTATAACAAATTACGTATTTCAATAATTGTAAATTATCCTTCTTTTCTAATTTATTTTTTATCAATTCTATTTAAGTGTAATAAAACAATTGCACAACATATAACGGCATGATTGGTTTCTTACAACAGGCATCTGCCTAGTAAGAAACTAATATTGACTGGGCTGTAATGTATTCACACTTTTATTGCAGTTTACCTGAAACGCACGAATGTATCTAATCCTGTTTTGCATTTAGATTATTTATGAAAAATAGTATTTTCGTATATAATGCATTGAATAAATAAATCAAAATAACATACTTCGTTTAATAGTTCATATTTAAGAGTATCGGTGCCTTTACATAGTGTTATAAACGGCTAGGTATTATTTTTTATAACATACATATATCAGTATGTATCTACCTACGCAGGCTGTTCACTGCTCATCATGGTCAGGTCCGACAGCAGATATTAATTAAAATGTAAACAATTAATAATTGTCCAGGAACACATGAGTCAATGCGGTAGCAGGATACGCTTTGTTAAAAGCGGGAATTTAGTCCGCCTTGTGATAAAATGGCGTAATCATTCCCACTGAACGGTAATGAAGGAAATGAAACGCACGGTAGCTAATTAACAACGCACATTATTACGTTTTGCGTTAATTGGTCCATTCAGAGTCGGCTGACTATTGTGATAAGTTGGTGTCCTTGAATTTTCGTTCTACCTACGCTGATTAATATTTACTTTATAATTAAGTAGAATAATAACAAGGAGCATGATTGTATAAAGTTTAAAAAATATTGTGTTTTATGGCGGAAAATATTATATTTATACGTATATTTTTAAAAGAAAACCCTTGAAGTAACAATATATGGAGGGAGAGCTAATTATTTATACCCAACCTACACAAACTTGCGATAAATCACTTTCTCCGGGTTTTTACGTCGTACACCATGAGAGAGAAAAAGACATCGAATTTCATAGACCGCTTCTATATACTGTAAGGATGATCTTAAGGTCCTGGTTCACCGCGGAACTTCGCCCACATTTTTTTATTATGCCACTAAACTTGACACAACTAAACGGTTTTTTAGGTTATTCGCGTATGCTATATTTTTGTTGCTAAAAATACTGTGAAAAAGTGGCTATACGAATAAACAAAAACATTATGTCGATTTGTGATATGAATGGATGTATAAATACCGTAGCCTTAGTCTTAGCCACGCCCAGGTGCGCCGAGTCAGTTTAAATTCATCAAAAACAAGTCAAAAACTGACTTCACTGCCTTGGATAGATACTACTCTACCAACTCTATGAGAAAACTTAACATTTTCGGGTTATGAATAACCTGATAGTATTTTAATTTACTTTATTCGAACAATTGAAAGTGTAAAATGTTTCTTTAGCAGTGAAAAAGAACTTAGCCAGCAGAGGATTAAATCTGGTAACCGGTTTTTAGATTTTTAACAATTATCGGCTGTTAAAAGTTTCAATGTGACAATACTGAAGTGGTATTGATAGTAAAGAACTATATATATTTGAATTTGAAACGGGAAATGTCTGTTTTTTTTTTTAATTTCTGATGTTGATTTTTTTGTTTGATTGAACCCACAAAAGTATTGTTAGCTGTCAATATGTTTATTGCAAATACTAATAAAATGATTGTTTTTTTTTATCTTCATCTGATTCTATTTTTGATTTTTGGTTTGGGCTGTGAAATCAAAAATAGAATCAGATGAAGATAATAAAAACAACTATTTCATTATTATACATAAATATATGTTACAAATAAAGGCATTAAATAGTTTGTTGAATTGCGATTTATAAAACTTCAAATACGAACGTGTTCTCTGTATCAAACTTTCCAGGGACCTGTGATCAAAGCTCCCACGCAGAATTCGTAATCACCTCTGCACACTCCTGCTAACTCCTGCGCTCCTGGTATCTAAAGGTACAGCGTAGCATTTCTAACAATCAGCTGGCTTACAAACGCAATTATTATTAATTTGACTTATTTAAGTAGGTGTAGGTAGCTGTAACCTTATCACACCTTGCATATGGCTGGCTTCCGGGATGTTGTTAGTATTTATAAATCCAGATGTATCTAATTTGCAATAATATATATTTTTTAAATTACCGTTATAGGTTTCAAAACTATTTCTAAAGATTGTGCCTCATTTAACGGTGATTTCACGTAAATATGCGAAATGGTCAATGCACCCTAATTGATTATGTAATATTATGTTTGAGGCGCAGAGGGAAAGTCAAATTTCATGTACGCATTTATTTTGGAAATATGGACCGGTCGGTAGCTGAGTGGAGAACGCGTCGAATTCCCACCCGGGCGTCGTGCGTTCAATTCCTCTGCTGGCTAAGTCCTCCATCATTGCACAAGCAACATCTTCCGCTTTTTATGATGGCGGTAGGAGTTTTTCAAATATTGTCAGGTTATTCGTAACCCGGGAATGTTTGTCTTACATTTAAAAAAAAAAAAAAAAAAAGTGCTCTTAATATTAGACATTCAAATAATAATATTGTTCTGCAAACAATGAAAACGTTATAATATTCTAATTGGAGTTAAAAAGTTTCCTGATTCTTTTTGTAACCAACCAAACCTCAAAAAATGTCGCCAAAAGAGCCTTTTTTCCCCGATCGGAATAGAACGTGGTGGTTTTTACCGAATTCTTTGAAAACTCCGTACGTTCTTCTTAAATAAGAAAAAAAAAGTTTTTTTTTTGCTATCAGAAGTTCTAACCATAAATTAATTTAAAAAAAAAAACAATTTAGTCGGTGGTACGCGTCTCACAGTGTGCTAAACACTTCTTTAGAACGATTCCTTTCGTAAAGTAATCTAGATTTTTCATTACTAAATTATAAAATTACATGATATGTTTGAAACCTAGTTACCTGGTGAATTACTCAGTAACCAATTAGTAATCATTCTGGGAATGCAGTAGGTAAATGCATAAATATAAACCACAAAAACGGATAAACAAACCAACGGATGATTTTTTTGTGATTCATTTGAAACCGCAATTTTCGAATGTCACTTACCTGTTTCTAGGAAAAGTAATTGCTAGAATGACCGATGATTTCCTACTGGATTTATTAATCACATTATGTGGTCAAGTAATAGAAGAAAATGTTACCATTGGTATGTAGATAAGAGAGACATGCTGAGAGGTTATCAAGAAAAGTAATAAATAATTGCTCGTATTGGTATATTACTCAAATTGTTTTGTTAGTGATTTTTTTCCGAAAATCTACCATAAATTAAATATAACCCCTAAAGTTTGAGTTTTAAAAATTAGAATACAAATTAGAATATTGTAGCGATATAAAAATATGTTTATTTTGCTAACATTTCAACGATCATTTCTTCGAACGAATTATATATTGCGCAATACTTTACATGAATTTGGCCGCTGGTACGGAGGGCCATTGACTTTTTTAAGCTTACAATACTAATTCCATTCTAAAGATGCTTTGATGGTTTCATTGAAAACAATATCTATGTTGCTATTAATGTTTTTAATAAATGAATTTAAATTGAACATTTTTGCCTGGGATTCCGCTGCCTTAAATTGAAAAAATGTTCGAATAAAATTAACTGAATTGAACACGGCAAAGCAAGTTCTCATCTACACTTTTGTAAATATATTTGTATTTGACAGGAGTGTAACACGTTTTTTTTTAAAATTAATAAGGATCGTGCAATTTATAAAACTAAGTTCATTTTCATCAGCTCGTACCCTCTTAAAATCATTATGTTTTCTACTTAAAATGCGATTAAATACTTTCTCAGAAAATCTTATTTTTCTATTAAATTCTTAAGATTTTCATTATGTTCAAACTCCGCGCACCGAAATAAGCCCGGCACCTTTTAATAAAAATAAACTGTCAAATTTTAAATTAACTTTTACACGACGGCCGAAGGAAAAAAAGTCAACCAATTGTCGTCTCTCGCCTGCTCTGACAGTTCTTTCATTAAGCCCACCTTTCTTACCTTCCATCGTTTCCACTGCTTTCTATTCATGCCTTCTTCTGCGTCTTCCCACTCCAGCACCGTCGAGAGCTATTCCAGATATGCAGGGCGACGCGGAGGGTGACGATCTTTTGTATTTACAATATGGGTAATCTAATTTTGATGTTAGTACCTACCTACGCACTTAATATTTTACCCATCCGTATGCTTGTGATAAGACATTAATGCTATTATTTTATTCTATTCCATGGAAATGCTACAACGGTAGGCAGGTATTTACCGAATATTAGTTCACAGTAGCATCGTGCAGATCTGGTCTTTACCGCTTACGTTATTGCCGAAAAACGATTTTCTAATATTGGAAACAGTTTTACAGTAAGAAATTGAATGTCAAGGATCAGTTTTTATTAATTTTATAAATAAATCAAATACATCCTGAATGTATCCACGGAAATAATGATATTTTTGTTATAATTTCACCAGAATTAATTCAAATATCAATATCGAGCAGCCCCCCGTTTTTGGAGTACTATGTCACCTCATGTACTTTTATCTGTTTACTTACATAAGTTTTACATATTGTTTTATGTACCTTATTTATAAAAGCACTTTCCAAAATGAGTGTAGCTTTCATTACTACAAATCACATAAATACATTTTTTATTTTGTAATATTAAATATACAACCAAATTAAAATAAATAGTACGCGGCAATTCACATACTTAACACTAAGACGCGTGCTCATCTCAGTACAATTTTCCTAGTGAAGTGTTCACGAAACACTATAATGTATAAGAATAGTCAGTTACAGTCCCCATCAATCCTACCTTACACCCCATACTCTGCCATAAGTATAAATATAATGCAATATTGTTTGTACTATCCTTGTACCCCATTTACCTGATAATTGTGAAAACAAAATGTAAAAATTAAAACTAAATATCATAATTAAATTTTACAGGTCACTTAAAACTGCGGAAAAAAAACCTATTGTGTATGTATGGTGTTTTAATCAAATCAATAATATATGCTTTCCATAGAAACATGTTTTTTGTCCATAAATCTTCAATATCATCAGCCGAATTCGCAATCTCCCAGTTCAAAGTTTAATCAGGAGCGGTAGATACTTCGAATATCGAGCTGGTGAAAAACCACCATTTAGAATCGAAACGTTGCTTGAAATGGCTTTAGCCGTGTTCGGTGACCAGATCTGAATAGACAGGTACTTCTGAACCTTATTTTTCTCCGTCTCCTTCACCTCCTTATTACTTTCAACCTCAAAACATACCCCAGAGAGCAGTTGAGATTCTTGTGCGGTATTCACTATAAAAAAATGCGTACACCAGGTGAGTACGCTATGGAGGTCACCATAAATTGTATTAAAATGTATCAAAATCTAATTTTTTGGTCACCCTAGAATTTCTTAATATTGTCCGTCCCTACTCCCTGAACCAAATCAGGTCCCAACGGCGTGGGCAGAGTGAATGGACCACAAAATTAAGTGTCACCACCTTTCCACTCTTTTCTACTTCTTCATTTCACTCTGTCACCTTTTCTTTCAGTATTCAGATGCACTCACCCCTCCCGACCAGCCACTCCCCTCCCCCTCCCCACCATCCACCACCTTCCGTTCTTTCATTTGAAAAGCAGGTTCAACGTATTTTGAATTTAAATTGGACACCATAAAACGAAATAAACGATGTCTTAGATAAATGTGTTTATTCCTTTGAATAAATTATTCAAACATTTATTCGCATTTTAATGGTTCATATCATTTTGGTTTCTAAAGATGTTCTTACTATTTTAAAAATAATTTTAGAAAATTTAATGGTCGTCATAGTTAAGTGTTTTTGTACCGTTTTATCAACATATTTTAAAGACAACTATCTTCTTGACAGAGTTGTGTGATATTCTCGATTGTGAACTCTGGAGTGGTGGGTTTAAAACCGGTGTATTCAAATAAATAATTACAAACATTTAGGTTGCGGTGTTTCAAACTATCCTCACTTTTGACAGCGTTACAATTCGAAGATTAGCGCCATTTTGTTATTTTTTATAAACATTTTGATGGTCCCTGATAAACGTCGATTCTCGGACAATTTCATTTTTTTACCAAATTGTAATCAGCTGACAAGTATAACAACATAAACGTTAAGCTTTTAGGCTGATCACAATCAGTTCAAAAGTTGAAATGGACCGACAATCGGAGTTTAACTGGGACAGTTCAAATGTTAAAAAAAGGAGCTAATCATTGAAATTTAACAAAAGACTGAAACAACCTGCGCTTGTTCAAATAAAAATATCACACTGAAAATTGCATGGACGTTTCATAGTGAAAGATTCTTTCAGCATCGAATATAATGCCTATATTATTCACAATCGAAACGTTATTTGACATCACTCCACCGTGTGAGATGTGAATAGCCAGGTATTTAAAATAATCACATCCTCTTTTGCCTTCCACTATTGTAACTGTTGTATGGTTACCACTTAGAAGTAAAAACTAGATAGTATAATATCATGTAAAGAACGGATCAACAATGAAGTACGGAGAATCTACGGAATAATGCGAATAATATTTGTTTTCATTTAAGCAGCTAACCTCGATAATTGTTAAATACGCGTTAAAGCTCAGCACCCAAAATGGCGCTAAATGTCACTTTGTAGCATTCTAATACAAGCAATACTGCACATGATTTATCTATAAATTCTACATGGGCAGTTAGGAAAATGTCTAAGGTTTCCAGGGAATAAAAAAACTAAGCCGTAATCTTTTAAATTCAACAAGAAACATACTGAAATGTCAGTAAAAAGTGTAGTTTGAACATCAGTGCAGTAATTTTGAACGTTTTACCTATAGTTCTAGAATGAATTTTGTATAGAGTTTAAAAGATAACAGTAAATAATTGTAAATAGAACACATATACTTTGTTTTTAACCACTTTTTTTTTATTTAATATTTTGTCTACCGGTTTCGGAAGTACCCTTCCATCGTAAATAATTGTATTTACCAGAAACTTTAGACATTTCCCTAACTGCCTGTATAGAATTAACAGACGAATCATTTGTAGTTTTTCTTGTATTAGAAATTCAAAAGTGTGTATTTTTAGGTGCTGACTGTTATGAAGGGTATTCAATGGTTTTAAGATATTCAAATGAATAAGTATGCTGCTTTTATTTTCAGGTAAAGATCAACACTCGAATCTAAACGAAGTAATTTATAACAGCTCCCTTATTATTTAAAAATCTTACTAGACTAGAGCAAATTGATTCAACATTCAATATCAACCTGAGTTTTAAAATTCTTCACGTTATTTTTAATGACGTCAGATCACATTTTCCAGGCAGTATCCCTGACCATATTAGCAGCCCCCGGGTAGCAAATTGGCCGTGGATCCGCCGCATAAAAGTGTAATCTGATTTGGTTTACAAATGAAACGAGTCCCTCCAGACGAATAACTTGTGGCGGCGTCTCCTCTTCTCGATTCGGTGAGGAAGGTATACCGCATTACCCATTGCCCATTGCCCATTGGCAGCTTCTTAGATTTATACTTGCACTTGGTGGGGCTCGTCAAATTAGATTCTCAAAAATACATCTGTTATAAGTGTCGTTTTTTTTAATAGTGAATACCGCACTAGAGTCTTAACTGCTCCCAACAGTTTAGAACTAGTGAGACCATGGCATCCCCAATTGGGGTATGTTGTGAGGCTGAAAGTAGGGGGGGTAGGAAGGAGATGGTGAAGATGAAGGTTGGGAATTACCTCCACACTAGTACCTCCACTTTAAGCCTATCATATATAGCTGAAAGGCTTAAAATTATATTTATACCCGTTTTGTTTGTTTTTTTTACCATAGCATTTACAGCCCTTCAAATCAGCGGCCAAATTCTACTAAAAGATCTACGAGTTCCAAGACATTTCCCGGTTACCTTGGAAAGCCGACCGAATTAACATGTTCATTATAAGGTATTTAACGGGAAAAATAGATAATGAAACAAGAAATAAGGAATTCAATAGAAAAATGTATTTATGTCAGGAAAGCAGAGTTTAATTTATGATTTTTTTAAATGATGTCTGAGAATTTCAAAGAATTCGTAATAATTTTTCAAGAATTAAAAGTAGCTCTAATTTTCTTTAGCGTGACATGTGAAAAAATGAAACTTAAAAATATCTATTCTTTTAATTATGACAACCCATTTAGTAGTATAATTTCACGTTTTATTGTTGTTATATTCTAATATATTTTACCTTCATGAGTATACTACGAGTGCAAATCAAATAAATAAATGTAGTTTTAAAAAACTTTGGCTATTTTACGCATATTTATTTTATGAAATTGCTAAAAAAACTCGGAACCTACGTACTTAATATTCTTATTTATAGTTTTTGTGTTTAATTTGTAGAACTCCATTTTAATTTTTATATAATTCAATTGAATTAAATTTAATATTATTATTATTGAGTTCTGCTATTTTAAGTTTTTTATTTTAGTTTTTAGTGACAGGTGTTTCGGCGTTTAAGGCCATTGTCAAACTGTCATTAAATTTAATAAATCATTAATTTGTCATTAATTTAATAATATTAAATTTAATTCAATTGAATTATATAAAAAAAAAAAAAAAATACTTAATATTCACCTCAGAAAATAAGTCACTTGCGGTTTGAGACCCGATTCTTGAGATCGTTATGTGACGATTTTATTTTTCGCCTTATTCAACATAAAATTCACGACTAGTTTGGTATGGTGTTTTTTTGGATTAGGATATTCGATTATTTTTAATTATGGGAAATTACGAGTGAGATAATTGTTTCTCTTGGGATATTGTGCTATTTCAAATAAGAAATTCAAATTAGTAATACCATTATGTTTTTTATTTCATCTTATCAGTGATAATATGAATGGTTTTTTCGAACTTGAGTAATGTGATTTAATCTCTATCGATGAAATTTATCTTAAAATAATCGAACTGTGTAGATTATCTACGATTCTTCATTGATAATACATGATTATTAAAGAAGCGAAGTGCTTGAGAAATTGTTGAAATATGACGCAAAAAGAGGTCGATGGATGGCAATTCTGAACATATGAGTTTGAACGATTCATCGATTTTAACGTATCTTTGTAAAAACTTGATCTAAAATACCGAATTAATCATTTCATTTATGAAACGTGTTGACCTAATAGTTTATTTTTAAGGATTTAAAGATATGTGCACTCAGGCAAGTGTGTAAACTTCATCAAAAACAATCATCGTCACCTACCGAGTCACTTAAAATCTTTTTATTTGTTGAAAAAAATGTACGCGGTCGCGGCTTTGTTAGCTATAGCATCGGGTAACTGAAACCGAAATGAAACCTTTTATCTTTGACCCATTTGAGTCATAAAAACATCACTTTTATTTTAATTTCACTCTTCGTCATACCGAAGTCATCATCGTTATTATTACCAAATGATTCTTGGCATGATTCGATTCAAAGTGAACGAATTATTTGTATTCGTTTAAATCAATAGAACGATTTAAATTGAAGAAGCGAGCCTCACACCACTAAACGAAACGCAGCGCACCAAAGTCGCGCTAAGGAAAACCGCAAGTAAAGTCACGAATCAAGTTCTTATTTTCACGACGGTGAAGACTTGGCGGGAGCTTTCTGGTTTTCTCGTCTAGATTTAATGGCATTTAAATTAGGTTTTTATTTACCCATTTTGCTGTCGGTAACACAAGATTAAGATGTAAATAGCTTCACGGTTCGTTCGCAAAGACATTTTGCCATCGTAAAGCGTATGCAAAGATTAGATGGTAATATGTATTATGAAGTTGGTGGAAAGGAAGGCATCTGGAGGGAGAGGGAGGAATCGTATCAACAAAATACTGACGGAAATTGTTTAAGGAAGGGGATCTCTTGAAACAAAAAACTCAGTCTGTACAAAAATTTTCTGTGGAACCTTACAAACCTGAATTGAACTTACAAACTTAAAATCACACACGTGCATGGATTTTTTTAATTTTTGTATTTGATTATGCTGTTTAGAGAGTTTTTTTATAAAAGAAATGAGTGAACCCGGGACTTACAAAAACTCAGAGGAGGGAGAAAATATAAAAGCTGACACCTAATTCAATAGCCAAGCTGTTGAGTATAAAAATATTCAGCAAATATCAACCATATATAAATGTTAGGCACACGATTGACAAGGGATCAAAGATACTAATTCTTTGAAGCACCTCCTATTGAAATACCTGTAGAATAAACACAGAACTTTTGACATATAAAATTCTAAGACTTCGTCCATTATTGCAAAGTCAACAGTATTTTTAGGTATTTATCGGTTTCCACCAGATCAGAGGTGGCAGCCAAACTCAACAGTACCTACGTAATTCAACACGTGTTAGTCAATACGATTATCTTGTTTACATTGTATTTTGTTGCTGTTTCAAGGGGGCAATTTTAGCGTTAAAGGTTATCGTTATCAGTTTATAAACTCGAACGAAAATTGTACATAATTGAAAACCTCATCCATAAATTAGAATATCTTTTTATTACGAATTAACTTACGAAAGAAGAGCTCTGGCGTTATAAAAATTGAACAGTTCAACCAACTATCCAAACCGCAACATCATTTCTATTCATATCTTCAGCAATCAAGCTTTGAAATATCCACTTAACCGTAAACTATGTCGGTAAAAACGATAAAGATATCGAAAGAAGTGTTGACGTTGATGCGTAGTATTTTTATAAAATATAAAAATCGTTGAAACTAAATCCGAACACCTGATTATAGACGGAAAAGTTAATTTATTACCAGCATGCACACCGTAAACAATAAAACAAAAATAGAACGTCCAACGTTAGAACTGTCTGTTTTTGCTGCGATCGACAGTTAGAGGTATTTCTTATTTTTCTTAGTATCGCTTCAGTATTTCAAGGTATCTATTTCGATATCGCCAGCATTTGTATAAATATTATCTTACAGTGACCACCAGCCCGGCTAGCTCAGTCGGTAGAGCATGAGACTCTTAATCTCAGGGTCGTGGGTTCGAGCCCCACGTTGGGCGAATATTTTTTTTATAAATAAAAATATCTTAAAATTCATAATAGTTTTTCAATATTAGTATTTTCAATATACAGTCATGATATTTTCATCATCATCAGACATTCTGGGTATAGTACTGCATACATTTATTCTCGGGGTTCTTACATATTCTTACTGCCTTGGTATACCTAACAACGACGAAAGCTGTATGCCTTTATGACAGTCTTCTCATAGCCGCAGTGCTATTCTGCTGCTCAGATTCAAAACATTTTTATTACTTCAAATAATAATACACGTCAATTTCTACCTTTTCACGAAACACCAAACCATTTTAAGGACCCTCCATATTAGCGACTAATTCGTGTAAGAGTATAATTGATTCCGGTATTTATTCAAGGATCTAAGCTACAAATCGTAAACATTATAAATTACAGGTATGATACTCTGACATGAATTCCATTTTCTACCAATTTTTATTTTTTATTAAAAATTTATATTCGCTAAATACCTTACAAGGAACATTTTACCTTTCCCTTTTACCTCGGAGAGCCAGCTGAATGAAAGTGTTAGTCAAAATGTATTTTATTTGCGAAAAAAAATGGACACTAAAACATTGTCACCGATAAGAGAAGTATTTGTGTTAGGCTAGCAGATTAGATATATTTTTGAAACATAACATTTGCAATACTTTTTGTAAGAATTTGGTCGGTAGCGTGGAGGACCATTAATTAGTGAATTATTAATACGTTTAATCATAAATATATATTATATTGTCGTTGGAAAGGCAAAAGGGCTTAAGCGACACTTGGGTAAAAAAAAATAGTCAAATTTTTTTGATCAAATTTTTTTTCTGCATCGAATGCTCTGACTTTTGTTTGATTCTGAAGGCTTTTGTGGCCCTTCAGCCATCTAAAATATATTAGATAAAGGAAATAATTTAAGCCATTCTGGGATTTATAAACTTATATCTAATGATTTCTCTTCGTTTTATATAGGTAAAACCGCCCATTATTTTAAGAGTCAAAGAACACATGCGATGTTTAAATACCGTAGGTTTTTCTGTATTTGCGGAACATTTGATAAGTACTAATCATTACTTTGATCAAAATACGGGAATTACTATTTCATCTAAAATTGGAATAGGCCTACCGCTAAATAACTTAGAAGCCCTGGAAATAAATAAATCTGTAAAAAATAATAATAACCATATACTAAATAGCAAAAAAAAACTTATAGTCCTATCTTAAGCATATTTCCGTTCACCTCCAACTCTCCCTCCCCTCGAACAATCCGCCACCTTACTTGACGTTCTGCTACCCTCTTTGTCTTTCATAGTTTTCCCATCGTCCACATAATTAGATACATTGTACGGTATGTTTATTTTTTCCTATTGTTAAAGTGTTGTCTCCTTCTTAATATTGTATATCTCTTTTCCCTATTTTCACCACTATATATACATGCACACTCCTGTTATTTTATTAGTATATTTTAAGTCCTGAATATGATTCAGTTGAATCAAAACTAGTCGACGTATTCATACCAAAATAAAAGTGAATTAAAACAAAGTGTTTTTTCATTTAATTAAAACATATTTACCATTTGAGAGAAGGCTTCACTCAAGCGACAGAAATTTGAGACTTTTTGTTTTTTTTGTTGCTTCAGGTAACTCGGTGAGAGAATTGTGTTGCCCGAATTATTTTTTTTGTTCAAAATTCAACCAGGTACTGAAGACTTATGAATTTTATTGTATAATAAAAAAAAAACCAAAACTTTTAAGTGCTCTGGTGTAAGATCCCCAAAATGGCGCTTCAGCTCTTTTGCCTTTCCAGCGACGATATATATCAGAATTAAAATTTGCGTTGAGATTGAGCTTAAGTATTTGACCTTCAACAAGCTTTGTGTCGAATAATAGGAAACATGTCCATTTTAAATATGACTTTACTTACCGAGGTACAAACGTTAGTCACCCAATCTGGAACTTTGTTGGGAGTAGGTAGTTAGACCTACCCTTGTGGTAGGTAGTCATCTTTGGAAGCCGCAGTAAATAATGTTCGCCCCACTGACTTGATGACTTAGGGGACCCTAAAGCCCAAGCCGAATCACAAATACGGACCCCTACACCTTGCTTTAGCCCAAATCGCTTTCAAAAGCGACCGCATAAAACATTTCAGCTAAGGGTACGTAGGTACTTTGCTTTGCCGATGGGAGTGTAGGATATTTAAAGTTTTTTTCTGAATAAATAATGAACGTTACGATCTATCAACGAAAGAAAAAAAAGTGTAACTAATGGAGACATTCTTTTTAAAAATGTAAAATAATAAATAAATTAGTCGACATCTAAAAAATGTTTGTTAAATTTCATCAGAAGTAAGAAAATAATAAGCTTAGTTTGGGCACACAGAGACGTTCACAACACACTTTCATATGTTTATCTTTTCAGAAAAGGAAACTATACTGAAACCATATTTTTTTACAAACTTTCCCAAAATTATAAAAGGGCTTTAGAGATTACGTTCACTGGGTGCTATAAATTAAAGAGGATATTACCTCAAAACCACAAAACAGCACGCGCGCTTCACTTGGGAACATGAACAACGATTTATAGTTGCACGGCAGCAAAATAAAACACAAAATAGAAACCAAACTTCACCTGTTCAACTGTTTGTTTCCGTTCAGATCACCTGACGTGTTGAATTGTCACTTTCGTTTTATTTTACGGCCTGTGACATGTTAAAATTAAGAATAAAAATAACATACAAACAGTCTTTTGATGTCGTCCTAAGTTTATCGTTTTAATTTACAAGCAACGAAGAACTTTCACATGTCGATTATACTTTATAGGTCTCCAGACGATCTTTTTCATAAAAATACGATAAGACAGTTTTTAGGACAGTGGTAGTGTCTTAAACACTGTCCGCGTGTAAGCTGGACAACACCGCTTTTTTAAAACCGTCGTTTAGTCACCACTTCTCACTGTCCTCGTATAAACCGGACAACACCGCTTTTTAAGACAGTCGTTAAGTTACCACTTATCACTGTCCTGAACACTGTCCTCGTATAAACTGGACAACACCGCTTTTTAAGACAGTCGTTCAGTTACCACTTATCACTGTCCTGAACACTGTCCTCGTATAAACTGGACAACACCGCTTTTTAAGACAGTCGTTAAGTTACCACTTATCACTGTCCTGAACACTGTCCTCGTATAAACTGGACAACACCGCTTTTTAAGACAGTCGTTAAGTTACCACTTATCACTGTCCTGAACACTGTCCTCGTATAAACTGGACAACACCGCTTTTTAAGACAGTCGTTCAGTTACCACTTATCACTGTCCTGAACACTGTCCTCGTATAAACTGGACAACACCGCTTTTTAAGACAGTCGTTAAGTTACCACTTATCACTGTCCTGAACACTGTCCTCGTATAAACTGGACAACACCGCTTTTTAAGACAGTCGTTCAGTTACCACTTATCACTGTCCTGAACAATGTCCTCGTATAAATCGGCGAACATCGCGTTCTATGGAACATTCGTTTAGTTACCATTTACCAATGTCTACGTGTAAACCGGCCATACTGATGCTCTGCGTATCGGTTCCTAGTTTTACCACAGGGGTAAGCAGATATGATGTAAAGCTGCGTAAGTACTTACGTTCCGACACATTTCTTGCTTCATCCACATTCTAACATTTTTTTTAAATTTTTTTTTTTATTACAAGTAGTGACAAACTTCAAGTATTTAATTCATTTGGTCGTATTGTGTCTTTCTAAGACGTTGACGACTCATTCTCAAATTATTTTCCAAAAAAATCATCTTTCAACATTCTTCCATAGATATTTTGACGTAAAATATCGTTTTGGGTTTTGATATATTAAAGTTTATCTGTTCAATGTAAATATTTACACGAGCGGAATGGATAACATCGCATGTGTTTACACCTTTGTAGTGATTGACATAATCGAGATGATTTAGTACTAACACTAAATAATCGAAACGTTTCGAACATATCAATGCTTCTTGTATGATACAATCCAAATGTCAGAAAAAATAGTCAATTGATTTGGATTACCAAGAGGTGTGATTTTTCCAATATTTCAAAGAAAATTAAGTATACACAACCTTCAACGATTGCAATATTCTTGTTTGCATTGGTAAACTTCATAAACGCTGTCTACATTATATTTTAGTAAAAATAAAAGAACTCATTTTTGGTTTTTAAAAAAACAAATCGCCGCATCCGAGTGAAACAAAACTATTTCTTTTTTACTATTTTACATATCATATATAAATATAGGTGGTAGTGCTGTGCCTGTCTCGCTAGGAATTCCTGTGTTGAGAGAAGGCGCAATTGACGACGGATATTCTTCATAGGTCTATGTGATCCACTTTTTTTTTAGTAAATATCTGATATATAAGAACTATGCCATCTCCAAATGGGTTGTGCTGTAAAGCTGAAGGTAGCGGGGAAGAGAAGGAGATTGGAAAAAATAAGGTTGTAAATTAACAGATTATTAAAATCTTGACATTAAATACGGCTAGAGCCATTTCAAGAAATGAGATTTAGATTCTGGGTGGTGGTCTTTCACCAGGGCGATTCTCATAGTATCTACCACTATAAGACGTGCTGCAAATACACCACATACTTTTTACTATTTTTTTATTAATTAAATGTGATATAAAACATTTTAATTAAATACAATTTCAATTTTTAACACACAATTTTAAAGTTTCGTAGAAAGCAATCACTTTGTGGTTTGACATATTTAAAAAAATGAATAAATAACTTTGTATAAGACCAAGAATATTATTTTAATTTTTATGACCGACCGGTTTCGCTTAGCTTTAGCACATCACCAGGGTACAAAATTAAACTAAACGAGTAAACTCATAAAAAATATCATTATTCCTTAATAACCTTCTCAGTTGACGTTTTGTCTCTTTCAACTCAAATTATCTGTTTCTTTCGCTCTGTTCCTTTCTTATAACTTAAATGTTATTCTATTGTTTTCTCATTGTTTTGTTATTTTATTTAATACTTTGTTCTCATTTTGTGTGTATATAGAACCGCACACTTTGTATTTTTTGTTTGTTTAATTTTGTACCCTGATGATTCTTAGGCTAAGCGAAACCAGTCGGTCATAAAAAAAATTTAAAAATCTGTGATCTCATACAAAGCTATTTATTCATTTATTTTAATAAAATTTATTTTATTAACCGCTTGACCACGGAGATTCCATGATCTAAACGTTCCGATATCCTTTATTTCGACAATCTAAATTCTTCGGTAATATTTATTTCCATAACTTGTCTAGGATCTTATAAAAAAATCAGATAATAAACACAAAAGTTTACATTGTTTACACAAAAAAAAAAATCCCGACATAACACCACGCAACGGCTTAAGTTACCGAAATGCATTAGCGGCTAATCCGCCCACGCTATTCCTTCTCAGACTATAAGCTGAGTAAGCTGTCGAGTTAATAAAGCCCGTTTTTAAACGAGTCGCGTGCACCGTGTAATTCCGCCAATCCGAACGGAGGCACTCACCTGTTAGCTCGTTTGTTTTATTTATCCGCTAAACTTCCGCCTTCATTGCGATGGAAATAATTTGTTTATTGCCGCTTGACGCGCACTCTATAATTTCATCGCGGCTATCAAACTCTTCCAATGATTATTTGGCTTTTAATAAAAAGCACTCTTGCATTTTCGTGTTTTTTTTTCCTTATTTTTATTCGAATTATTCATATATATATATATATTTTTTTTACATGAATACCGCACAAGAGTCTCAACTGCTCCCAACCGTCTAGAGCCAGTGAGACTATGGCATCCCCAAATCGGGTATGTTGTGAGGCTGAAGGTAGTGGGGAGGGGAAGGAGATCGGGAAGAGGAAGGTTGGGAAGTACCTGGCTATTCAGATCTGATGTAATTGAACAAACATAAAAAATGTCTTTATTAGAAAAGCGTAGGAAAGACGTTGATTTAATAGGCATTTTCAAAAATATTAATTGTGCACCTTCCACGAAACGGCGAGATCGTAATTAGTTTCTTCCTCAATTATGAATAAAACAGGTGAAAAAAGTTTTAGAAAATTTCATTTCCATTTGGAATTTACTTTCGACGGGTACCGTAATTAATTTATTTGATATGCACGTCAAAAGGAATATGGTGAGTGAATCACCAAGTAGCGTAGTCGCAATAAAATTTCAAACTTTTTTACGTGTGAGCGAAAATTATCGGTATTGTTTTTGTAGACATTAGAGCCCCACGCGGCAATCTAACGAATCGTGTACAGAAGACGGCTTAACGTATTAATACTATTATATTGACTCACCTTCCTTGTTGCAACTCATCCAGTTCAACATTCCTTGCCGTTAGAAAAAATGAATTGCTGTTCCTCAATCATCACTGTATTAATTATGGGAATCATTCTGCACGGTCCAGAATGTTGAGACTTGTTAACTCAAGCCATGGTCTTGAAATTTTTTATACCAGTCTAAATGATTTTTGACACTTTTTATGAATCTACTAAAACTTTGACTTGACCTCGGCTTTGATTTGAATGTTTTTTCTTATGTATACATTGACCTTTTTTTGTCATTGCTTCGTTTAATATTACATAAATGCTGTTCTTTCTCTGTTGCTCTTTTTTCCCATTTCGTGTTTTGTATTTATTTTTTATTTGGACAATAGTCCTTTGGTTTATAAATAAATAAATAATACCGCACAAGAGTTTTGACTGCCCGAAGACAATGAAATTATAACACCCTTAATGCATGTTGTAAAGTTAAAGGGGGCGAAGAGAGGAAGAAAATTTTGAAAAGGGGAGTACTTGGCTATTCATATCTGGTCACCAAATATGCCTGATAAGAAACGTTTCCAGAGTTGAAAACTCAAAAATCGTATTTTTAGAATATCATATCTATAAATAACAGATTTTCCTAATTTACAAAGCTAGACTAGCCCGTTAGCATCTAAACTCACCGGTATAATAGTATATTTTCATACTGATGATTTGAAAATAATTGATCTACTGCTAAACAAAAAAATTCGAGACTTTTTTACAACCCGCGACTTATGTAAATAATCAATGTGTAAATATCAATAAGGTAATTCTAGTTTTAGTTTTATGGTAAATTTAGTAATAGTTTTCAAGTCTTGTAAAACGCCCTTGAAGTGATATTTCAGATAAAATGGCGTTCTAATTTAAATTGGCCAAGTATTATTATTGTTTAGATTCTGAATTGTGGTTTTTTACCAGCGATATTCGTAGAGTATACCACTCTGGAACTGCCGCGTATATAAATTAATAAAATATAAAATAACGCATACTAACTAACTAACCATCACGCCGTTTCCCCGAAGGGGTAGACAGAGAGGACGGACCGCCATACAACTCTGTCTTGGCACACACTTCTTGCTTCATTTACATTCATACATCGTCTCATACATACTCTTCTGTTATTCTGACTCTTCACATGACCCAATTCAAGTATTTGATTTACTTGATCGTGCCATGTCTTTCTCGGGCGTCCTCGACTTCTTCTTCCATTCACTTTCGCATCATATATTCTTTTCACACTCCTTTCTTCGTTCATACGCATACTCTTAATCGCTCCACCACGGAGGTCGTCATAGTACCATTTACATTCGTCATGAAATAGCCCAACCTTTCCCTTCGCCATCTCCTCCCCTTCTCCACTCCATTTAGTCGCACAAAATACCCGAATTGGGGATGCCATACTCCGAATGGCTCCGGACAGTTTGAGAACAGTTGGGATTCTTGGGCGGTTTTCAAATAAATAAAAAAAACATGTCTTAAATAAAAATAAATTTCGAATAAAATGACTTTCACTTTGCCACTTGCTGTATATGAAAAACATAAAAAAAATTAACTTTGCATAAGACCAAGAATATTATTTTCATTTTTATGACCATCCGGTTAGGCTTGGCTTAAGCAGCATCAGGGTACAAAATTAAACTTTGTAATAAGTTAACAATAATAATAACTTTGTTGAATTTTGTACCCTAATGATGCTTAGGCTAAGCAGAACCGGTCTTTAATACAAAAGAAAATAATATTAGTGCTCTTATATAAAGTTATTTTTTCATTCCTTTAAATATGCCAAACCACAAAGGGATTGCTTTCTACGAATATATGAAAAACATTTGTAAATATTTTCATATATCTGCTGCGGTGGTATGGAATTTAATCAAGTACCTTCAGATATTTAAACTAGATCGACATTTATGTTATTGGTGGCATTGAAACCAAAGAGACTTTGTTGTCCCGTCACGATTGACAGGCTTTAATCTGGTTTCTTAAAAAAATACAAAAAAACAAAATATCTCGACCAAAAGGCTGGCCTTTGCTTCCCGGAAAATGCGAGCATTTTCTAAAGCATTTCACACGACACAATACGGAGTTGAGTCGATATTTCATTGCTGTTCGATTATTGTTATTTAGTTGGATGTTCAATCGAGGCTGGCTTCCTGGCATAGAGACGTCAAAATGTCTGAAACCGTTAAATCTGGAGATCTGGCGGCCAGTCGGTGTCGCGGCTTCTGGAGATTAATCGGTCTTGAAACATTCTCTTCCAAACTTTAATAATAACAACGCGTTGTTGAATCGCCATGCGCTCCATTACTAATTTGTCACGTCTACTCTTCCCGACTGTCAAAACACGAACTGTCAAAATCGAAGGAATGCAAAAAGTGGGCCGGTGTAAATAATTTGTTGACTCCCTGCATTATGTATTTACTAAGCGTTACCGGTTATTTACAGGTAATCTTTAAATCTAAGGAAAACTATTTTTTTGCAGAATTTCGCAACACTCGTAAATGTAGTTTAATTTACTCTAAAAAAATACGTTTATAGGAGGAATACCTTTTTAATCACAAATTGAAGTACTCATAAGTACAATCTAACCCATTTGTCTTAAAATTTCATTAAAGTTCAATTAGATAATGTAAAAAAAAATATGCAAAATGTAAGAAAAAAGGTTGGCACTTAAAAAAAATGTATTAATAATTATAACGATAAGTGTATAATTTTCAAAAGATTTCAATATCGTGAAGAAATGGTATGATCTTTCTGACATTTTCAATTAACCTAAACAAAAAAACATAAACCTATCGCCTATTGAAAAAATCGATCATGGTTATTATTTAATTTTTGTAAAGAAATACAAACATTACTGGGTTACGAATAACCTGAAAATATTTGAAAAACTTCTACTGCCATCATGATAAGTGAAAAATGTTACTTGTGCAATGATGGAGGCTAGCAGAGGAATTAAACCCACGACGTTCGAGTGGGAATCCGACGCGTTAGACCACTCAGGTACTAACCGGTCAAAAAAAAAAATTCATAAATCATGATACCACGAACTGGATAGTTAGGGTAACTTTGTTTGAAATATTTGTTTTAGATCGTAATAACTTCATTCGTTCGATTTTTCTAGTGGGATCTCAAATATTGACAATTTTAAGCCTCTAAGAAAAATAAATTATTAGTGTTAGAAGTTACGCAAATTTGTAGGTTCTAAATCTTGACTACTGCTCTATACTTAATTCGTACTACAGTATAATCATACATTCGAGTTGGCACCTACCTATTTAGGTACCTACCGCCGTCTCAACCAGTAATGAACACTTTCTGAGAAGTCCTAGAAAGTTTCAGAGGAAAGGCGAAATACAATTAATAAATGGGAAGCCAGGGCAGTGATCAGCTGGCCTTAGTGGGCCTTGAATAAAATTATTACAAATGTATCAACTTGTATTTTGTGAAATATTGTTAATTGAATCAATTTTTAGAGTGTTCCTGTCATAAAAGTAGTAACTGTAGGGAACCTGTAGGATAGTTAAACCCTCAATTTAAGAAGAAAACAATCATTTTGTGAATTAAATCAAAAGGAAAGGAGGGAGAAAGGACATAAAAAGCTTTAAAACATCTTTTTATTTAGATCAACTAACGCGTTTTTAATTTTAAATATTTTCGTGGAATCTTCTACTTCCTCCTATCAAAATATATATAAAAATATTTATAAATAAATTTATATACATAGCCTGTTCAAAAGAAAAGGTGAATTTTGAATTTTCGCGGGCTGTGTACATTCGGTTATCGATTTTTTTTGTTTTTGTTAAGTTGGTACACATATGTTTATCATATGTTAGCATTATCAGCCATTTTGGATTAGTGGTTTGTTTTTGACAACTGGAAAGGTTAGTCACGTTTTTGTGTGTTCTTCGATTTTTTTTACTTTTGAAAAAATGAATCAAAGAATAAAATCCGTGATTTGTTTTTCCACAACTCCAGGACGCTCATCGTTATTAACATCTTCTCGGCCTTCTGTAAAGCGCTTGTACCACTTATAAACACTTTTTTGAGACAAAGTAAACTCGCCGAATGCCACAGTCAACATTTTAAGTGCGTTATGGCACTTTATTCTATTTTTAACGCAAAAATTAATACATATTCTTTGATCTATTTTTTTCAAAAAGTAAAAAATCGAAGAACACACAAAAACGTGACTAACCTTTCCGGTTGTCAAAAACAAACCACTAATCCAAAATGGCTGATAATGCTAACATTTGATAAACATATGTGTATCAACAAAAAAAAAATCGATAATCGAATGTAAACAGCCCGCGAAAATTCAAAATTCACCTTTTCTTTTGAACAGGCCTCGTATATATATATATATATATTAACAATCTTCAGTGAAATGTATGATATGGATTAAAAATGTTAGTTTACTCCCGCGTTACTCCCGGATGGAGTAGAGGATCCGAGTTAGAGTCTAGGTTGTGCCCATTATCTTTTTATTTTCTGGCTTTTTCTGTTTCACATTTGTTTTGTTGTTTATTGATACTATTTATTGTTTACTGAAATTGAATATACCAAGAAAATAGAGTGTTTTGTTCAATGGAAAAAAAAATCTTAAACAAAATAAGGAAATAAAACAAACAATTAAGGACGACAATAATAATATAAAAGTCATACTCGTAATGAAAAAACCTGCCTTTTAGTTACTGGTTAATTAAAAGCACATGGATTGCAGGTACACAGCGCACAGTGCACACCACTGTTTCATAAGTAAAGGTAAATGTACTTAAATTAATGCAGATTGTCACCTCGCGGGGACATAAAATATGACGGTCGTCTAACTTCTGCTAGCTTCCTGACGCTCCGCACCGCTTTATTATACTCTACCGCACAGCGAGCCAGCATCACTTGATGGATTCCAAGAACCAGGAGTCTTTTCTTACTATTTTCCACTCTGCGGCGGGATTAAGATGGCAATTTAGTTGCCGTGTTCTGGATGTCAACCATCGTTATGCGTATGAAATAAACATGGCGTTTTATAAGCCTTGCGTTGCTCATTTAGATATCTTAACTTTATAGCAAAACATCTGTGTGTATCTAGTAGAAAAAAAAACTCGATCATTTAGCCGTAAAATCACGAATTAGTGTCATAGCTTTGCATTCAACTATAAAGCAGAATATTTCTGAGTATGACGCAGCAAAAAATCTCAATAGTTTAGCTCTACTGTCATGAAATCGTGTGATACAACTTTAATTTCAACTATAAAGCATAAAATCTGTGTGTATAAAAAGCTAAAACACTCATCACATGAGCTCTAATGTCATGAATCCATGTTATACAACTTTGCTTTCAATTATAAAGCAGAAAATCAGTGTATGACGCCGCAAAAGCACTCGATGGATTAGCCCCAACGTCATGAATTCGTGACATTTAACTTTACTTTCAACTATAAAGCATGAACTTTCTGTGTATGACGCAGCAAAAACACTTGATAGATTAGCCCCAACGTCATGAATTCGTGTCATATAGGTTTACTTTCAACTAAAAAGCATGAAATCTCTGTGTATGGAGCAGTTAAAATACTCGTTAGATGATCTTTGATGACATTAATTCGTGACATACAACTTTACATTCAACTATAAACCGATAATCTATGTGTTTGAAACAGCAAAAAATACTCGAACGGTGAGCATTGGCGTCATAAAATTTGTAAAGTTTTGTTGTGTAATCTGACGCTTTTTTCAGCTTGCAACTTACTTTTCCGTAAAAAAGTTTTGATTTTGTTTAACGCTTCGTAATTTGGCTGTAAAAAATAAATCAGGACGCCATATCGTTTCATTTTTTCTGGTGTTCAATGAAAAAAAAATAGTTTTATTAGTAACTGGTTAATCAAATACATTGTTCGACAGTTGGAATCAAATTTTAAATAAAACACGGAGGAAAAGAAATTCGTCTAAGCAGAGTTGTAACATGCAATATATTTTCCGTTCACCAACCATTTTTAGGACACAAATGAAATTATTTAGTTATAATAATGAGTCGATGGTTTGCTACTGATTTCTTGCCAGTAAAATGTTCACTCACAATAAATAAAGGTGGAGTTCCGTTACACGCAATACAATTCTAAACAATTACCTAGATGGTTTTCAAAGCTATTTTCTAAGTTGCGGCTAAAATTATTTCGAGAAAGCGTGTAACGTTACAGTAAATGTTATTTCAATACTTTTTGGTGAGCAATCTGGTGTGATTGGATCTTTTGTAAAGTAACAAAGAAAAATGGACTTGACTCTCAAATTATAATTTCTCTACAACTGCTTAAAATTATTAACTATAAATAATTTTCTCTGTAAGTAAGTACATTTATTTGTACGAGTGTGAACTTTTCGAAATTGGAACCGAAGGATGTGTTATTAAATTATCAAATTAAAGAAGAATCTTTTCATATCTCTGCCTACCTATATAAATTTGTACCTTTAATGTATTTTAGCAGACATTATTTTATATTTGAAATAGGCGAATTAAAGCAACTAATGTTTTTTTCTTAGCAAGTCAAGTTACATTCCAATAACAAGTAAAATAAAAATTGAGCTAATTCTACCTTTTTGTATTTTCGTTATTTAGAAATATCCCAGTATTCGATTATATTATAATATTATTCTTTTCTGCTGTTATTGTAAGTACTCTCTTTTGTTCTCATTTGCATTAGGCTTAAATTTATTTTGTCTTATCTCTCTTTTTTCCTTTGTACATTAATTCACATATTTTTGCAACTCCTATGTGTTACCCAACGTTTAACTAAGTTTTTATTATTGAATTCCTCTCACTCACTTTTGAGCAATCTGTAAAAACCCAGCAAAATAGCTAAATGAATACGTAATTTGAATTATAGAAACTGGCAATCTCATTATTTGAAATAGCCACAATATTCAATATACTCGTACAAGAAACAATTTGAATATTAAAATAGGTTTTTAGAAAGAGACGTCAAGAGCTGCCAGAATTCCGTCTCACAATGACAGGTGCTTCGAGCCGTGTAATCAGTTGTGCCTTGGTTATTCCAGAAATAAAAACAGGAAATTCAACCTGTGGGTATTGGTTGCTTGGTTGCTGATAAATACCGGTAGAAATAAATTGAACATAAGTTGAAAAAACGTTGTAAAATTTCCTATTTTCATAACTCTCAATTTATTGTACACCTGCTTAATTTTATTTCCAAATCCTTTCATATGAATTAAAGCAATATGAAGTATAAAAAAATATGTTCTATTTAAGCGGGAATGTACAAACATAGCTTTTTCTTACCATGTCTTCTACTTCTTATTGTCTGGTTCCCTGTCTTGTCGGATGTTGGCTATCATTAGGACCATCTTCACCACACAGACTGGAGTGACGATTTTTTTCTTGGATATCGTTAAATGTTGATTGAATATTGTCTATTTCCTTCCCTGTTAAATGTATAGTAGTTTTATAAAAACTGCCTAGTTTCATTAAAAAAACACTAAAGTATTCCTACGTCAGTATGACGTCTGAGCTTTTCCGAAATTAATTATGCGGAATGTTCTAATTTATTCAGAAAATCCGATCGATGATTAGCCAACTCGCTGTTTTGTTCTGCCTAGTTTAAAAAATGTAAACCTGAATGCAACAACGTTACAAAATGACGTCAGAACAATTTTGGATGAATAGGTAATACCTACGTTTGACTTAATATTTACTTTTAAATCATTTTAATTTATCCAACCAAAACGAAAGCAGCCGCATCGTGATACGATCAGTGTGCGTTGTGTGTATCTTGCTGTTTGTCTCCCACACTACACCATCTGTATATTTGTATTTATAAACCTGAAAGCAGGAAAGGTGTGTCTCGGTAAACGATTCGTGAAATTTACTGCGCGTCCGCAATGATGTCGGAACTATTTTTTTCGATAGGGTGGTCGTGATATTAAATAGAATTTGTACCTGAAAAAAAAGTTTAAATAATTTTTTTATTGGTGCGTTCTACCATATACTCATATTGAAATCTAGCCTGTAGGTTTCCATTTCAGCAGCTAAAAGTTGCTTGAGATACATTTAATAATAATAATAATAATATTTGGATGATTTTTATAGCGCCGTTTTTGTGGAAAATCACCTCAAGGGCGCTGTACAAATCTTAATTTCTACTTAATATTAATTCTTAGTTTATATAAATATACCTACAGCAACATACTTACCTGGCAGGACAGAATCACCATATCATAATAAACTAAGAATGTACACCTCTCCAGTGACGGCTTGTGACTTTTTAGTGTGTTTCAGTGCTAAGATTAAAAAAACGTCATGATTGATAATTTTTTTTTTTTTTTCAAAAAGTTTTTTTGTTATGAAGGTTTTAAAGTTTTTTCAGTTTTTGTGGGTCATTGACCCAACAAAACTGAAAAATAACACAGATGATAACAATGAAAAATAACAGAAGCCGCTGATTGTGTGCGAGGTAGGGACCAAAATGGTCAGTAGTCAGAGTCAGGAGCCGAGTCCAGCGGTGACCAAAGGTAGCCGACTTCGTCGCCGGTGTCGGAGGGCGGCTTGGTGGTGGGCGGCGTCGGCTTGGGCGGCACGGGCGTCGTCGTAATCGTGGTCGTCGGCGCTGCGGCGCTGGTCGTGGTGGTCCTTCTCTTCTTCTTGCGGAAAAACTTGCGGAAAAAATTTAACGTGTGTATACACTTCTCGATGACACGTGGAATACATTTAATAATGGAAATACATAATATTAAAATAATTGAGATGGTCATAATTCCGAAATTAAGCTTTTTTAGCCCACGATGTAACCATTTTGTAAAAAAACAAATAAAATGAAGAAACAAATAAATTATGAAATCTGACACAGTGGTACAGCATGTATGCATGTAGTCATTTTAACGATTGGTTTAGTTGACGTAATTTTTCCGATACTTGAATTTATTACTACTGCCCATGATCATTATTTACACAGAGTTACAGTATATGAAAACCTAGAATATTACATGGGAAAATAAATTAAGTAAAAAGTAAGAAAAAAAATACAATTATTATGGGTTTGAACCGTGAAAAATAAAATTATTTACACATAGACTGTTGTATATTTAGATATACATTTAAGAAGAGATGAGTAGAATATCTCAATTTTAATAGGCCTATAATCGTTAGCGAGGTTACGAAGTCTGTTAGTTTGTGCATTTATGCATTGAAATGAAGTGTGATGATTTATTTTGTAGCAAAGTAAGAGTACATAATATCATATATGTGTAGTGATTTTAGCTGTTAACGCGTTCGTTGGAACTATGATTTTGAATTTTAAGTCGAATTTATTTATTAATTCATTCGGCCTTTGTTTGCAAAAATTTAGTAAAAAGATATTAAATACGAAAATTGTTAATAGATGAAGTTAACTATAGGCACATGTAAGAAAATAAAACATTATGTCTAGCCGCAAAATTATTAAAAAATATATTTGTTGAATATGATATTTCTCAAACACCCAGTGTTAATATCTATTATTACATCGCACTGGAAGAGTTTCTTAATAGAATAAGAATTTTCCGGGACAAGATATGATAATATCTATTGTTTTTGATTTATTATGTGTAGCCCGGGAGATAAGATCAGATGTGAGGAGGAACACGGTGTGCTTGACACGATGCCAGGAAAAAAATAACCAAGGTGTTATTTTATTTGGAGAACAAAGCCAGCTTTTATTTTACTAATAATTAAAATAGTTTAAATGCAGTTCTGTTTTTGTTTACGCTAATTACTCAACATTTATTTATTTTCGATTTAACGATGCAAAGAAAGTTTATGTTAAATTAGTTAGAAACAGAAAATAAAATCACAAAAAAAACGCTAAATTAATGGATGTTAATATCTTTACTAATTTGTTAAATACCTTTCTGTACGTTTAAGGAAAAAATATCTAAAAAATTATTTTCATCACTGCATCTAGATGCATGATCTATACCGACTTGAAAGAATACGGTTGTCGCCAATTAATATATCACTTTTCGATTCTTTGACCACATATTGGCCAACGGAATTCATGTTCTGTTCAAGAAATATATATACTCGTATATATATAGTAAGGATTATTTTTTTTCGTAGAAAGCAATTACTTTGTGGTTTGACATATTTAATGAAATGAAAAATAACTTTGTATGGGATCACAGATTTTTTTTTATGACCTGCCGGTTTCGATTAGCCTAAGCATCATCAGGGTACAAAATGAAACTAAACAAAAAATACAAAGTGCACGGTTATATATACTCGTACATACAGAGGGAGAATACAATATAAAATAAAATAAGAGCACAGTGATAAAACAAAAGAATACCATTAAATTATAACAAAGGAACACAGCAAAAGAGACAGATTATATGAAATGAAAGAGGTAAAACATCAACTGAGAAAGTGATTAAGTAAAAAATATAATATTTAGTTTAGACACACGGACACCCCTACAACACACTTCTATTGGTTTATCGGTGGGAGAGACAAAAAATTAAAATAACAAAAAATGCACTAAGATTCAGCTAAAAGATTTCGTTTTCATTTATTTAATGTTTAATACATAAACATGAGCCAAATTTGATGTCGAAATTTGATAATTCATTATTTGAAAGCTTGCTCGTTAAAATAAAATATTTTCGTTAAAAGCTCTGTTATTCGGGCTATTTACCTTCGAGAAGAGATATTCATAAACACGTGTTTGCATAAATCCGCATAATATAAGGATTGCTATAACTTTTTATAACTATAACGAGACCCTTAACTGTGAAATGCTCTTCTCTCGAGTATTTCAAGAACATCTTAGAAATCCGGTCATTAACGCATGTCCGAGCGTGTCCCCTTAAATCTCAATTTAATTGTAGATATAAAACTTGGGATCCGAATCGCCATTTAAAAGCTTTTCCGGTGAAGGAGATGATGACGTCACCGTCGATACTACACAGCACAGACACTTGATTAATTCAAAGAATTAAAGACAGATGTAACAATGATCTGAGTTACTTGAACAAATCAAATAATGTGTTTTTTGTTAGTTCTAACTATAATATTTTATTTTTTTATTTTATATTAGTTACTTTGTACATTCAAGTTTCATTCAAGTAGCTAATTGTTTAATTTTCTTTTTGACTTTTATACTACTTATTATTTTGATTTATATGCATTTTAAATATTTTTTACAGGCAATTTTGAATTTATTGATAGGTATAATTTTGATGGTTTCCGGCAGCGCATTATAAGATTTCATCCCTTTATATAGTAAGCTATTTGGTGGGTTGGCTTTATTCTTTTCTGGCTGTCTGATTTCTCTGCATGCCCTTGTATTATATTATTGTAGATAATTTTGTCAAAAAATATTTTGGTAACAAGTTGTTCTTCGTTTTACGTATAAACATCAATGTGTTTAATGTTAGCACCTGTTTTACTGTTTGCCAATTACTGTTTGCCAATTTAGTTCCTCTGACATTTTAGTTACTTTTGAGTATCTATTTCGCCCAAGTATAATTCTCATTGCTCTATTTTGAAAAATTTGAAACCTGTTTTATTCTCTGTCGTTACACAACAAAAGAATTTTTGAACAGTAATAAAAATGTGGTGCAATAATGGAGTTTTATATTGTAATTGTGGTTTTTCTGCAAGTTTTTTGACGAATTTTTCCCAACAAAGAGATAATATAGAGTTCAAGTGAATAATATTAACAACAAACGTCGATTCTAAATAAAGGTATTGAAGATTCATGAATTTTATTGTAAAAAAAAAACATTTAAAGTGCTCTGGTATAAATTTCCTAAAATGGCGCTTCAGCCTTCTTGCCTTTCCAGCGACGATATGTAGATTTGAATATTTATATATGTTATGATTAAGCTTTTCAAGGGAGTAAAATGTGAAATAATTCGGTTAGAAGTCAAAAAGTCCTTTTAAGGACTACATTACACGGGTTTATTACTCTCAGACTGGCAGCATTCATGTATGTATGTATTGCATAGATTTAAAAATCATTCCCTCCTTGGGAACGGGCAACTTTCCTACTCCAAAGTCAAATGCATAAACCGATGCATTACGGAGAGGGTCAAAGATATTATAATGTTTTTATTAGGTCGAGGGTTCAAACCCGGCGTGCGCCAATAACTTTTATTTAATTAATATGTGTCATAACACATTTATTTCATATAAAAATAATAACAAGTATATTTGCGGCACGTTCCAGAGTGGTAGATACGATAAGATAGTAAGTATCGCCCTGGTGAAAGACCACCATTCAGAATCGAAACGTTGCTTGAAATGGCTTCAGCCGTGTTTGGTGACCAGATCTGAATAGCCAGGTACTTCCCAACCTTCCTCTTCCCGATCTCCTTCCCCTCCCCACTACCTTCAGCCTCACAACATACCCAATTTGGGGATGCCATAGTCTCACTGGCTCTAGACGGTTGGGAGCAGTTGAGACTCTTGTGCGGTATTAATATAAAAAAAAAAAAAGAATCACCCATAAATAACTAATGCTTTTTTGTAATACTCGTATGTCTGGAAACACTGATAACAACAGGTGTATTTACAATATATTATGTTTCAAGCAGATTCGTTGAAATTTGTGTGACAGGTACACCTCAAGTGTTTTATTTACGGAACTTCACGCTTGTTAGAATCATAATGAACCATTTGTTTAGCGATAAATCGTCCGTGGATTGAATAGTTTGCAAAAAATGCATTTTCTTAATTCTCATCCTGTCATTTGGATAATATAGGGTGGGTATCAACATAATTAATAGTATTTTGAAAAACAAAGTGACGAAATTTGGTTTTTGTTTCAAACAGGTACAATATGAAAGATTTTTGGCGGATTTTAAAACCCCTAGAGTCAAAATATGACATACATATATTTATTTTGAAATTTTAGACAGTCGGTTTGAATGTTTAAACACGACAAAATACATATATGCGTACGTCTTATGTAAATATTAGGTGGCTTACTAGCTAATGCGTAGTGGGTAGGTCTCAAAGCTAGCAGTCATGTTAATGGAGTTAGAATCTCATAGCGGGCACAGACTCACTATTTGGCTTGTAAAATGAACGTTTAATCCAGCACAAAAATAGGAAGAAAAGCTGAGAGATAATTTCTACATTGAAACTGAAATAATAGTGAAAAGCACTCGTAGTGTTTATTTCTTATTCCCAAAATGACTTCATAGACAGTAACAAAATACCGTGTCACTCGACCTCTGAGTGTTTACAATTTCCTGACTCTTGCAAGATTTATGGAGGAAAAAAATGCTCCCTGACAAGAGCTTTACTAATGGCCGGCTTCTCTGCAGCCGGAGCTTTGCATTCCAACTTTCGCGATAAATAACACCGGAACATGTAAACCCAGCACCATCGCGAAGGAATTGGCAAATGGCGCACACCTGAATAATTAGGTTTTTTTTTCATCGCACGGGAAAATGTATTTTCTGTCTGCAACTGCTAGGAAACATAAATTTACACGAATTTTTAACATTTTCGGTCATATTTCATGTAAAATTTTATTTTGGGTTTTTTGACGATTCACCGACCGATTTATTTGAAACAAAAATCTCCTGCCTCGGCTTTGATAAGATATGTTAATCTTGATTCATATGGTTTTTTTAAATAAATAATACGAACATTGTTGTTTTTGAAAATTTCTAGAGGGGTGTGATTTTAGACATCAAAGTTATGGAATTGGGAGAACATGGGAGAACATGGGAGCAGGTCGATCGTTTAGACTTTAAAACCAAGCAGATTTTGACTATCAAAAGCACAAGAAATCAGTAAAATTAAGAGCCGTTCTAGATGATATTTTAAAACGATAAAAAATTAAATTATCATTGACGATCATATCAGCTGAAGCGCGTATTGGCAGGCTTTTGTTAAATAACAATTCCAGCAGATTTTTAAATATGTACATTTGTATACAAAGTAAATTATAAAATATGTATTTATTTATTCTAGTTATTTCATACCGAGAACTAAATTGTGATGAATCTTTCAACATTATTTGTGGACAAAATTCAGGGAAAAAGTCGCTTTTGCAAATTAAAAAAACAACTGATTTTTTTTAACCAAGAGAATCCAAAAATACCAACATATCACACACCTACAATCGATATTGAGGAGTAAACGTTATTTGGTAATGAAATATTCTAATACTCGATATGATTCGGAAACAGCATGATTACATGATTTGTTTAACACTCAATGGCAGAAAGCCGAATATTGAAAGAGTCATAGCGATAGGATCGGGGCATCATCCTATCGAAAAGTATGGTAACAGATATTGGCATTGTTTTTCCGGTTCGAGAAATGGTCCCTGCAGAACTAGCGAAGTACACTGTGCATAATTGAAATCCAACCCTACCGTCTGATATACCGTTGAATACAAATAGCAAATACTAATACAGTAGTTGTAAGATTCCTCTAAGACATGTTGGAATGCCTCGCTCGAGCAGAGCCGATGACGGCAAGGGCCCACCTTGTGACGACATGTTTAATACATTTAATACATTGTTGCTTCTTCTCCAGCGATGAACACCTGTCTCCACACGGACTCAACCTTACTTTACTTACATCCTATTCGTTCATGAATGCTGTATAATAAAAAAATCCACGATTAATTTTATCGGTTATTTAGACATCTGTTCTCAACGTCCATCCAATGTGCATAACAATTTGAACATCATTTTGTATTTCCGGAATTAACCAACAACCTAAAATATTTTATTTTATATCATGGTCTTTTAACGTTGTTTATTTTAAATAGAGTTATGCAACACGTGGACTTAAGTAGTGCCATGGCATACGCATTTGACTTTTAGTTTGCGGGCTCGTTTTCTGCCATATTAAATAAATATACTGACCGTAAATATATGCATTCCCTTAATATATGGGCGCTTACAGCGTAATAAAGCTGAAATAATTGAACTGAAAGTAAAATTTATCAATCACATTTTCTTCTGCGTGGAAAAATGACACCACAATCGGCAATGATGGAATAATTCAAATTTCGACCAAAAATATGAGTCACACCTTCTAATTTGCATAAATATATTGGTAGTTTCCTCCGAAAATCAAAAATATCAAGTCCATCAACTTAAGATGATTGTAATAATTGTGGGAAATCGTAGAACTCAGAGAGGGCAATTGTGTTACTATCTTCTACCTTCATGTAACTGAAAACTATCTGTCGTAGATTTGCACTAAAAGTTAGCACCAAAATACGAAGTCACAATTTTAAAATTAAACTGATTTAAAAGGTTCTCTTGGAGAATTCCTGGTTGAGACAAATATAACTCCCCCTACCTTTGTGTGAGAGAAGCAAACCTTGCGGCTGTATCAAGGGAACTCAGCTGCGTTGGCCGTAACTCACCTTGTGTTTGAATGAATCACCTCTGCAATAATGCGGTATTGATTTATCACCTGCTTCGCATTAATAAGCCATAAAATCAAAGTTTACTCAACCTGGCGGTGGAAAACAAAACACGAAAATGGAGTTGGAAAACTGTCGCTGGCTAACCCACCTTAAAAAAAATAGTACCTACTCGAGTCGAAACATTCATCGTCAGACGGTAAGACATCGCTTAAATTAACATACTTGTATTCTGTCTTTTTTGTCTAAGCCGAGTAAAGTTGAGCGAATATATGGTGAACTAGGAAATCCACATTTTGGGATAAATTAGGAGGATGAAGGACGTGGATACGTAGAAGTGGAAGTGGAGGATGTTGAAAAGTGCCTGACTACTTAGACCTGGTCACTAAACGTAACTAACGTTTTGGTTTTGAAAGAACTTCTCTTGCTTGTCTCAGGACAAAACATTACCTACACATTCCGAAGTAACAGTTTTGGAAATTATTACAATTTTTTTAAGTAGAATATTCTTTATGTCATAACAAAATAGCAGACACCCATAATATTTTTTTTGCGTGAAACTCGACGGACACGAGCGGAACACCCGTACACATTTGTTGTCAGCTTCATGAGAACGGGTCGTTTCTCCGACTCGTTCTTGTGTAGGTCAGGTCGTCTTTGGAATGAGCTACTGGGATATGTCTTTCCTCATTAATTTAATTCGGGCCTCTTCAAAGCTTGCATTCCCTTCCTATAGCCCCTTCCTTGACCCGCCTCACAACGTTGTCCAGCCGGATGGAGATTTACACGCTCCGAATCTAGAGTCACTTAGTAAATAATGTACCGAACGCACGAACAAAAAAAAAAAGAGTTCAACATTTTTTTTTAAAAATATTTTCGTGGAAAGCAATTATTTTGTGATTTGACATATTTCATGAAAATGATATATTATATTTGTACAAGACCACAGAATTTATTTTAATTTTTATGTCCGACCGGTTTCGCTTGTCTCTGACTCTCTATTGATAATTTTATTTCTATGTTATAATTTAAATGATATCCTATTGTTTTCTCACTGTTCCCTTATTTTATTTTATATTGTTCTCTCCTTCTGTATGTATGTATAACCGCGCACATTGTATTTTTTGTTAAGTTTCATTTTGTACCCTGATTATACTTAGGCTAAGTGGCTCCAATCGGTCATAAAAATTCAAATAAAATCTGTGCGCTACCTAGCACTACCTCACGGCACGTGGGACGTATTTCGATAAGATAAACACACAGGAAAAGTGGGAAAATCTGCTGTCAGGTGTCTCAATAAAGCTGATTAATCTCCCCGATTGACAAGAAATGGGCCGTTACTAACCGAGAAAAACGACCATAGACGATTAATTTATACGACGAAAAAAATCAAATTAATCCGCATCTCTGATACTATTTCTTTCATTTATCGAATAACTAAAGCAAGATATGACAGCACCGAATACTTTACGCGGCCGTGCTTCAAACGTCGTCTAATTTATGTGCAATTATATTTTTGTACGATTCATTATGGCTTATTTATGATTATTGCCGTTAGAGAGGGAATATCTTAAAATTATATCTGTACGATGCCGAATAGCTCATTCGAGTGGTAGCTTAAAGGAAATTATTCGAAAACCTTTATCATACCCATTCAAAGCTTATATTTTTTTTAAATAATCGACAAAAGTTAAGGCTACATAGCACTCCAAAAAGGGAGGCTAGCCCGAGATTCATATTTGAATTAATTCATATGAATCTAAAACAAAAATATCAAATGTTTTCCAAGGATGCACTCGAAATGTAAGCAATTTATAATTTAGAATAATAAAAACTAACCCTTTCATTCACATTTCTACCGTAATACTATCTCCAAATTGTTTTTAGTAATAACATATGCAGTAAAGCAGGGGCAGCTCGTGACTTTTTAGTGTGCTAGAATGCTGAGATTGAAAAATGCGACGTTAGTGATGTTGTTGTAGCTTAAAATATTTATTTTTTCTAAACCTTTTTTTGTATGCAGATTTTCGAGACTTTTCAGTGAAAAAGCTTCATTATTTTTTAATTTTTTAAATAAAAAAATCGTTTTCGGCACTCTACAAAGTCACGGGCCGCCGCTGCAGTAAATAACGGATTATATTTTTCTATGCGATGAATTAACAATTTTCCGAGATATTCATCGGAAAACGTTTGAGACTAAAGGAAAATGTTCATCAGAATAAATTAAAATTCAAGCCTTATAATGTTTGCTTTTCTGAACCTGTTACAGCTTTCGTTTTGCCGTCCGCGGTTTCGAGCGTTATGCCTTTTTTGCATCATTTACTGCTCGAAAGCTGGCTGGTGCAGACGTCTAAGCTATGCCTAATGTCACGGTGATTTCTTAAGTTATTGTAACGTATTTGTAGTGTAATCTTTTTGCTTTTTTTACATTTTGACTTCACTTGCGTAAAAAAAGGGTTATAATATATTTCCACAATTTGAAAGATAGAACATGCATGAATGCTAAGGTACTTATTTTATTCGTAGGACTCTTTTTTTCGGGAACCCTTTATTGTTATACTCACCTCATACTGATTTATTTCTAGGGTAGTCTGTCTTCTTAATTTGGTAAAATAATTTGCTAATGAAGATAATTTTTCACAAAGCAACACGAGAATCGTCAACCAACGAACCAACGCAAAATGTGATTGAATAATTCACCCACCAATGAAGAAAATATGCTTAAGTATATTATTATAAGTTTTTTTGTTATATATATATTTAGTTTTGGCCAGGGTAGTTGATTGGTCAGTTGTTAGAAGAGATACCATAAAAAATCAAACGTCCTAAAAATGACAAGTAACCCCTTTCCTTCTTAATAAATCTTATTTGTAAATTTCTTCATTTAATAAACTATATTTCTCATTCATATTTCCAAGAGAGTAAGACGTCAATTATCTTCTCATGAGATATGATAATGAGTAGATTATTTCGGTCTGAATCTTCATCTCGAGACGATGAGGACACGTGCGTCGATTGGTTCGATAAGCTCGTCTTGAAATGGTATAATCTCAACGGCAGTAAGATGCGCTCACACCAAAAAAGCTTTTCCACGCATCCACAAGTATATTGTATTAATGCAAGACAAACGTTTATTTACTCGGTGGCAATCCGTTCGTTGTGATGTCTTCTTTTAGTATTTACCTATGAATTGGCGCATTCTGAGATCATGCCAACGCCATTTGCAATATTTCATCTAGTCGTAAGATCGTTATTGATGACTTTCTGATGGTGTAAAGCTTTGCATGTGTTGCATTAGGCACATTCCCTATTATTTCATGGTTATCCATATGAATATTCACAGTGCACGGAAGTCATTGAACGTTTAATACGACGGCAATTTGGATATTTGTAATATTATTCGAGGGCCACACATCAGATATGGTTGATATCTGAAATGAGCGTTGCACTTCCATGATTTTAGTTAAAATATTCGTATTGGGGGAGAAAAGAGGATGTAAACCGACTTCTTTATTTAGATATTTTGTTGCAATGTTTTACACTCCCTCCCGACATTAATAAATTAGCTAACATCTAGAAAGTTTTTGCTTTTTCGGGAACGTAATCGGATCCCTAAAAACACCCTCCCGCCATTGAAATCTACTGAAACTCAAACTAAAAACCTTCTGATATTAAAAATCGTTTTCTCCAATATGTAAACCTCTATTGCTTCTCGATTTATTGAATTTATAGTCCCGACTTTTTGTTTTTTTTTTAAATTATTTTTATTTCGGCGGTTGCCATTGGTGTCGGAACCAATGTACTCGCAAGCCAGACCAAATAGTTTCGCGTGTCGCATATGTCCCGCGAGTGAGAGGTTGCTTTTGTTCAATATGTGAAGAGCAAAGAAAAGCTTTTAAGTCCATTGGGTTTGTCTTAATGTTTATCCTGTTGCTTTTCTATCAACTAACGCAACAAATACCACCTTTTCATAATTTATGTTAACTTATACACGACTTCTGTTCCGACAATGCCGCACCTTTATTTTTATAGATACTACACTTAGACTTAAAGGGAATATGAATTGCTAATAAAACTTAATCTGAATCGTACTTGCTGCCCATTTTAGTCCAAAATACCGTATCCGGCTTGTCAATAACGAACCAACCCGTTTGCATTCAATGCTTAAGGTGGACTAGCTTAGTGTATCAGATTAAATCATCGAGAAACATTATAAATACTTAAATTTCTTTAAAATTTTTGATACAGCAAGGAAACCCTCCCTCCAAAAAAATCTGAAAATGTCTGGTAAATTACGTTTCACCCCAAATCTCGAATGAATTAAGCACAACAAAGGCGTGTGACGCACCTAATGTCCTTGCTTTTTCACACACGTTTATACAGCTCCACCTTTCAAAGGATTTGTTACAAATCTCAGTTCGGTGTTAACAAATGAGGAGTACATTGATCTTAAAGAATGTAGAATTTATTTGACGAAAGCTTAAATTGAAGCGTTTCTTTTCAGGGTATAGAAGGGTATATTATTTTACATCTATCTCCTTTAGTTCCTATTGCATATACGAAGTATCAGAGAAAAGTTTTTAATTTTATTTAGTATTACTTAAGCCCGCGTGTTAAGGGTGATGCAAATTAAATTATTTGATAGCTTGTCTTGCTTGAATTATCAAAACATTTTACAGTTGTGCGATCGCAATGATTGTATGGTATTTTATGCATACACCTTTCCATTCATAATTAAAACTAACTGTGTATATTGTTGAGGAGACTGAACGTCATCTTGCGGCGAGAACTAAAAACAAACCTACGCTGTTTATTCCAGAACATAATGCCCCTGACGTCTATCTAATAGTAGATGACTTTATACTAATTAATATCGCTTCAGAAAAAAACTAAATAACTCGGAGGATAGGTGTCTTCAAGAACATGGCATAATAACCTTGTCATGCCGTCTCTCAAAATAATAAAGGTAGTTTAATAATGCAGACAAGAAAATTAAAAAAATAAGAAATTCCAAATTCTCGGTTTCCATTATTCTAATTGATTGATGGTGAGAGATTTTTTCCAAACTTCCAAGAATTATGAAACAAGGTGAAATATTAAATAAATGAAGTCGTGATTTTTCTCACTTTTTAAGACGGCGCGGCGTAGGTAGGTTTTACGAATTTATCTTTATACCTCACTTTCCTCCCAGACGGTTCTGACAGTTGACAAATTTCGTACACGCTGAACGATTCGAGTCCATTTTTCCAGGTGAACTAATCGGATTTTCCGACGAATTAAGGATGTCGAAATATTTGTTAAAAATATTTATTATTTATTTCGAAACAAATTGTTTGTTAACTTTAGCGTCGCCGCGTTCTAAAACATCGTCATTTTTTTAAAATGATTTTATTTAATTTCTGAAACATTCTTACCCTGATGAAAAGATTAAGCTAGTGCTAGACAAATGGATCAATTAATCAATGGTGGCATCTTTGGGGTATCTTAAAGGAGAATCTGACGATATTAATTTTAAATAATGATGTGTCTACCGAAATACAGTGGCATTGTTTTGATCTTTCAAACATTGTTAGATCGAACTTTAAAATAATGATGTCGTAGCTTACACCTGACACGAATGTTAAACTGATGGCTCGGCGTAAACGAAATGTTTCCATGCATATTCATTAGCAGGGAAAACTTGAACAAAGGACGTTCCGGAATGAACTTTTCCTACAACTTCCTGATCCGTGAGCTAAGACAAAAGAACATCCCGAAACAATGTCAATATTAGCGGCTCACCTTTACCGGTTCGCACGGAGGTTTGGGAAAATTTCACCAGATTTCGCTAATTAATTTCTTGTCATCCGTTTTTGCGCGCTTTTCTCGCGCGCGTTTCCCCGTCGGCGTGGAGATGACAGGTGGCTCGAGTACCCGGAGTAAAGAACGGGCGAGGAGGTGGGCCGGTGGCGCCGCGCCGCCGACCGTGATTACCATCTTTCGCCAATTAGTAGAGCACACAAAACTCCTCGTGGCGGTATGCGCTCCCGGTATTACGACAGTGCCGTATTTGATTCTCGCTACATTCTACCAGACATATCTAGTTCACCCCCGGGTGGGGTGACGAGAGATGTTCTTTATGTGAAAACATTCTGGAGTAAACAAATATGTCCTTTCAGGCAGTGATAGATGCAAGCATTATTTCAGATCCCACACTTAGCTACTTGCTTACGGGAGTTTTGATATATATTCGTTAACAAAAAGAGAAGACACTTCTATCTATGTTTAATAATAATATTCAGTCGTGTTTTCTGCAGATTCCACAGAACGAAATTTACATAAAAGTAACGTACTTGTAACACCCTGTGTATACATTTTGCCTTCTACTCCCCGGAGCCAACGTGTCTACCTTTTGATTGAGATGATTATAATTATTAAGTTGGGAATTATTATTATTATTAATAACGTGGCAACACGGAGACAATGCCGCTCTTAATGACTTGTTGGGAAGTTTCAGCAGATTGTACCTGCTTAGGAAAATTCCATCTCCGAAAATTCCCCAGGACTTAAAACTCAGAAATTATAAGCCTATGAGCTAATTGGAAATCTCCGTTGTGTACTCGGAGTTTAATTTTCGATTTTTAATAAGGACGCTGTGAAAATATTTTATTAAAATAACATATAAGTACTTCTTATACTATCGTAAATTGATGTTCTATCTCAAATTGTCGACGGTCAAACTAAATTTCTTACTGATTGAAATTGGAAATAACTTTAAAGCATTAATGCTTATGTTTTTTAAATATTATAATAATATCAATAATCTAATATAGCTTTGAATCCGTCACAAAGATGGCTGCCAAAAATCGAAAGAAACTAAAAATATTTTTCTTAATTTTCAATGAAAATATAAGATCGATTAAAACGCCACTTTCTAATAAGGTTTCAATGGCCGAATTGGTTAAGATGTTACTCCCGGATAGAGTAGAGGATCGGAGTTTAAGTCTCGGTTGTGACCATTGTTTTTTTCTGGCTTTTTCTGTTTCATATGTGTTTTAGATTATTTAAATTCTTACGTTATGTTTTGTTTTATTATTTATCAAAGTTCAATTCATCATTTATCACCATTTAAAAAAAACCTATTATTGTTTGTTATTTCGATTCCTAACAACATGTTTTCTCGTGAGCATTTTATATTATTGAACACGACAATTTGAAAACATTACTCCACATAACCATTCGTATAATAACAACAACACAAATATACTCATCTTTTAAAACAATTTTATCTTTCCCGTAAAATTTAAAATGCTAAGCAAATTCCGTATTTAGGTCACCGTAAACCTAAGCAATAAGAAAACTCCACAGTAACTAATTTGTTGGTCCTGATTTTCCATCAAAATGCGGGCAACTTGAAGCATCTTACGGGTCTTCTTTCCTCTGACAATATAAGAGGATAAAACTTCCTCCAAGGTACACTTTAATTATTAATTAACCCCCCCCGCACCTCCCCGCACCTCCCCTATCTCCATATTTCCTATCCTGAACGTAAAATATGGAATAAATTAATGATGAACCGTAGTTGCGGAAGTAAGTTACCGTAAAACTGAGCAGCCCGAAATCTGAATCGGGAAATTAGAGCCTTCATGTTTTTTTACTTGCTTTCAGGATACAACATAATTTATAATGTCATTTGGCGACAAATTTGTAATAATCTGATTAATCTCAACTTTAAGAATTCTTCTAAACAATGCGTAAATGGGTGTGATGTCATTATGTCTTACAATATATGCCTACCACCCATAAAAATACAATTTAACGCGTTAAACGTCGTATAAATTACAATTTAACGCATTTTTTTAGCATCTTAGAATTATTTGACCGGTCGGTAGCTGAGTGGACAAACGCGTCAGATTTTTACCCGGGCGTCGTGGGTTCAATTCTTCTGTTGGCTAAGTTCTCCATCATTGCACAAGCGACATCTTTCACTTATTATGATGGTAGTAAGAGTTTTTACAATATTATCACGTTATTCTTAACCCGGGAATGTTTGTATTTCTTTTAAAAAAACAATTAGAAAAAGCTATTACATTACAAGGTAGTACAACGATATATTTTAGAGATATTTTTGCTGTCTAATTATTTATTATTATTTTTCTTCCCAATTTTCTTGTGGTTATGATATAATAATAATAATAACAGTGAACTTATATAGCGCAGTTTTGTGATATTTCACCTCAAGTGCGCTTCATGCTAAATTAATTATGCTAATAAGATTAACTAACAAGGAGAAAATAATACATAATATGTATACAAATTAAAACTATCTAAAATAATGATCGTTATCATAAATCACGAGAAAAAGGTTCAGATATGGGTATAACAGTGTATGTGTACATCAACAGATTAAAAAACAATTTACCAGGAGCTAAGGGTATAAAAATTCAGATGAAACATATGAATTCTTATAAACACATTTGTCAAATCAAAGAAAAGGAAATATGATTGAGGACAGTTAATATGTTGGCACTTAAAACATTAATATTCAAATATTATAAGTAAACGATTCTAAAAATGCAAACAGTGTAAATATAGCAAGTAACAAAAGAAAATAAATATTTTATGACAGTGAGTATATGGTTTTCAGTAGATAGTGAGGACATTGAGTTATAATGATAGAAGAAAGGAGAAAACCGAAACAAAGCAAATTAGGGACGTTTTCAAAGAAATTAAATTTTAATAAGTTACGTTTTGCATGTGGGATTTTTAAACAATTTCGTTTTTAATACTTGTTTGAACTCTGCTAGGTTCTGCATGTTGGCAAATCTTGTGGGAAGCTTATTCCAGATAACTGGACCAGATACACCAAAAGCGCGATCATAGTAAACAGGTTTATTTGATCGAGATGGTTCAATTAATCGAACAGCAGTATCTACGTCTGCTGACCTCAAAGTAAGTTGTCTACTATTTAAGGCTTGTCGGACACACAGTTCCGATATCTGTACATAGGTGGAATAGATACTCCAAGATACACTATTTAAATATTACGAGGAGTTATAAAGCTCGAATATTACTTGAAAACGAGTTACGTCTACGTTGATAATAAATGTTCGTTTACGTGACGCTACAATATAAATTATTTTCATTAGTAAGATGAAGATCTTATCTCCCGAAAGTGGAAAGGTAACAGGGAAGCAGAAAGAGGCACGTGTATCTATTAATTCTCCGACTCCTCTGTCTCCCTTTTCTAACGGTAGATGGTATAAATTCTTCTCCTTCCGTCAGCAGCCGCTTATGTACTCCGATATACAAACATTCAATTAAAATGCAAAGTAACACGGCAAAAGGTAAAGGAACAGTTACTCGGAGGGTGAGTCACTTATTTATACAATTACAACTCCGGGAGTATCTTGTCTAGGGACTGTTCAAGACAAAAAGTCTATTAAATTTTTAGACATAGTTACTACACCATTTCAAGATATTGTTATACAAAATAGACAAAATGCATAAAGCCGATATGGTAAATTATTAAAACCTTTCGTGATTTATTTCATATTTTTCATTAAAATTATTTTACTTTTTTTAATACCAACCATGTAAGATTAACGTTTGAAATTACATACTATTAAATTTACTATTTATATAAATTAATTTTACCCTGCCGACCTATAATAATTGTACTGTTCTGAAGATGCAATCGTTGGTGGAATCGGTTTTGTTAAAAATGATAAGTCGATAAAAGATATCTATAGCTTTTGTTACTCGTAAAAAAGCGTTAGAAGATTTTTGTTTAATAACACCTATTAAAAACTCAAATGTCCACACTGTGTCTCCGATTGGGCTACATCGTGAAACGGGTTAAGGGCGCGTCGCTTAAAAAAAACAGTCGGAAAACGACTCTTTTTCATCATTTGACACAATTAAAATGTGAACGAATGTTCCCCTTGTTTCCGTAAAAACAACGAAATTTGAACTGAAACGCTTCGGTCAATATTAAATAAATACTTTTATAGAAAATAAGAAAACATCATTTCACTGCGATCTTAAAACACTGTAGGTGCAAAGATTTTTACATGGATACAATGGCTTATAATTCAACCACTTTCTAAAACTATGGGCCGTTGATTGTTTTTTGAAGTTATCAAGCAATTTCTTACTTTTTTCTTCTCCTTGAGCTTCGAAATATCAAAACTCAAAAAACAATCGACATAACTCATGTAACAGCTAAAAATAAATAAGCCAACTTGATACACCCCGTTGGCATGTTCGACAATAAGTAGGAGAATTTTCAAGAGTCTTTGGTGGAACACGGAAGTTAAACAGTCGTGTAAGAAGCGGGAGGGTGGGTGAAGATAAAGTGGGTGGGGGGAGGGGGTGGAAGATGGCAGAGATTCTCTTCTCTTTGAACGAATCAATTTACTGGAAAATAACACACATTTTATTTTAGACTTAGAGTAAATTATTTTTTGAAAAATTGACAAATGTAAAGTTACTAAAATAATACTTGTCAATAAAATATCCACATCTTTTAAGGACAGTTAGGAAATTAAAAAAAAACTTATTGGTTTTGCAAACCTTGCGGAGAAACCCAACAATAATTTTCAATATTTATTATTTAAATTATGTTGAGAGACGGATCAAACTATGTAATTAAAATACAATAATGGGCCGAAGATCCAGACATCTCCTGGCTGGGTAAGCTCTGAAGTCAGAAATCTAATATGGACCATAATCATATCCTCGCCGGAAAGGCAAAAGAGCTGAAGCGCCATTTTGTGAAGTTAACAACAGAGCACTTTTTTGTTTTTGTTTTCCAAAAAAAAAATTATAATAAGGATTTTGAAAAAAAAAAACAAAACTAGAATCATACGAAGGTCAAAGCACTCGATACAGAAAAAAGAACTGAAGAAAACTACATATTCAAGTCATTTTGACCAAAGTGTCGCTTAAGCCCCTTTTTCCTTCCAGCGACGATTTTATGGATGGTTGAAGAAAAACAGAATTTGTGAAAAAACGTATTTGATCGATTTTCATAATCGATTTTTAATCGCTGAGAAATGAGCTTACAACTAGTAACCACAAACTTGTCATCAACACACTTACTTATAATAGTTTTCAAAAAGCCGGGTTAGGTAAAAGGTTCGCGAAACAGTTCTAACTTGTACGTGCATCTTATTCGAGGAGTGTAAACCCAACGGGAACCTGTGTATCTTCCCCCTCGAGGAAAACATAATATCATTGCCCTCTTTCGGTTGCCAGAACGTCTCGCTTTATTTACAGTGTACAAGAAGGTGGAAGAAGAAAGATTCTCCCGAATGTAAATTGAGTTTTACGTTGTATTAAATGCGGGCACAGAATTAAGCGAACAAGGTGGTAACAAAGATGAAATAACTACAGGCACATTATTTAAAAATAATTTGCTATTAAAAATCTGTTGCCCTTGATTCTAGTAAAATGTTTATAAAGAAGAGAAATATTAAGAATGCAAAAAATATTTTGAAAATAAGTGTGATATTCGCAAATGTTTTTCATTTTATTCATCTCTTAGATGGTATAAATCCATACAAACGTATATATATGTAATTTCAAATGCTCAAAAGGAAAATTCAGTTTAATATGTAATACTGTTTTAAAATAAAAGCCCCAATTGTAACTGCTTAAAACGTGGAAACAAATTAGTTGATTTAAAAAAAAAGTATTTAACTTACTCGAAATGTGGTTCTGGAGAAGAATTCCATGGATAGCTAATCGCACTAATCCATCCATTCTGGAAAAGCTGGGCAACCGAAATAGGCTCAGAACTGTCTACCTACAACAAATTCTAAGATATTTAGACACCTTACTGATCAGACTGAGATTTGAAACATGGAAATGCTCATGGTCACTTGAAAAATGGAAGGCAAGACAAGCAGAGAAAGAACACTGATAGGTGCACTGATTAAGTATCACAGACTTCCGGATCGTTGGTGTCGTGGTGCCTGGTTCCCCAGGGCAATAAGAGTGGGTGTCACAATCCTCAGCAATGAAGCAACGTCTCGAGAAGAAGAAAAAAAAAGTTACTAATATTATCGTAAGGGTGTATTCACAACAGTTAGGAATCTCAACGGTAGACAACTTCTGCTTAGCATACAACACCGGGGATTTGGGGGTGAATTAAGAAAGATTGCATAAATAATTTATTTCATCCCCAGAAAGGATTGAGGAAAGGGTGGACTTGTCAAGGTGAAGACGTTTTCAAAGCGTTTAATCGGAAGATTTTTTGAAGCTGAGCCTGGATTATGACAATTTCGAGAATTATTGTTGTAAAATTATTATCAATTAAAATCATGGGAAGAAAGTCATTTAGCAATAAATGGCTTTCAGGTTCGAAACTTTGCTAGAAATATTTATAAACTATGTTAAATGTAATATTTGATAACCAATATATATATACTTCTCTCTTATATTCATGGCCTTCTTTTTTTCTCGCTTTCATTTTAATAGCTTCGGACTGTGTGTCTTTTGTCTGAAATCATATATGAGGGGTTTAGAAGCAAAGGCAGCAATCTCCAAATACGGTTCTGTAGCATTGTCAACTTTTGAATGATTATTATAAAGAAATGGAGAATGAAGTGTACAAAAATGTTAGTGCACATTAAACTAGGAACAATTTGAAACAATTATCTCTAAATTTATCAACATATTCACAAAAGAAAAGTGCATTAAACGTCAAATCAACTTTCCAAGAAATAATTTAAAATGAAGGAGATTGCTGCCTTTGCTTCTAAGCCCCTCATATAAAGATTGTTTGTTTTAAAGAGGAAGTTTTTGAAATATATAAGAACAATAAATAAATAAGAAAAACATCTAACTTAATAATAATACGACGATACATACATGTGTTCAGTTGCCTATATTTTCCACAAGTTTCCGAATTCCGTGTATTCCGCAATGCTTATATAACTCTTATTATCATTATAACCTTTTCCTTTTATTATTGTACCACTCGAACCTTATCAGGAACTTAGTATTCCACTACAAAAATCTATCCAAATGCTCGACCGGCATTCCTCGAATCAATATTGTTTTTCCAAACCAAACGTAAATAACGGCTGTTGTTACTGTTTTGTTTTCCTTCAACTTTGAATTTTACGTGGAACCTTTTGCCCTCCATAAACCAGGACGATGTTAGCGGTTATCTCTGTAGGAAAATTTATTCCAAAATAGAGAGGTAAAACAACATTCTTTCTTTACATACCGAACTACAATACAATCTAAGAAAATAAATCTTCCAGTATTTCGAAAGCTTTTGGTTATAATTGAGACTGTTTTTTCGATTTTTGCGCATTAAATTTCAAATCGAAACGTTGAGGTTATATATTTAAACCCGTGTAATCCATCAAGGGTTCAGAAGGGTGTAGAAAGAGATTCTTATATTTGTTTTTTGATTAATTAATTATACCTAACTTTACAGTATAATGATTAACATTTTTTTTTTAAATCTGACCTGTAATTGCTTGAGCATTGTTCCACTAAGGGAAATGCTATATTGAAACATTACCTTATCAATTGGAAGAGTTACAGTGTTACCACGTTATTCTTGATAAGAACCTCAATCAATCGAGTGATAATGTGGCAGTGCATTGTTAGGTCAGGCTAGGGAAATTAAGATTAGGTTAGGTTAGAAAGCTTACTCATCAGCTAAAATCGAAACCGTAACCGAATGTAACTCTTAAAATTAAAATTAACACTATCGATGACCTCTTTATTTCAATTAAGGTCATCTCATTAGCACATATTGATTTTCGTATTTATTTATTATATTTACCAGGGGTAAAGTAATACACGAGTAATATTTTGGCACTGCAATAAAAACCACATTTCAAAATTCCACCTTCCTAATATGAATAAATTTTGGAAACTAACTGCATAACTACGTTCAACAGGTTTAATAGAGGTAACTTAAATCGAGCGATTAACTTGTCTGCTCCCTTCAAAACTCTACTAAGAAGAAGTCAGTTAGGACTTTGGTAGCTACCAATGTTTTTCGAGGGAGCGAGTCATTCGAAACCAGGTGTCGCTTAGCTAAAGTACAGTCGACATTCCGACCTGTGTTTGATATGGACGAGAATTTTCACAAAGTCCGCAAATCTTTTTTTAATTATATCCAAGACTAGAATCAATCAATACACCGACAAAACGATCGACCGAGTAAATTTTTCACTGGAAGTGTGTAAAGACGGGGAAAAATTCTAATTATTTTATTTTATTTTAGTTCTCTTATTTTATTTTTTATTGTGTTCTCCCTCCGTATATATATATATGACCACAAACATCGTATGTTTTGTTTAGTTTTATTTTGTACCCCAATGATACTTAGGCTACGCGAAACCGTTCGTTCATAAATGAATAAAAATATGTGGTTTAAAACAAAGTTTTTTTTATTCATTTCATAAAAAAAAATATTCTTGACAATATTTAGCTTTATTTTAGTTTCTCTTTCAATTTTCAAATAATATAATATTTATATTGATTACGTAAAAAAAATTGATGATAACCTTTTTTAAATAACAGATAACTAATATTCAAGTATATAAATAAATATACCTACTTCACAGTAGGTATATTCGTAGCACTATCCAGAGTGGTAAATGTTCTCAGTATTGCCCTGGTAAAAGACCAGCATTCAGAATCGAAACGTTGCCTTAAAATTACATTAACCGCGCTTGGTGACCAGCTCTAAATATCCTGATACTTCCAACCCTCCTCTTTCGCATCACTACCATTTTTCACTCCCTCCAGCCTAAAAAATACCCTAATTCCAAAAATAGGCCCACTGGGCAGTTGAAATTTTAATGCGGTAGTAATTTTTTTGAATCATCTGACCGTTTAAATGCATCCGAACTAAGTTTTTCTAAATATTGCGTAGGTAATCGTGCCCTACTTCATAATATCTTGTTTATTAGCAGTATGAAATTAATATGATTAACGTAAGTTTGTGTCTCTCCTAATTTTAACCTGTGCTTACTTCAGTTCCCCGGTACCTGTTTTTTCTAGTATCTACGTGCTTGAAAATAATGCAGTGATTCAGATGTCCACTGGGACTAATAACCAGGTGGCTAGACGTCTCAAGTTACAAAAGCGAGCGGGACAGTTCGGAGGTGCCGGAAACATTAAAGTTTCATCTTTTTCTCAGTTTTCTCGAACTTTGTGAAAAGACAAGCCAAATACAAGTGGTTTATCTTGGTAGGGAGTCAAAACTGAGTTTATTTAAACGTGGCAAATACTTTTAGTGTGAGATAAATACTACAAAGAGAAAAAAGATGATGTATTTTTACTTATGTGTGAAAAAAATATGTTAATTTCATTGGGAAACTTTACTAAGAAACAAACATAGCAACCAAACAAATTTAATTTTGAATTTCAGTTTATAGCTTGGGTGCCGTAATGTTGATTGACAAAGAGATAGAATTTCACAATATCGTCCTGGTGAAAAACCACCATTTTAACATCAAAACGTTGCTTGAAATGGCTTAATCCTCTTCTTTATATTTTCACTCCTTACAGCCTCCATTGAAAAATCTTCAAGGAATCGTCTTACATATAATGCACGAAAATATTATTAACGCATAGTTCTCGCAATAAAGTTATCTCTTGCCTGAAAGTTGCAGGAAATATTGAAATAGAATTTCTTTCTAATTATTTTTTTTGTGGCAAAGCGTCATCTTCGCACGCACGAGAAACGCTTTGCGGTGTGATTGAATTAATATGCATTTGATACACAACAGTATCTGGTTAAGTCGCCGTTAAATCATCCCATTGCACTTGTTGACGTTCTAACGAGCCTGATAAATGACCCCACCGAGTTTACAGGACGCTGAGATGTTAAGTATCCCTTGGAGGTGATATGGACTTGAATTATTCTAAATACCTAGAGATTTTCACACAGTTTTGAAGCTCGGTTAGAAACAGTAATGTGTGTTTATGATGCTTTTTCCTTTGATCGCATGGATTTCGGTAATGCCTTGCTAAGTTCTTTTTAGAAGTTGTTTTGTTTCAAGGAAAGCTTTTTTATCCTAAACATTACATTGTAAAAAGAAACACGCACTCATTTTTTTGCAACATGTTTTTCTAATTCTATTTATTTTAAAATTGACAAATTTGATATTATCGCTTTCAGTTTCTTAATGAAGAATAATAAAAAAAGATTTTTGCGTTTTTCATGTGATGTAAATGTTAAAATTTATAAATGGAAAAGTAATTGTATTCGAGTAGATAGGGATGGGAAGTGAAATAAAATTAATGAAGACGGGTGGGTGATAAAATTTAAACTTAAAAGTTAATTTTGACTAAACTAAAAACTAAAAGCACAAAACCTAAACATTTCTTTTAGTTACTTGCGCTAAATTCATGCTAACGCTTCTGTATCTTAAATATGTTCTTTTAACATTTAACGGATATATGCATTCGTGGACATTACGTACTTACCTACTACCTACAGATAGATGTGACGTTTATATATCTTTGATATATCTTCTGATGGAAAGATGACGTAAGATGATTGGATCAATGGAATGCCGAGTAGAATGAATGCTTAATGAAGAAATTAGCACCCGAAGGCATTCGTGTGAAAAACATAATCCAAATTACAAGGTGATTTGGAAACAATGCAAAACCCATAATAATGTTTTGAATACGTGTTAACAAAGACGCTACGATGATTTGGATTACCTATGGTAAAAAGATGCATGGAAGAATGCCGCAATATATGATGAAAGAGTAAAGGAAAAAAAAATGTTGGGAACTTCTCAAGAAGATGTAGCACTACCAACCGAGTCAAAGTCAAGTAATGTCAAAATAAGAGAATAATATACTAGTATGCTTGAAGATATAAGTGATCGTGAATGAAACAAGGAGAGTTTGCTATAATATCTTGGTGTTCTACCCCTTCTCACTACTCTTGCCGGAAAAAAACACTAAGTACCGAAATAATAAAGATTCTTCTAAAATCTAATTTACTTTGATAAAAGTATCCAATTATTTTGACTAAATCTGAAGAAAGTAATAAATATAAAGATACGAAATAATGTCAAAAAGGCATCGAACGACCGCGAGTCCTCGTGTAGTTTTTTTTTCCATTGACACATTTATTGGGACATATAATTTAATTCTGATGACGACATCATATTCGCTGGATCGTCTAATGGCTCTGCTTTGATCGTCCCAGGTAACGACCACCTTAATTGCTAATGCAGGGCCATTACGGCTCCTAAATCACGCGGCAGACGTGGCCCTCCAGTATGCAAATAAAATAATTTTCCGAATCATTACCTTGCCAAGGTGGATGGCAGAAGTCGAATAAAACTAAAGAAAAGCTTTCTCTGTTGTGTATTTGTAACGTTTTTTCAGGTGGAACAAATCCTGAAAGCGAGGTCTTTTGGAATTTATGAACTATTTCAATTAGTTGAGGTAATTCACGTTATTTAATGGGCTATGACTAGCATTGGGCATAATCGAGGAATCTTCCTCGATTATGCCCAATGTAATACGCCATATGTAATCAGTTATCCATATAATGTTAGATAAAAATCGAAAAGCGTTATTTTTGACTGGACAAACATTAATGGACACTTCTGGAGGTTAGTGACCAACACGATCAAAATCGAATATAAAAAAAAAATTTTTACCACGAGCTTTGACTTTATAGATACTTTATATTGACTTTATATATATTTTAATTTATTTGGTGTTATTAATCACATTAAGTCGAGGTAAATGAAAAAAACTAAAACAATATAATAAATAATTAATAGGTAATGAAGCATGTATGAATGTAATACTTATTTTGTTTGTTTTTTCCGGACGGAATGAATTCGTCAAGGCTTTTTTTAGTTTAAGGTTATAGTAAAAAAAACCTTTTCTCTATCCCTATAAAAAGAGCGACAAAACATTTTTTATTAGAAAATATTTAGAAATTTGTCCATCTTTTTTGAATCTAGTGAAATGTCCTGTTAAGAAATTTAACTGTGACAGAAGTTTCGCCTTCAATCAAGTGTGGTTTTTCCTTCATGTTATCGGCGATTATTAACTATCAACACTTAAATATGTATGAATTCAAAAGTTTTTTTTTAAATGACCTGATTTTGTTTGTGAAAAAAAAGTTACGACTTATTTAATATATTTCCCAAAGATTGTTCACTTAACAAGTTATAATTTAGTTTAAGGCATACCACGAGCCTAGTGCGTTACGTTTTGCCAACAACCTAGTAACATTACCGCCAAAGTATTATGTTAACAATGGCAATTGAGTTATACGCAGGTACGTCACAGGAGATAAACGATTGGAGCAATTGCCATGTTTAAGGACCGCAGGATATGCGGATGTTCATTATTCGGATACCGTTTGCTTAGCCGGACAGTTCCCGCCTATGGACAAATTGGATGCTGGCAATTCATTATTGCTATCTTATCATAACCCGCAAACGAGGAGTAACTATTTGATGTTAGTTAAATATTTTACAATACAGATTCAGATACATATATTTTTTTAAATATTTAAATAATGTCAATAATCAACAACACAAATATGAAACAGAAAATAAAAAGATAATTGTCACAATTAAAAAATAAAAAATAAATAATCTTCAATGAAAGTATGAGATCGATTAAAAATATCAGTTTCTAATAAGGTCCCAATGGCTGAATTGGTTGAACCGTTACTTCCGGATAGAGTAGAGGATCCGGGTTCGAGTCTCGATTGTGACCATTGTCTTTTTTTATTTTCTGGGCTTTTCTGTTTCATATTTGTGATGTCGATTACTGATATTATTTAAAATATTAAAAAAATAAGCATTAATGCCTTAAAGTGAATTCCTTTATTTACTACATATATTTTTATTAATTATTAAAAAATAACAATTATCATCGGGGAAAATATGGAACAGAAAAAGACAGAAAATTAAAAGAATTAGGTCGCGATTAAGACTCAAACTCGGAACCCCTACTCTATCCGAGTGTAACGTCACTGCCAATTGAGCTACAATGGGCTTATTAGAAACCGGTATTTTAATTGATCTCCTTGAAAATTATTAATACATTTTTTTGTTTGAGATGCAGAATGAGGTTACAAAAAAGTTTATAAAAAATACATATCGAACGCATTGAAAAATAATTGTGTTTCGACTCATTCGATTCGGCGAAGGTTTGTAATCTACGATTAAATACAACGCAAACAACACCCGCGGCTCGCCGAAAGGTTCCGGTCTGGTTCTATTTTAAAAATAGCATTAATAGTATTATTTTATTACGATTCTACCTACCTCTGTGCTCGCTTCCTGGCTACCTACGATAACAGTAGTTTTTAGACGCGAGGTACCGGTATAGAGTGGTAGCTGTAGGCGGCAGCGTGTGTCCAACCTGCTATCGTATTGCCCATGTGTGTAAGCCAATGAATGTCTGGCGCCGTTCCAAGCCTATTTGATTTCGCGCCAACAGAGTCGCGCACCTTCGCCACACACTCGTATTCCGCTCAGCATAATAATATACCTACACGACTACTTAGGACTCGATAGTTTACGGCGTCTTAAATCTATCGTCTTTAAGTGTACGACGTTTGCCAGTTTAATGATGCATATATTACCCCCGCTCAAAGATATATCTTTTCCAAATACTGGGCCTTAGGGGAGAGATGAACCGTTTTGTATCTGTTCGATGAATATATTGTTGTCAGGTCGTTAGCTACAAATGCTAATGAAACGACACGAAACTGGGTTTTATTATTTTTTTGGCATGTTTATCTTGCTTTTTTGGGAAACATTTAGTCGAGGAATTGTTAAAATACATTTGGGGGTGTTGAAGGAGTTTTATTGAAAATAAAAATAAACTCATTTCAAAAATTCCAAATTACTTACGTAATATATTATAAATGATTCATAATTTTATGGTTTTGGTAATGCTAGTGAGCAAAAGTCCGAGTGGCCTTGTCATGTAAATACAGTATTAAAAAAAATAAAACAAATCAATTAATAAAATACAATTAACTGTCCATTTCAGTAAAAAAAGAAAATCCAAACTCTACGATAATAACTAAAACTATTTTTTCAACCATACGGTTGTTACTTCTTAATACATCGCTCACTGTGTATACTTGAAAAAAAAGACATTTAAAAATGGGTTTCGAAATATTTTTAATTCAACAAAAGATTTTTGGAAATTTGAGGATCCGCAGAATGACTGCACTGTGCGTGCATAGATACTTAACCACTCAATGATTTATTAAAATCGTTGATATGCTTAAAAAACGTTATTGCAGAAGTCAATAAAACCAAATACGGTAGAAATCGTGTAACGTGTACGCCATTAAATAAAATGTTGACTAATTGTTTACTAACAAAACCTTTTACTTTACACAGCCGTCTCCCTTTACAAGCGAGTTTAATTAAATTGCGGTATCAAACGCTTATAATTATTATTCATACTTGCCTCCCCTAAAAGGTAAGGGCCTAATATACATCTATTTCGTAAGAAGATATATCTTTCTTATTTTGATTAATGCCCTTGGCGGAAGAGAGAATTATTAATTCGAGACGTTCTGCTTTTACATCTTATTTCTTGGTTTCTTGACATAAAGGTACAAGCTATAGCACCTTCGGGAGAGGGAACGTTCTTATTTAAAGAAGAACCTGCACAAGAAAACAAACATTCGTGTGTTATTAACAAGGTTCTTGGGTGTTATAATAATGCCTTGTTGCGTGGGCGTGTGTACTGTTTTTGCCATTGTTCCGGGCGACGTCTTTTCATATTTAATTTTTAAATATAATAATCATATTTTTGTTGCATCAGCGTGTAGAATCTTCGTCTTGATTTCGGGTGACTAGTTTATTTGCAAACCGAGCCTTATAGCATTCAAATATAATCTGTTGTTGTAAGTTGTTTTTCTAGGGGATTTGATTTTTTCGCACAATATGTCTTGTTGCTTCGGCATGTAGTCTGGTTCTTGGTGACTCCTTTCTTTGTACAACGTGCCTTGTTACATTGAAATTTTGTCTCTTTTGTAGTGGTTCTAGGTGATTACCCTTTATTGTTCAGCATACTTTGCTACATCTGCATGTTATCTGTTGGTGCTGAGTGACAACTTTTCTTTGCGTGCCGTGCCTTGTTGCATCAGCGTGTAACATTTTACGTTCCACCATGTTTTCAAGCATAAGTGAAGTTTGTTTTATTTGTAAAGCATGTCTTTTTTATATTTGCCATGTAGTATTGTTTTGCGTCGATATGGCTTCTTCGATAGTCCCTTAAGTTTAATGTTTGGTGTTTTATGTAAATACTATTAACTTTACGGTAGTAGTCAATGCATTCAAAAGAGAGTTTTTTTAGATATTTTAACTAAAAATTATTACCTATTCAACCAAATATTTCAGAAAATCATCTTCGTCAACGCGTCATTTCAAAGTGAGTTTTTCCATTTCGTAATTAATTAACTTTATCCAGCTCAGGAAATTACAATTTTATCACAGAAACGTTTCGATAGGATTTAATAGAGTCGAGGCCATGTTCTCAAATATGGTATACTTGAATGAATAATCAACAGTTTTATTTTATTTTTTATTTTTAGTAATCATTGGCTGTAACATCCATATACATAAATAAATTAATTGAGAAATAAATTTATGTTTCTTTTGCTTTTATTTCCTCATTTTGAAAGCTCGAAAGCGTACAATGAATATCTGTTTAGCGAAAAAGAAACGGAAACGATAAAATATTTGGTAAAACACTTAAATTTCAGACGCGAAAAACATCATTCCATAGACAATGTTATGAGCCGGGGTGGCCTGAAGCGATTTTAAGGTGTTTTGATAATAAATGCCAATTTTTAAAGGAAATTAATGACTTTTGGAAAATGTTCAAAGAATTTCAGAACTCATAGATTTAATAACAAGAATGAACTAGATACGAGAGGAATATAAAACGTGTTATTGCTGTTTATTCGTATCGGTGAGATAGTCTTTACGATAAATATATCACGGTACCTACTTATAACTATGCATTTTATGAAATAAATTAAAATATTTTTTGTTTCGTTTCATTTTTAATTAAAAAAATATAAAATATTTTGAAATTTAATTGCTTTTAAATATATTTTAACACTTTGCTCCCTTACGGTAAAAATTTGCACTCGTCTATTAAACTTCATGTATATTCTATACCAAAAACAATTTTCGACGTATTATTCCTGTAAGTACATTATTGTACATTCTTTCTTAGGCCAGTTTTGAACGCTTATTTACAAAAAACTGATACCAGGGGAACCAGTTTTATATTGAGCTATCACGTGGTTAGTCGAGTTATTTTAGTGCTTGTTTGACAACAAAATTATTGTGATATTAGGTTCAGGTACGTGTGAATGTTGTATATTATTATTTCAATGAGTATTATAATGTCAGTATCTGTCGAAATTGTAGGATATTAAAAAATAATCAAAAATATATACATTATAAATTTTTTTTTACTTATTGCCTGACGGTACACATATGTACCGGGTGAATTTTTCCCTTGAAGAGTTTTACAAAAAAAAAACCGAATGATTTCTAAGTTATAAATAACAGTTCCCAACATAATTTATGAAAGTCCGCTTAATCTATGTTCGGGGATCAAAGAGTTAACACAATTGTGGAAGAATTTTTATATTTGAAACTCATTCTCGAATGGATTTTCAGAGAAAGAAACAGTTAGATTATTGGGGTAAAGCCGACTTAGGATAAAATTTCATGTTTTACACTTTAAAAACATATTGTTATTAAAATGAAGTTACAGAAATAACTCGTGTTTTATTATTTGTTAGCGCAGCAAGTGGTTTGAGAAGAAAAATTGGTTCTTCTACTCGCCACGGCGAGCGCTAATTTCGACAATCAAAGCCTCACAAATACTTTTTTGTCATCACAATGTACTTTAAAATTTACATTGATGTAACACCATCAATATGGTTTTATTTCAAGAAAATCAATGGAATATATTTTTTTGAATTATGCATTTGTTTCTATACATAAAAAAAAACAATTACTCATGTGGATTTAATATTAAATCAAAAAAAAATTGTGAATTATTAAAACGAATTAATTCTTAATTATAAAATTTGATACCTAAAATGTGCTTTAGATTCTTTCAGAAACAATTTATTTAGAATTGATTATTCACATCTACAACTAATTATATGACTGTATTTTTTTTATCGTTTCAAAATACCTGTTCATTGGTTAGTTTATTACGTATCTTATCCTTTATTATTTTCAAAGGCATATATTTATTTATTTATTTTATTGTTACAGGTGAGAAGTCAAATGATAACATAAATGCTGGGTATCGACGCCACATGTCCTGTTCTATAATTGTAAGTTTGACAAAATTATATGGATAACCTAAAAATCTGGTTTCAATGAACCTGCCGTTGAGAGCTCCGATGAAAGCATTCTGTTTTATGCATCGCTTTTAACCCTTTTTAAACTCTAAGTATTTCTTCAACGTATATAACATATGTAATGCTTACCTCATGCTAACCTCAAAAAAATCATCGATTATTTGTGTATATGTTTTAATAGTTCAGAAATTATTCTACGTTAATTTGAATTTACATTGGAACTCGGAGGGCTATTTTAAATTAGTAAGCTTAAATAAACATAACCTAAAAATACGCACTAGTAACAAGTTTATTTACAAATAATACATTTTCAATGTAGCATGAATGACGGCCTCCATGGTCAAGTGGTAAGACGCTAGACTACGAATCTAAAGGGTTCAAGCCCGGCGTGCGCCAATAACTTTTATTCAATTAATATGTGTCATAACACATTTAATTCCTATAAAATAATAAAAAGAATCTGTTTAAGACACGTTCCAGAGTGGTAAATACTCTAAGTATTGCCCTGGTGAAAAACCACCATTTAGAATCGAAACGTTGCTTGAAATGGCTTTGGCCGTGTTTGGTGGCCAGATCTGAAAAGCAAGGTACTTCCCAATCTTCCTCTTCCCCCTCTATTTTTCCTTGCCACTTCCTTCAACCTCACAATATACCTCAATTGGAGATGCCATAGTCTCACTAATTCGAGACGGTTGGGAGCAGTTAGGACTCTAGTGCGGTATTCACTATAAAAAAATAAAGATAATTAAAAAAAAAAAAAAACATAAAATTCTAACGAACCCTATGCCGAACATGACCTCTGGGTTCTGTTAAAATATTTGCAGATTTTATGGCGAGACTAAGGGTTGCAACCTAGCGGAAAAAATATGTATGGTTATTTTGAAATCGCTATGGTTACGGGAAACAATCAAAAAGTTCGTGATAATTTGAATCAACACTGAATTTCAAAAGGGGGAAAGTTTACAATGCAACTATCAGCGGTATGCCTACATCAACAAGCCGACACGTGTCCCTAGCAATTAAATAAACATGCAAACAATCAATTCGTTGTTTTTCAAAACAGCGATGACCCACTTTGTATTCCTTAACCGATATGACGCCACGTCTCGAGTGGGTTTAATCGCAAAAAAACTATTGTTTATTGCGATAATGAACGGCGTGAATACCCATTACCCTCGGGATAATCACCTATGCGAAACGGCATCCGATTTATCTCGGTAGCATTTAAAACTGAGGAGCCGAAACCTGAGATTGTATAACTCTACCTAAAGGATACAGCTTACGGACAATACTTGTACAATAACTCTTTGGTTAATTTATCTCTTGGCATTTTTGTGAAACATCACCTTGAGGACGCTTAAAAAATATTTAAAAAAAAAAACGAGAAACGAAAATGAAATTTTGTTTGAAATACTTAACCATTCCACTTGATCAAAATAGAACTTCCCAACCTTCCTCTTCCCCATCTCCTTCCTCTTCCCCATCTCCTTCCTCTTCCCACTACCTTCAACCTGACAGCATACCCTATTAGGGGATGCCATAGTATCACTGGCTCCAGACGGTCGGGAAGTAACCCCTGTGCGATATTCACTTTTTTTTTTACATGTATCTGCATCAATCTGTATTAAGTGTCTTCAAGAATATAATTTTATTTGTCTGAAAGTTAGAACGCTTGTCTCCCTATTAATAACGGCTTGTGAAGGAAAATAATATTTACGCACATTTCTATTTTTTAATAAAAAAATAACTTTTTACAATAATCATACTTTGTCATTGGACTGAAACGTCTCTTGGAAAACTCACCGAATTTCGAAATGTCAGTACCTACCTGGTATTTTTTTTTTTTTGTAGAAATAAAGTGCGTTCATGTTGATAAAAAAGATCATAAGATGATGCTATTATAAGTTGGATTGTAAGGAAATATTTTAACACGAACATGAAAATCGAGAATAAAAGGGAATGGACAGAAAATTTAGAGAAGTAATAACATTTTCTTCATATTGTTAACAGCACAATAATTTTACACTTCATTTACATGTAGGCTACTTGTTTTTGTTTTATTCACGATAACAGAAGTGTTATATAATTTTCTGTATAGTATAATGGTAGAAACTCTCAGTTTCACCCTGTTGAAAGAACACCATTCAAATCGAAACGTTGCTTGAAATAGCTAAAGCCGTATTTGGTAACCAGATCTGAACAAAACTTCTCAGTTTTCTTCTTCCCGATCTCTTTCCCTTTCCCACTCTATTCAGCCCTATAATATACCCAAATTGGGAATGCCATTCTCCTCCTGGCTTCAGGCAGTTGGGAGCAATCGGGACTTTTGGGCGGTATTAACATAAAAAAACAACGAAAAAGTACATAAAATTGTCGTTCGCTGAAAACCCATCTGAATACGCTGAAAACCTATCTTGTAGATATGTACATATACATAAATCAACTAAAATAAATCTATCACGAAAATCTGTAAAAATGTGCACAAAACACCCCATGCCACTTTTAAGAATGCATGAAACACTTTTCCTAAATAACACATTTTCTATAATTGTTGAACCTCAACTAGAAATGCAATAAAAACGATAAATCGCCACCATTACGATTGATTTATGAACTAAGGCAGAACCCCGAAGATCGGAACTCGAATCCTAAAAAAACATCACAAAAATAAAACAAACGTTTCACACCTGTTGGTATCTGAACTCGGGCGCCAACACGATCGGAAATAAGAAACGTAAGTCTTTGCATACCGCCGCATCCTCCTCTCTTCTCCTGATTCATGGTCCATTAAATTCGGGAGCATAAATCCGAATGGAAGCTATTATAAATTTTCGATATTTTGACAAATTCAAAGGCTTGTGTGCCGCAGTTATTCCCCGTCAAATGAGCCGTTTTGAAATGATACGATACGAGCGTTTCATCCGAACCGCTGAAATCAGTTTTTTAACGCTTCATCTTTAGGTTTTCAATATTAAAATTAGCTTTTGGGAAAATATCATTTCAAATTGAAAGTTTTTCTTTTAAGCATATACTCGTACATTCCTTGCCGTAGACTAAGAAAAAATAAATTGCTGTTCCTCAATCATCACTTTACTAATTATGGGTATCATACTTCACTGTACAGAATGTCGAGAATTATTAACTCAAGCCATAGTCTTGAAATTTTGGTCCCAGTCTAAATGATTTTCGTCATTCTTTAGGACTCTTCCGAATCTTTGACTTGACTTTGTCTTTGATTTGAATGTTCTTCCTTATGTATATTTCGTCCTTTTTTGTCATTGCTTCTTTATAATAATATTTTGTATGTGTTGTTCTTTCTCTGTTGCTTCTCTTTCCCATTTCGTGTTATGTAACTTTAGTTATTAAACAATATTACGTTAGTTTATAAATAAATACTGTGACCGTTACACATATTACTGATTTTCTGGCCAATACACTTGAAATTAACTTTGCCCACCTTTTAAACTCAATAAACCCACATGTAACTATAATGACATCTTATTTTATTAAATCAATGGCAATATTACGTTTTATTGAAATAAACATCTCTGATCAAACGCTTTGTTATACATATCTACCTATTACGTAAAGGGCGCTCGTGTTTACGGTAAAATAACCCCTGAGAAAGTGTTCCTTATAGCTTGTGAAGTAGCTAATTTCGTGATCGTTGTAAAAATGTTTCACCGTATTCCATATTTCGAGAAATACGATTTTTCGTGTTTTGTTTTGTCGTGCGGATCTAACAAAAAATGCAACATTCTTTCGTTTTTTATTTTGTCATTTCTCGTTGCCACACCTTGCAGCTCATCTGACGTGCCACCTATATTTCATCTGCTAAGGGATTAGCCAAAGATATTCATGGAGCGGTACGTCAGGTGAAATTACAGTGGGTTTTAATAAATTGTGTCTGTGTTCACAATTAATATAACTTGTTTTGTGCGGAGACTTTGAGAAATAGGTAACGAATAATCCGTTTGAATTTAATTTTATGACAGAATTGTTACTGGGTCATATTTTAAAACCGTGTAGTTTTAAATCATTTGTGATATTAGATGTAATGCCACCACATTTATTTACGTTCCTCACAGTAGACGAAGTGCAATTTTTGTAAAGTCTATCAAACATAGCAATCAACGACTTTAATTCTCCGACCTGACTTATCACTTTAAATAGCATCACAGCTGTCGGGGTGATACTCGGTTAATTTATAGAGCGCTATTTTTGTGAGAAACAAAACAAAAAATTTTCGAATCAAATTGCAATTTACTTCAACAATGCAATACAAGTTTTTTAAGTATGGCACGCCTTATGTTTTACGTTTTCTTAAAAAAATTATTTTACACCAAACCTATGCATAATACAAATTAAATTAAAACAAATAGAATATATGATGATCTCTCCACAACCTAGTTCCTATATACATATTTTTTTAAAGAAAACATACAATTGTATACACATTTTGATAAATAAAATGAATACTATGTTGCATTAACCAGTGAAGTTTCCGCTAGTAAATTTAATATTATATTGATAAATTTGAAATAGATCCCCGCCTGTCACAGTTTTATGTTTTAAGTGTTGTAACAGTTTTTAAAATTTCATTACTTTAAAATTGATAAAGCAAAAAATTAATACGCACGTGCCAACATCTGTTTTTTTTTTAAATATACAAGAATGACAATTTGTTGTTTTATAATGTTTTCAGTGAATTCGACATATTTAAAACCTCTTTTTTAAATCCGTTTTCATACAAGTTCCCATATTTAATAAAACTTTTGAAATCTTTTTCTAAATTATCCCGATTACTAACGATATTCAACGTTCCAACGCACCCCTTAATCTGAAATAATTGTGAAACTTCCGTGTTTATTTCGTCGACTGCCGTAAAATGAAGCCTGTCTTAGCCGAGTCCCATCCGTCTCACCAGAAGACAAATGTATCAAGTTTAATTTCTGGGAAGGAATCAGACAATCAGGCTGTTTATTCTACCCTTCCGAGGACCTGCTTATTATTCCGCTGCGGAATTAAGGGAAGCAATGATAAAGGTAATCTGGCCCACTTTACCTGTTCGCCGCTGTAAATCTGGAAGATATTGAATATTCAAATTATTTTAGTGGTTTAACGCCGGAACAGGAATCAAACAATTTTTTTTTCATGAACAAATATAAATTTATTAATATTTTTTTAATGATTTGTGTAGCGCCGTTTTTGTGAAAAATCACCAGAGGGCGCTGTACAGATTTTATTTTCTAGTGGATATTAATTCCTAGTTTGAAGAAAAAATACACAGGAACATATTTACCTGGCAGGTCCCATCAGATAGACACACTTATTGACTTAAAATTAAAATTTTATATGTACATGGGCTGTTCAAAAGAAAAGGTGAATTTTGAATTTTCGCGGGCTGTGTACATTCGATTATCGTTTTTTTTTTGTTATGTTGGTACACATATGTTTATCATATGTTAGCATTATCAGCCATTTTGGATTAGTGGTTTTTTTTTTGATAACTGGAATGGTTAGTCACGTTTTTGTGTGTTCTTCGACTTTTTACTTTTTGAAAAAATGGATCAAAGAACTTGTACTGGATTCTTTCAGTGCACTTGAGCCAGTGAAGGTTCCGAAGGTGGTTCGAAATATGCAAATATTTAGATACCCCGGTGATAAGCGTTTATGCAGCATTAAAAACTGATTGGGGTTTATTAGTTTGGTATTTAGAAAGGCTGACGTAAATACCGTTACAGTAATCGAGCCGTGAGACTACATATTTGAAGTAAAAATAAAAAAAAATCGCAAAAGAAAATAAAAATGATAATGGATAATACGTAAATATATTTTATCTGTGTAGGTACTTACTTAAACGTATTTTGTACATTTAACATGTTTTATTCTGCAAGCTTAAGACGTTAATATAACATGTAGGTCATGTTTAAATACCCTAATTTCAGCCTCCTTTTTTAGATTCACAAGTATTTTACTAAAAAGTTGAACTTCTTCATAGTCAATGTCTCGTTTATCACAGTTCGTTTTATTTTGCTTAAAACTAGGTCAATATGCCATTTATATTATACACTTTTATGACAGGATGATTGTGATGGCAAAATATTAGGAATAAATGAATACAGCGCCCTTGAGGTGATTTTTCACAAAAACTTCACTTTACAAATCATCCAAATATTATTATTATAAGCACAAAACTCAGAACTCTATCATCCAAAATATTGTTATTTCAATATCGAACTAAGAGAGCACGATTACGGTCTTGTTTTCTTACGAAAATATAATTTTTAAAATCTTATTTGTTTTACTGTGTTAAAGTGAAAATTTTCAATAAATATTCATGTATAGACGCTGGCAGAGTTTTGAAATTATTAATAGTTAATTCTGGCCAGAAACAATAAAAAAATAATGTTTTGAAAAGATTCACACCTGAAACCTTCTTACAGCTGACAGTTCATATAAATAATACACTAACCACAGAAAAAAGATTCACAAAACATTTTAAAAAATCAGACGTGTAATATATAACATTTCCATTTTCACCGTCTCAGAAAAACAAAGTCGTACTTGTCGCCTCGAAAGGGTAAATTCGTGTATCCCGGCACTTCCCCCGAGGCTGTTTCTCCGCACAGCCTCCTCCGAGGTAGAACACTGTTGGCGTAAGAAGATTACTTTACCTTCTTACCCTTTGAATTGATATACTCATTATGCGTGTCACTTGTTCTGAGGCTTTCGAATCCACCTTTAAAGCCTTAATCTACGCGCGTTTTGACGTACACGTGCTTGTTATTGTGGGGGAAGCTCGCAAGATGAATTTACTGCCTTATGTTTATGATAATTCAAGGCTTTATTCTGGAGGTGGCGAGAATTGTAAGGATTTAAGGTGGTATTGTAATAACTTGGTGTATCGTATTAATTTAGGTGCTTTTTACGTGTTTGTTGTTATTGTAACGAATTCGCTTTTATAAATTATATTTATTTAATGGATAAATCAATCAGAGCCAGAAAAGTGTTTACTTACAGTTTTTCTACTCACTAACTACTTACATATCATCCGAAAAGTTTTTTTGCGTACAACACATATTGAAGTAGTGTTACTTTTTCTTCTTTTGAATTCTCTATTATGGATATTAAATTTAAAATGAATAAAAAACGTGTTTTTTTAAAGTTTGTTGTACCTGACGTTTTAATTATTTATCAAGTACTGGTTTATTGCTTATAGCATGACAGAAATTTTACCATTCAAAGCCAAATTATGATGATGTCTTCTTGAATAAAACTTCCTTTCATTACTTACAAAAGGTTATCTATAGTATTCCAAACTAACCCATTGATAAATCAAATTTTTTTATGTATATTTATACTTTAAACTAAAAAGATTTTTTTTTACGATTACCAATACGTGATAGTTTCAATTTGAATATAGCAGCTTGAAGGTGAGCGAAATTCTAATGGAAATTATAAATAGTTTGTAATTTTTCCTAACTTTTTAAACATCAGCTTAAAACCTTTCGTGGGAAAAAATGAGTTTTCTAATCATTGTCAAAAGTGTCATAAGTATAAAAAGATTTTATGAAAAAAAAAACAAAAATATAGTTTCCTTTTTTATATATTATAATATTATTCAAAGCCACAAGAGGGCCGTTCAAAATAATTTTACGCCCACTTTTATGACAACTGCCAGGAGTCCAGAAGAGGTGTGGGTGAAGTGTAGAATAAGATATACTTTAGGGCGGAAGGAGAAAATAGTCAGTATCAAAGTGAGACCAAGGCGGGGAAGTTTTATTTCAAGTTGAGCTTTTGAGGTGAGCTTCCTCCGGGTTTTTCAAACTTTACTCCCGTCTCGGTGATCTTTTTACGTGAACTTTCCTGCGCTCCTGGTATGCAAGACTGAATTATGATATCATTTTATGGGACGCATCGACTGCGACTGCTTGCATGAATCACTTTGCAATTTTATTTTACCATGGCGATGTTTGTTTTGAGTGAGAAAATAACATTTGAGACACCAATAAATTGTTTTCTCTACTTTGTTAGTAGATCTTATAAATGAACTAGTAGTTACTACCCGGATTCGCTTCTTCCTTTATTTTTTTAAGAAATACAACCAATGTCTGGTTACGAAAAAACGAGACAAAATTTGAAAAGCTCCTACTACCATCATAATAAGCAGAAGAAGTTGCTTGTGTAATGATATGATGGAGGAATTAGCTAGCAGGTAATTGAACCCACGACGCCCGAGTGTGAATCTGACAAGTTTATTTATTTTTATTTATTTATTCATTTTATATTAGTTACTTTGTACATTTAAGTTTACATGTATATAATTATTTCATTTTCTTTTTGACTAATAATATTTTAACTTATACACTACTTATTATTTTGGTTTACATGCATTTTAAATAATTTTTACAGGCTTTTATAAATTTATTGATAGGCATAATTTTGATGGTTTCCGGCAGCGCATTATACGATTTCATTCCTTTATATAGTAAGCTGTTTTGGGTGTTGGCTTTATTCTTTTTTGGCAGTCTAATTTCTTTGCATGCCCTTGTATTATACTTGTGAATATCAACATTGTAGATAATTTTGTCAGAAAAATACTCTGGTAACAAGTTGTTCTTCATTTTATGTATAAACATCAATGTGTTCAATGTCAGCATCTGTTTAACTGTCAGCCAATTTAGTTCTTCTGACATTTTAGCTACTTTTGAGTATCTATTTCGCCCAAGTATAATTCTCATTGCTCTATTTTGGAGAATTTGAAACCTGTTTTGTTCTTTGTGGTTACACAAGAAAAGAATCGTTGAACAGTAATAAAAATGTGGAGCAATAATGGAGTTGTGTATGGTAATTGCTGTTTTTCTGGAATTTTTTTGCCGAATTCTCTCAGCTACTAACCGGTGTTAATTAAATATATATTTCAACTGCATCACTCACGATAAGAAAATAAAAAACCTTTTTTTTTTTTATTGTGCTTCGAAAAATTATCATCCCGTTAAACTACAATAAAATAGTTTGTGAACAACTTGCTTTCTAAAAATAGGTGCGTTGAATCACGAACTCTGAAAAACATTATTTTGTATATTTCATGACGCCAAAGCTCACTATTTGAGAGATTTTACTGAAACATATAAATAGACATATAAATAAACCAGCTGGCGTTTAAAAATCAAGAATTAATTATCTACCCACGTTATCAGAATCTTCTCACTCAGACTTTTATTATTAGATATGTTGAACGTAAAATAATATTAGCTAGTAAATCATTCGAAATTTTTATGAGCAAGTCCTCCTAGATCTCACTGCCCAAACTTGCGAAATTCAACTTGAGTTCTACAGTTACCTTAATACAACTTTGCTCCACCTTTTAGTCAAAAAAACTATGACTAACGAAATACGGCAATAAATACGAAATTATGTGCTTTAACATAAATCTTATTTCAATATGAATTTATGGTCAAAAAACCTTTGTAACTTTTTACACTTATTTATTTTTTATCGAACCGGTTTCACCTTTCAACAGACATCTTGGTAAAATGTATTGTAAATCTATGGTAAAATCTGCGTCCGAAATATTATATATACCACGGATTTACTATAAATTTTACCAGTCTAAAGATGCTTGTTCAAGGTGAAACCGGTCCGGTCAAAAATAAATAAGTGGATATAAGTTGCGTAGGAATTTAATTGATAAATTCATATAAAAATAGAATTCCAACACGAATTATCAGTTTTAAAATTATGAATCATACATATTAAATTTAAATTAAATAATAACTTTGTATCAGACCACAGGTTTTATGACAGACCGGTTTCGCTTAGCCTAAGCATCATCAGGGTGCAAAATTAAACTAAACAAAAATAGTGTGTGGTTATATATACTCACACACACAGAGGGAGAACACAACATAAAATAAAATAAGAGAACAGTAAGAAAACAAATGAATAACATTTAAATTATAAAAAAGGAACCGAGAAAAAGAGACAAACTAAACGTCAACTGAGAACGTGATAAAAAAATAATGATAAACTGTATGAGTTTACAGGAAATATACTATTGGATTATTAAGAATATGACTTTTAATTTTAATGCCTTTCTTTATTTCTAGTGCTTCTAAATTATTTAATCTGTTACCATGACCATTTTTATGGAGAATATAATGAATATTATTATAAAAGACACAAGCCCAGTGGTATTATAAATCCAATAAAACATTTCGATAAGCAATACCTCCCGTACCTCCTCTGAATCAATCAAGTGGATATCAAATATCCTCAATCATTGTTTAGAAAATATCATGATGAGTGCTGCTCTTACTCCGACTCCTCCCTCGCCCCTCACTTACCCCCACTTCCCGCCAGGCATTGTTCCCTTACAATTGGTGTCTTCACAAATGTTTCTTTGTTTAGTATCTGTGTTATTGTTTCCTTAAGCACGCGTGCCAGGGCCGGCTCGGGATATTTCCTCATCTATCAGCCATTCAAACGGCGCTAATGTTCTCGCATATGCCTTTATGTGGCAGGCCTAAGCGCCAGGGGCGGGTGGTATCTTTTGGCGAAATTTTATAGATATAGAAAAACTAAATAAGTTCCTTCAACACAAACGACGGCGTTCGTGGTCGAGTGGTATGACGCTCGATTACAAAAATCTAGAGATCGCGGGTACAAACCTAAATAACTTTTGTTAAATTTATATTTTTCAAAACACATTAAATTCATATAAAATTATGTTTAGTGTATTTACGGCACTTTTCAGAGTGGTAGATACTCTTAGTATCGCCCTGGAGAAAGAACGCCATTCAGAATCGAAACGTTGCTCGAAATGGCTTTAGCCGTGTTTGGTGACCAGATCTAAATATCCAGGTAATTCCCAATCTTCCTCTTCTCCATCTCTTTCCCCTCACCACTACCTTCAGCCTCACAACATAACCCAATTGGGTATGCCTTAGTCTCACTGGTTTAAAACGATTGGAAGCAGTTGGGTCTCTTGTGCGGTATTCCGTGTAAAAAAATAAATTATAATAATGATCATTTCATAATCTAACATTGCTTGGATATTTTATCAAGTATAGAAAACAAACCGTAAATTACATTTTCTACGCCCTCTGCAGCGGTATTACGGCAATTTTAATATATTTTTTTCTTGTTCTGTTTTTAGCTAACAAAATCGTTGTGTTTTTCTTCCAATGTAAACTATTTTATGGATTGTGACAGACATTTTGAGTAGAGTTTCATCATTCATCAATGTTTCTTTTAAACAATCTTTTTGTAATTTATTAATTCATTTATTTTACGCTTTGTTGGGCTTTTACATTGATTGAAAGTAAAAAAAATATTATGAGCCACCTCAAAGATGATAAAAAAGTATTTAAAACATAATAACATGTAGGTAACAGTAACATAAAATAAAATAGAAGCTAAAACTATACTAAGACATAAAATTCTGGAACTACAGTATTTTCACAACAATGGTTGTTATTTTTATCGCAAATCAATTATCGGAGGGAAAATAAAACAAAAAATGTTTAATCACTAATTAGAGTAAGATAAAAATTTAAAAATAAGCTTTATTCCAACACTTAAAATGACTCTCATCAAAAAATGGTCCAATTAAAAAAAATAAAAAAGAACCCCACGCCACTGCCAAGGGATTAAGAATATACAGTATGATCATTTGTGTTCTGACAAAATAAAGCAATGCAAACGTTTTCTTTAAGATTTTGTAGTAGAAACTACTTTTTTTGTTTATTCTATGGTATATATAAGTACCTACCCGCAAAGGTAAACGCCCGACACATGGTGAAATATTAAAATCTGACAGTGACACGTAACTTCAGTAATTTACGGAATAATAGACTTAATGGGTTGTATTATACTAATTCTCGTGATATACACTACTTTACAATGAGAAACGTGAATTATCGTTACAAAAACTTGTATTTATGTATTGTATACGAGGCCTGTTCAAAAGAAAAGGTGAATTTTGAATTTTCGCGGGCTGTGTACATTCGATTATCGATTTTTATACACATATGTTTATCATATTTTAGCATTATCAGCCATTTTGGATTGGTGGTTTGTTTTTGACCACTGGAAAGGTTAGTCACGTTTTTGTGGGTTCTTCGATTTTTTACTTTTGAAAAAAAAATGGATCACAAAATTTGTGTTAAATTTTGCGTTAAAAATGGAATAAAGTGCTCCAACTCACTTAAAATGTTGACTGTGGCATTCGGCGAGTCTACTTTGTCTCAAAAACGTGTTTATAAGTGGTACAAGCGCTTTCCAGAAGGCCGAGAAGATGTTAATGACGATGAGCGTCCTAAAGTTGTGGAAAAACAAATCGTGGATTTTATTCTTTGATCCATTTTTTTTAAAAGTAAAAAATCGAAAAACACACAAAAACGTAACTAACCTTTCCAGTTGTCAAACACAAACCACTAATCCAAAATGGCTGATAATACTAACACATGATAAACATATGTGTACCAACATAACAACAACAAAAAAATCTATAATCGTATCTACACAGCCCGGAAAATTCAAAATTCACAGATAAAATGACTTCACACCGTAGAAAGTATTCTTGTAAATGTTGCAGTTTCCATACACCACAAAGTACCACCCAGACTTTGTACAGAAGATTAATTTACTTGTATGTCTATATTGTCACTGGAAAGGCAAAAGGGCTTAAGCGACACTTTGGTCAGAAATGAGTTCAATATGCAGTTTTGATCAGTTTGTTTTTCTGCATCGAATGCTCTGACTCTTATTTGATTCTGAAGACTTTTGTGGCCTTTTAGCCGTATAAAATATATTTACCGTTTAGGAGAAGGCTTGACTCAAGCGATACAAGCTTGAGACTTTTTTTAGCTTATTGTCGCTTAAGTAACTCAGTGAGAGCATTGAGTAACTTTTTTTATCAAAATTCAACCAGGTACTGAAGATTTACGAGTTTCATTCTAAAATAAAAATAAACTTTAAAGTGCTCTGCTATAAGCTTTTCAAAATACCGCTTCAGCTCTTTTGACTTTCTGGCAAAGGTATAATTATTTAGTTTAACAGTAGTCTTTGAAGAGTAACGTTACAGCGCAAAACCAAAAATACCACAAAATGTTCACATTTTGAATATTCAATTCAGAGCAATGTAGGGTTTTTTTTATGCTGCACCCTGTATATATGTTATAATAATACGAATTCTCGGCGAATCAAGCAAGGAGGTTAAGTATTAGCGAACACATTAGCGAAAAGAAAATTATTATTCAAAATGCTGGTAAGTCGAGAAAGTTACTCATTCGGAGATTGCTAAAAAGGCCGCCATCGAAGCCAAACCTTTTTTGTTTTCAGATCCTTTGTTACTTATCAATCAAATACAATAATCGTTTATATCGTTAGTATAATAAACCCACACATCGTGGCATACGTCAACTTTTTGCATTGATTTGGCACCATTTCACAACCACTTTATTTTTTTATCCGTTTTCGTAACCGGCTTTGCCGATCTCAGTTAATTTTAACGCCTAACCTCTTAGACAGTTACCAATACAGTTTTTCGTCAAGGGGCAGGTAAGAATTAAAAAAAAGGAAGAAAAACCTTCCTAGACTACGAATAACTTGACAGTACTTAAGTTTCTCCCAGTGTCAGTATTATAAGAGAAAATTGTTGCTTGTGCAATGATGGAGGATTTAGCTAGCGTAGAATTGAACCCGCAACACATGGATGGGAACCCGACTTCTTGATTCAACCACTTACTGGTTAAATCTTAATTAAAACAGTATATACGTATTGGAATGGTAAAATAAAGTTAAATTAGTAAAGATATACGAGTAGTTACAAAATAACTGATATTAATAAAAAGTTAATGATACGTATTCATTCAAATAACTATTGCTTTTGATACAAACGAAGTTGACTGAATTTTGTCGAATTCTTTTCATCGATATTTCACATATCGACTGTGTTTAGGTGAAATGAGTTATTCCACATTGTTCGGAAGGAAATTTAGGCCTTAATGTAACATAACGGTCACGCTGTTATGCTTGACACCTGATCATAATATGATGAAATGCTGAAACGGGCCGAGAATCGGTGGTTAACAGGGGCGATTATTTGAAGTGGTGACGTTAAAAAATCATGAGGGCGCTAATCACCGATTTGCGGCAGTGTAAAATGAAACAGTGGTTTAAACAACTAGGCCTAAGTTTGCTTGCAAAAAAACGTTTAATAATGCCTTTGGTCTAAACACAGTCGATTTGATATAGATACATAAAATTTACTGAGATGAAAGTATTTATTCACCCGTAACGTCGTGTATATTTTTGTCACGTTGTGTTTGTATATGTTTCAAATTGAATGAATTGAAACAATCAACAATCGGGTTGTTGTTTGAAATCAAAACTTTAAAGGAACATTTCTTGGGTTGCAAACTACACTACACAGAAATTCACAGCAGGAAGTTTCTTGTATAATTTTTAAATCGGTTCTATACACTTGAGCAGTTTTTAGTGGACAGATACGAACACAACATATAAATTTGCTATAAATTTCACTCGATATGTTACTTATAGGTATAGTATCCCAATGAATTAATTCGCCAATTGTTATGATATTTGGAGGCTCTACGTTATACGGCTTCGGTAAAGGAGGATGCTGCAATTGTCACGAGAGTTGAGCAGCGAAACTATCCCAAGTATTGATGCAACTTCATTCTACTGCCAATAGATGTCGCACCCGTCATCGTTTCAAACTTCTTCATAAATATATTTATATATTTGGTTCCATTGTACATTTTTTCCAAATCGATGAATAATATTCTGTTCATATATAAAGACTGTTTGTAAGTTACACATTTTTGGGCGTTGCTTCCTGTCTTAGTAAAAATGCCTACTTTGTAAAATACTTTTACATTTATGATGTAGGTACGTAGGTAAATACAGCGACTAAAAATCAACATCATTACACTTAATGTGGAGTAATTCGTTCGGGATTTTAACCATCATTACGAAGGTAGTATTAAATTATTATTTTTTCAATCTGAGACAATTTTCCTAGATGCTTCAATAATAAATTATTTTCAACATACTACGAAAGAGCATTCTGTTCTCGAGCAGATCTGGCATTTTAAAATAAGCGCAGCTATTCCGTCTGGCATTTTCAGAAAAATAAGTTTTTTTTATTTCTTTTCATCATGAGCTAAATGTTTGAAATATTCATTTAATTTAACAAAATAATTCGAGATATAATCTAAAACAAAATAATCATTATATCTTCGTCGGAATGGCAAAAGGGCTGAAGCGCCATTTTGGGAAGTTTACACCAGAGCACTTTAAAGTTTTTTTGTTTTACAATTAAATTCATAAGTCTTCAGTACCTGGTTGGATTTTGAAAAAAAAAGTTTACTCAATGCTCTCACTGAGTAACTTAAGCGACAAAAAGCTAAAAAGTCCCAAGCTTGTGTCGCTAGAGTCAAGCCTTCTCTCAAATGGTAAATATATTTTAGATAACTGAGGGGCCACGAAAGTCTTTAGAATCGAACGAGAGTCAGAGCACTCGATGCAGAAAAAACAACTGATCAAAACTGCAAATTAAACTTATTTTTGACCAAAGTGTCGCTCAAGCCCTTTTGCCTTTCCAACGACGATATATTTTGTTTCGGTGATCATTCTGTCTCACCTCATTCCGTCTTAAAAATCATCAACAACCGTCGCGGAGCCACTAAATTGACTTTGATTGCCAACAATTGCCTCCAATTACCTTTATCTTAACACTGCTGCACAAAACAGGCACAGACATCGGCTATCCGGTTTCTAGGTAGACAGCAGACAGGCAGTCAGGCAGTCAGGCAGTCAGGCAGCCATGCCCCAGGCACGTTCACCAGACCTCCCCTGACCCACACAATTACCTTCAATTGAATGAAATGCTTTTCCACGTAGAACGAAATGATGGTGGCAATTAAAATCCGACACATTTATCACTTGATCTGTTTGACAGTACCTTGATATTGCTTAGAAGTTCTTTATTAGGTCGCAATTAATTTATCATTATTATTTTATTTTTTTTATCAATTAAATTTGTCCAGTAGTCCAATTTTAGTTATATATCCTCATGATATTTCTCATTATTCTTTCATCACGTTCTCAGTTGACGTTTTACCTCTTTAATTTCATATTGCATGCAGTGAGTAATTCTATCGCTGAAATGGTAGATATATTTAACTGCACTGAATCTAGTTACAAAAAGGCTATAATAGCATTCCTCTTTCAAAAATACTAGTGTTAATTTGCATTATAATATTTCTATCAACTTAATCATGTTTTTGGGTGCTAATCATTGTTATTTTTATGTCACTATTATTTTATGTTTTATATCATATGTTATGTAAAAGCCCATGAGGGCGTTTATAATTAAATAGATAAATAGATAAATAGATAAATAGATAAATAGATAAATAGATAAATAGATAAATAGATAAATAGATAAATAGATAAATAGATAAATAGATAAATAGATAAATAGATAAATAGATAAATAGATAAATAGATAAATAGATAAATAGATAAATAGATAAATAGATAAATAGATAAATAGATAAATAGATAAATAGATAAATAGATAAATAGATAAATAGATAAATAGATAAATAGATAAATAGATAAATAGATAAAAAGATAAATAGATAAATAGATAAATAAATTAATAGATAAATAGATAAATAGATAAAAAAGATAAATAGATAAATAGATAAATAGATAAATAGATAAATAGATAAATAGATAAATAGATAAATAGATAAATAGATAAATAGATAAATAGATAAATAGATAAATAGATAAATAGATAAAAAGATAAATAGATAAATAGATAAATAAATATTATTTGTCTGTTTCACTTTGTTCGTTTGTTATAATTTAATATATATTTTTATTTTTCTTACTTTTCTCTTTATTATTTTATTTTATGCTGTGTTCTTCTTTTGTATGCATGCGAATATATTACCACACACTATGTATTTTTTATTTGATCATGTACCCTGATGATGCGTAGGCTAAGCGAAACCGGTCGGTCATAAAAATATAAAATAAAATCTGTGGTCTTGTGCAAAATTATTATTTCATTTACAATACTTAATTTATTTATTTTTTCACGAATGCTTGTGATACAGACATTCTACGGAAGAAACAGGTAGTAATTATATGTGGACTTTTTTCCTTGCAAATTGACTAAACTTCTAATTATCTATCTTCATGTGCGATCCTAACGATTTGGACAACATCATTGTCACGTATACGAGTACCTGCCTTTAATATTACAACCCGGAACTGATTTTTATCTAAGTGCAACCACGCTACCTCACAATGTTTATTTCCACTTATAATCTATAAATACATTTAATTTGTGTGTTTCATTAGGATAATAATAAAATAAAAATATGTAGTACAGGTATGTTTGCGGCACGTTCCTGAGTGGTAGAAACTATGAATTAACTACCCCGGTGAAAAACCACTATTCATTACCGATTTTTGTAAATGTCTTTATCAGTGTTTTGTAATAGTCAGGTACTTCTCAGCCTTCCTCTTCCCCATCTATTTTTCTTCCCACTTAATTTATCTACACAATAGACACCGATCGGAAATGTCATAGTCCTACTGGTTTCGACCGAGGTGATTCTACATGATGGTACAAGTAAAAAAGGCGAAAAATATTTTTCGAAATTATTTTTTTTCCATACTAAAGTCATATCTACTACAAATCAGTAGTGTATAATCGAACTCACCCGATAATACGATGGGAGTGAAGAGTGGTCACGTTGCGCATTTATGTCTGATTTGAGTACCTTTTAATTACCTTCATAAAGTTCTTTTAAGTACCTTAAAACTTTGGAATTTTGAACATTGTTCTATTATGGTAGCGATGTAACCGCTCTGTACGAACTACTACAAAGAACTACTTCATTTTGCGGCAGTTCACACTTCACACGTTTCTCACTGTGCGAATGCTTCAATTGTAGTACTTCAAAGTAAATCTTCTAACAAATCACCGGACTTTTTTGTAGTGCGAAGTTCGTGAAGCAATGTATGAACTGCGAACTGATTGCACAAACGAACGATGTAGCAGTCACTCGAGTTTCTAGTTCCTACACTACACGCTACACTACCTACTACGGTGCTTAATTAAGTGATTTTTTAATTTAATTTTTTATTATTTATAATTTAACATTTTGAAAGACATATATGTTGAAAAACAGATTTGTTAAAAACCAATAATATTTTATTCACAGTCCTCCTCACTAGTCCTTCCTGTTCCGAGGGAGAGTGTAGGTTGCTGCGTTGGTGTCACTGGTTCTACGATTACTTCATAATCTTCATAATTTCCTCGTCTTCATGGTTATTGATCCACATTTTTATGTTGCTCTTGAACATTTGCATCTCGGTGGCATCTTTAATATGTTTTGGGAGAACATTATATAATTTGGCAGCATGAAACTTGTGGTCTTTCTGTCCAAAAGATGTGTTCAATCTTGGAATATTGATTTTATTTAAGGTTTTTGTTCTTGTAGTGTGAGTGTGTTGGTCAGTAAGGTATTCACTCTTTCTTATAAAATTAAGTAGAGCATTTTTTGCATATATTTTTGTGATGCTAGGAACATTAAAGTTTTTAAAAATTTCTTTTGAACTGTTAGTTCAACTTCAACTGTTCGTTCACCGTGAAGGATTGAAAGAATATTTGAAAGAACTTGAAGATCGTGAAGTTTTCACAAAACTATGTAGTTTTTCCCATCGCTATATTATGGAGTATCACTTCTCGAAGTTACTGCGTTTTACTCCAAACACCTTGTTGATACTTGTATATAAAACAAATGGTCTTCTTCGGGTGATTTTAACAATTTTAAGAGTTTTTTTTCTATGTTGGTTTTGTTTTATTAAATCTAGCATCTTACTATTCCCTAACGGTGTTTGAAATTGAAATCTCTCCTGCATAGATAGGTACTCCTTTCGATTTCAACAACGAAATAGAGGTTGATATTAAAAATGGTTATTGATTTTGAGTGTCTTAGGTGAGCAATATACCTCTGTGTCCAATTCGTGCCCCGGAGCAAGTTGCTTGGCTTTATCTCATTTGTGCTATGTTGACGAAAACTCAACATGAATTGAATGTAGTTATGCCGAAAGCATCCAACCCCAAAAATACGAAACTGAGAAAAAGGCATTTGAAAATATGACGATAAAAAAGCATATTACGGCATTTGCAAAGTCAGTGTTTTTTTCTTTATGTGAATTATTGTAAATAAGTAACTTATAATCTAACAATGTATTTATTAAAAAAAGCAATTGTATTTCCTATGTTATCCTACATTTTAATATTTTTAAGCTTCAATTTAAGTCAAATATCTGCAATGTGGGTTGGTAAAAAAAGGAATTTCCAAAATTGTATGGCGTTTGGAGCTTGAATGTTTTCAGCAAATAGAAATCTCGTATTTCTTTAGAGGAAAACGTGTAAAACTCGATTTTGGCAAATTATGGGTTGGACGCTTTCTGCATAACTACGTCCAATTTAGAGTAAGTACATTGGTAGTCCTTCCGTATTTGATTTCAAGGATGAATCTAACCAAGGAAATATGTCACAAGCATCGAACTATAAAAGCATTTTAACATCATGTAGACTAGTGGGTTTAAAACCCAGAGTGTGAAAATAATGTATTATTTCATATGGTTTTATTCACACGTGGAACGTAAAACCAACAAAATAAAATAAAGGTAATTTGAGTGAAGTAAAATAAAATAATTTCCCCTTGATGATCGGTCACTATTCAGAATTTGAACGATGCTTGAAATTACACAAATTTTATATTAAGTTACCAGATCTGAAGAGCCAGATTCTCCCGTGTATTAATTTTCTCCTCTTCAATTGGTTCAGGATTACTACATTTTCCATTGAAAATGTCATAGTTCTACTGAATCCGGGCAAGTGGGACACTAGTGCGTTATTACAAAAAGAACAATTTGATGAATTTGAAGTGCCATGTTCATTGAGAAAATATGATCCAACGTAGGTACTACTGTAACGGTAAAGGTATTACTGACTTATGTAGCTTTAAACACAGTGAAAAAATAGACCTTATGTGAAATTAAAATTGTGCTTATAAAAACATCGATTTTAAAATTGATACTGCGTTGACATTATTACTTGAACTCAATGTCTTGCATCTGCTTTTACTTTTTAATCGTATTACACATGTACTTAGTTGAATTTTACAACACGGTGTGTCATGATCAAAGGTGGGCAGCCCGATAAATTATGAACACTTCAAACTTTGGGCGGGGAGCGGCGGGGTATGAAGAGGGGGGTGGTGATGGGCGGGTAAATGCACCTGATGAACTTTGATTGAACCCACTCACTTCGACACCGGTGACAATACCGGCTGACTAAAAGTGGCCGTCAATTGGGTATTTCCTCGCGGGCCTAAGCTAAGCAATGAGCATGAAGCATGACCGTCACATAGGGCACGTCTTTGATCCCATAATGCTATAATCATAAAATATAATGATTTTATGACATATTTTACTGACACCTGTAATGTATTATAAATTTCCTTTGAAATTCCCCGTTGCCAAGTTCGAGAACTTCCTTCCGATACCAAGATGACACGCCGTCGTTACCGAAATATTTGAGTTACTAAAACATGTCTCTACGAATATCCTTAGAAAATATGTTAAACTATTTTTTTAATAAATTAATTTAATACAAATCACGTAGAGGTATACAAATAGCAAGCCCATACATCCGTGACTTCAAGTCGTGTTCTATTTAGTTGTGTGGAGGTGCGTAGTGCGGGAAAGGGACTATCGTGTTCGGATCGATTCGGCTCGGTTCGGCACCGGCACGAAGTTTGCTGACGCTACCGGGTGTGCTGCCTTGTGTGACAGTCACATGTGAGTTTTTGTATTTTAACGTCGTTTTTAGTCGACTAAAGTAGTTAATCTACCACCGGCTTCACTGTAGTGGAGTCATTTTAGAGGATGAGTGTCGTATTTAATTATATATATATACTGGCAAATTATATTAACTACATGCTTTTAAACCCGAAATGGGATAATACAATCATAAATATATATAAAACATTTGACCTTCTTTGGAATTATATGTATGTCGCATTTGTCTTAGCTTTCTATGATTTTATTTTTTTATTGTTACGTCCAAAAATATTAATTACAATTATTTTATGATATATTACTAACTAACTAACCATCACACCGTTTCCCTGCAAAGGTAGGCAGAGAAGACGGACTGCTATATAACTCTGTCTTAGCACACACTCCTTGCTTCAATCACATTCATACATCGTTGTTAAATTAATGAATTAATTAGTTATAAAAAGATATTTTTTACGAATAACTTTTAGTAGATATGATGGACAGGTGGAGTAAAACAAGAAAAATCTGGTTCCAGAACTCAGCTCCACAAGCCTATATGTTGTAAGGAGATCGTAAAAATCTTCAGCCCCATATGTAGTGATGTTTTCTTAATATACGATTAACTAGCCTGACCTTTCTCAAGTGTATATTGTGTGCAATACTAAAAAGGTAACGAAATGCACTTTTCAAAATAAAATTACGAATTCATCTTTATTTACTGAAGTTATGGAATAATCCAAATGATTTATTTGATGTATCCAATGGCCTTACCTTGAAATCATGGGCTTTCAATTACCCTAATTGATATCACGTCTCAGCATACCGACACACCAACTGTTTGTGATTGTGGATTGTAGGTGGGCGGTAGGCGGTGGGTTGATTGCGTCGGATATGAGGTAAATGCACCTTGCCGTAACCGCTCAGTGCTCACCGTCTACCGGTGGGATTGTTACTCCAAAGGTAATTGCCTCAATTGAACGCATCCTGCCATCTGGCGGGGAATGCTGACACTTACCTATGGATGTACCGGTGCCAGGGTTGGTAGACTTTATTTTTATATCATGAAAATGGAATTGCATCACAAATTAACAGTTTCAAAATTTATTTTAATATATTTTTTTAAATAAACAGGTGAGGTCTTAGAGTATACAAGAGGTAGCCCAAGCCAAAGCCAGTGAAGTCAGTATTGGACTTGTTTTTGATGATTTTAACATGACTCGGCGCAAATGGGCGTGGCTAAGACCAAGGCTACGGTATTTATACATCCATTCATATCACATATCGACATAATGTTTTTGTGTATTCGTACAGCCACTTTTTCACAGTATTTTTATCAACAAAAATATAGCATCTAACCTAAAAAACCGTTTAGTTGTGTCAAGTTTAGTGGCAAAATATAAAATGTGGGCGGAGTCCTGCCGTTAACCAGCGAAAATAACCAGCTTAAGAACATTACGACAGTATATAGAAGCCGTCCAAGAAATTTGTTGTCTCTTTCTCTCTCATGGTGTACGATGTAAAAACACGGAAACAGTGATTTATTACAATTTCGGATGGGTTGGGTAAAACAAATTAGCTATCCCTCCATATATTGTTCCTTCAAGGGTGAGGTCTTAGCAGACCGGATATTTTTTTCATAACAGACTGCACCCTGTGGTAGCACCAAATCTGCACTCTACTTTCGAAATCGCAATTTCTGTTGATCACAACTAAAACTTAACCTTTGTATTTGTCTTTGTACTTGGATAATTTTCCTGTATATTATATTTCACGAGTGTAAACATAATTTCATCCCAAAACATCTACCACTCGTAATATAAACGTGTTTATTGACTGTTATTCAGAATGCTTTCAGTGATGTCTAGGTATACAAAGGAAAGATATTATTTCAAGAACAAAACTTCGCCCATGGATGATGGCTGTATTTAGGCTATAATAATGGAGGAGAGGGAGTCGTAAAAACTGCCCTAGAACGGCTGAATATCACTAACTAGGGAGCTATTAATCATCTTATTTATCTGTTATATGCCAAACATCATAATTTCACGGGAGGAGATAAATAAATATTTAAACATAGTTTCATTGTTAAAACTACGTTCATCTTCTAATTAAATGCATCTGAAGAATGTTGTTTTCTTATGTCCTACAGATACTCATTATTTTTAATAGTTTCATCGTTATGTATGCAACATTAAGGTGTTTGAACCTCAGTCACATTTGAAATGGTCACAAAACACATTCAGCACAATTTTTAAATCCAACAGTTGCCACATCAAATTTCCATTACCGTCGATTCTCGGCCCATGATAGCGTTAGATGAAATTTAATCAGCCGTCTAACATAACAGCATGACGTCAGAGATCACCGCTCGAGAGATTTTCTCCTTCAAACACGGATCATCTGTTTTATAGTTCTGATCGCGATAAAAATGAATACCAAAATCACAACTCAAAACGTGTGATGACTAATTCTTTACGGTTATGGTTGTTGAAAATTTTTACCTAGAATACTTGTGTATACGAAATTATAAAAAAAAACTGTGAATAATTTATTTTATAAGTTTCTTACGTCTAAATTATTTTCAATTTTTAAAAACATAAAATAAATTTAGATATCATACCTTAAAATTTCTAAAAGTTCCAGGTAAAGAATTACCAAAATTTTGAAAAAAAACTAATTGCAGTGGTAAAGATCGCGGCAATGAGAAGAAATTATTTTAAAACGATAGAATTCCCCATTTAAATATTTCTTTATTGACGTAAAATATGTTGATATCGGAAAATATTTTGTACAAAGTAGTATACTCCTTACCACCTACACCGGTGGAACCATTAGCAGGTCGGTCTTACAGGTAGGCAGATGAAATAATATTATATATGATGACGCTGTCTTAAATAATCAACCGGATCTAGATTTAGGAACATATAGTCTTACGCGTTCCAAAATAGTATTGTTGTTTTGTACTTCATCGGATTTAGAATCCGTGATTTCTAGCCCCAGAACCAAACTTTTCTCCCCCTTCCATGTACTTAGAATAATGAAAGTTAGATTCTTTCAAATTGGTGTTTCTGTTGCAAAAATATACTCATCTTGTAGTTCTCTAATCAAAATCTTATTTTGGTTTGTCTACGAGTATGTGAATGGTTGTATATCTATTTTTAGTTAATACCAGAAATTTTACATAAGTTTAAGAAAAATATTTTTATATTTATATTTCCTTAGCACTTTATAAATATTTGAAATGTTAATCAGTTTAAAAGCTCATTTGGGAGCTTTTATCACATTGTGTTCATCCCAATACAAACCGAGGTCCCCTTGAGTGCCCGTCCAGCCGGGGCATAATTATTTAATTTAACATTTTATAGCCATTGACCGCGGACACGGTTCAAGGTATTGGGACTTTCAAGGTACTGCAGTGCAGTTCTGAGTGATATTGTTTTTTACAGTTTATTTTTTATGATTTTTTAATAAATCTTTTTCTCTTTTTTTTTAAGTATTTACTAGTTGTGTTTGTTACCTGTAAAAAATCACGGGATCTAACTTGACTTACTAAGAACAAATGAATACTGGAATTAATTAAGGCTCTAAGTACCAAAAAAATAAAAACTGTTTTTTTTTTAAGAATCGTATTTTATTTCCATCATAAAATACGATTCTGTAAAAAAAAAAGTCGTTAATTTTTTGGCACTTAGAGCCTTAATTAATTCCAGTATTCAAATTATTAGTTGCTTTAATTCATGAATTTTAAATATAGAATAATGTCTGGTAAAATACATTACAGGTAAATACTTTGTTACATATTTGAATAGATTATTTTGTTTTATTTGATAATATTCTGAACGCATCATATGTACCTACTCTCAAAAGAAGATATTTATAGTTAGATTTATTTTTTGGGAAACCAAGAGTTAACACTATAGCCTTTAAACATGTAGAATTTATAAATAAAAAAAAAACATTTGTAGTAGAGATTAACAACCTATTATATTTCACACTAGTCAAACTGAGTGATAATACAATATTAATGTGAATTTAAAGGTGTTATACTGCATTTGAATATATTTGTATGGGTATATTTCACGCTTTCAATGTAAGTTTTCTGACATCTTTCTTGTATATTTTATTCTTATTTTGCACTTCTTATTTAATTTCGATAACATGCTACTCTAGCTCTCAACTTGTGTACCTCAACAGAATTATAATAATAACTGCCTTAATATTGTAACTAACTGACTAACTAACTAACTAACCATCACGCCGTTTCCCCGCAGGATTAGACAGAGAGGACGGAGCGCTAGTTTATCCAATTTTCGTCTTGTTTTATGTAATATTACCACTGGTTTCGGGTATGGGCCATTTTTTTAGTTATTTTTTTAAAAAAATAACGATGAAAATAAAAACTCTGCTTAAAGATGCATAACGTCAATTCGAAGGTAAAACTCAACGCCATACAACTAAATATATGTTTGTATTGACTTTTTTTATTAATATAATCAAATGTCTGACATACTTACCTTTTTATAATTAGTGGTATTAAGAGTTAGGGCCATATTTTTCTACTATTCAATACCATCATAACTATCAATCTATAAAAGGTTTATCATTATCTTCCCTGATCATATCACGAATCCAACCCTGCCATGACTCGCGCAGTCATTAATTAATAAAAACAATAAACAAACACCTAACGCGCCATCAGTGAGTCATGCCCACATGAGATAATTATTACTAGGTAGGTGCTGGCTGGCCGTTAAAAGTTACTAGTAAAGTAGCCCTTATTTACTAGTAAATTGGCGTCAATTTACCTCAATTACGGGGCCCCCGGTGTTCAATTGACGTTAGTTTTTTTTTCTTCTCGGTAAAATGAATATAGCAATGAACCCCCATATTGACTACAGTAAGCCATCGAATTTCCGAACCACCGGTTTCTCCAGATTATTTCTCCTGATCTCTGATCACCCCCGGTGAAAAAATAGTTGTGTGCTGTGATTGAATCGTGTACTAATTTTAATATATTTTTTATTTATGGTTTTTTTGTTCGATTTGTATAACCCGTTTGAAAATGGCCTTAAGCGCCGAAACAGCCACGAAAAACAAATCTAAAACTAGCAGAACTAAATAATAATATAATTAAATTTAATTCAATTGAATTATATTTAAAAAAAACTTATCTTTACGTATGAAATAAAATAATATTTTGAAAACTTGACGCTTCAAATATAATATAATATTTTTAAACCATTTAACAATAATAATAAAATTCCAGCAAAATGTGACAAAAACGTACAAAACAGAAAAAAAAAATTTGGCGCGATTGAGAATCGAATTCAAAAACTTCCGTTATTTACCAAAAACTTATCATGCAAATATAATTAGTTTGCTATCCTATAAATATTAACAGTTGTCTAGATTTTCTAAAACACCGACCACTATAGATGTTATTAGTCCACGTAATCGGTATGTTACTGTAATACTGTAGTACTGCTGTTTTATTAGAGGACAAAGCTATAGTTTATTGTGGTGCTTAGCGAGTGATGGGAACATGGAATAGGATATAATAATTTTTATCGTTAATTTAACGACCCCTTTTCAGACCTTTAATCAATGTTTTTTATTACCTTAACGTAATTTAATTTGTTAAAATTTTCCTGTATCAGAACAAATTGAGAACAAAGATATTATGATTTACATTGTTATTAATTTCATATGTCATCAATGTTTCATGTGTTTAAGATATAAACATTGATTAATGTTTAAATACTTAATAGACTTTTTAAAAATTGAAACAGATACATGTGAAAGTTTTTAAAAAATTTAATTTTTTAATAACTCACAGTAAAAAATCTAATGAGAAAACCTCCAGTGTACCCACCTTATCACCTCGTCAAAGAATTTAATGGTCCTACATTTTCAGACCTACATGTGAAAAATTCAGCTATATAAATTATAAAACAAAAATATAAATACCCTTTCAGAACTGAAAATCGTAGCAGACGTAAATATTTAACACCATTATACTCACAAAGGAAAATGTTTTTTTGATATGATAAATTACCAGAAGAAATTAGATACATCAATGAGAACATCCAAATATTTAACTTTTTCAAAAAACATTTAAAGACATTCTAAACAAAAAAACGTCGTATTGAATTACTCATAAATTACAGCAACCAATAATAACACTGCTTAATATTTTTCGCAAAGCTGACAATTGACGCCAGCTCGTTTTAATAAAGGATTCATCCGGAATTTTACAGGTTCTCAATGACCATGAATGCCAAAATCTTCTCAATAATATTTCGTCCACTTTTCGTAGGTTTTTCCATTTGTATCACTTTAAATCATGAAAAACAAAATTTAAATAAGTTTGAAGAAACCCAATTGATAATATTTTGGATAGCTGAAGAAAAAAAACGTGACGTATTCAGTTTATCTACTGGCCGCTTGCAAAGCTAACGTTGTCAAGCTGTACTTTCCCCTTTTCCAGAGTTTTTAAATGTCAGCTCCCAAAAACACTTTTTGACTTTCTAGTACAAACAAAACTACAGATTATTTATCTGTTAACTCTATACGGGTAGTTATAAAAATATCTAAAGTTTCCAGTGAATAAAATTCTGAAACAGTAATCTTTTAAATTTTCTACGAAATGCCTTTTAGGTAAAACGTTTGAAAATGCTTTTGTTGGTTTTCAAACTGCACCATTTACTGAAATTCAAGTATGGTTTTCAAGGAATTTAAATGGTTTTCAGTTAAAAAATTGTAGCAAATTTGCTGATAAATCAGTTTTAGTATTGCTTGTTTTAGAATGCTACAAAGTAACGTTTAGCGTCATTCTTGAGTGCTGACCCTTAATTTACATCTCAACAATATTACATTTATTCACTCTCGTTTCATAATATGTAATAATAATTGCAAAAGCCATCTGGGCGTATAGTGAATGATTTTTGTCTTCCAAATTTATTAAGCTTAATACGGGACTTTCTCCTCCCATCCGCAGGGATACATCGAGCGTTTTACTGCCAGAAGTCTAAGCGTCATTTAATAGTTTTTCCCCGAAGCGCATCCACCTGAAGACGGCGCGACAGATAAACTGCCGTATTGATGAGCTTTGGGCAGCTTTAAATCCCGCTTTAAGTCTCGCTCTAAGTCCCGCTCTAAGGCAGGTTTTAAGTTCAGCTTTGAGCGCTCATTGGATGGGCGGCTACAGATGCGCTTCAGAGGAATTTGACTACGTCACGGGAGATGGGATCCGATGGGCATTGATGTTAAGTTTGTGCATTGTTCAGACGTCGTCTGAATTGTTTTTGTTTTCGGTGCTTAACTTTAAAGCTGTATCGCACATTTAATGAAGATTAAAAAATATATTATATTTTCGACCTACTTGTGTATCTATTTTTTTTTTTTAAATCACATCTATAAATAAAGTATATCTGTGTGCGCAAGGAAGAACGAAATGAGTTAATAATTGCAGATGTGTAGGAGAGCCAAAACAAAATTTAAGAATTTGGTTTTTTCTATCTAATTATGTCAAGTCACATGTCCTTTTTCAAAAAATAATAGCACTTTATTTTATTTTCTGACTCATTTCATTTTTCCTTTACACAAGAAGATATGTATCTAAGGAATAATTCTGCATACTTAACTCAAAACTTTTTTTACTCATTCCGTTTTTCCTTTCGCACAGAGACATACTCTCGGATAACCAATTACCTGACAATATTTTAATTCCTTAGACTCCCGTCACAAGCGGAAAATGTTGATTGTGCAAATACTATTTCCGTAGATTTATTTATCTGAGAAGTAACAAGCTCTTGGATAATACATGTTTTAAAAGTTTTTTAGTACTTGATTTCGATTACTTTGAAATAAACCAAATGAGTTTATTTTCGACATATCCCTGTCACAAGACCACCGAGAGATTTGTACCTATCTAAATTTCGTAACGCTAACTGCACTATTTGCACATCGACTATTAAAACGCTCCTCTTCACTGTACATCCATTGGCGGCGGTTTCATCAAAAAAGACACAAGCAGTCTCATTAACGAGGGACAACCAAAGAGTTTCGCGCTCCGCCTGGCGTGACGTGTAGGCACATCGATGATTTTACTGCATCTCATAAAATTAATATCGCTACCGGATATTAAATGTCAAGTGAAAACGACAGAACTGTTAAGCGCAAGGTAAAATGCAGGCATGTGAAAAAATAATTCAGCAGCATCTTATACGGATAAATAATACTATTCATTACGGTAGGTAGACGAAACAATTTTTGTTCCGACACGCTGTAACATACCGTACTGCCCTCAGAGCAATAACGTACAAGAGAGAGCGCTGCTGTAGTCAGTTTTTATGAGGTTTGCCGGACTCGGCGTGACCTAGGTGTGGCTAGGACTAGGGCTAGGGTATTAACACATCCATGCGCATGTCGACATAATGTTTTTGTTTATTCGTGTACCCATTTTTTTACAGTATTGTTATAAACAAAAATATCCCATGTAACCTAATAAACCGTTGAGTTATGTTCATTCATTTTGCGTATCGTAACGTGTGGGCGGAGTCAACGGAGGCCCGGAATACTTTAAAGCAGTGTGATGATTTGGGAGATTTTGTTGTCTCTTTCTTTCTCATGGTGTACGACGTAAAAACCCGGAGAAAGTGATATATCCCAAATTTGTATAGGTTGGGTAAAAATAATTAGCTCTCTCTCCATAAATTGTTTGTTTAAGGTATGTACCTATTAGAACACAGATTCCTTATCTGTGGGACGTCTCGTGATTATTATTTTTTATTTATGGTTTTAGAAATCATTGTAGAAACAGGATTTAGCATTATTAAACTTTAGCGTGATTAATAAAAAAATAGTATTTTTATAATTTACTAGAACGAATAATCTTTCGCGTACCGACCTACTTATGTATTTTTAATTTGTATTCAAACTGAACACTATATATTCTCGTCTCATCTACTGACTTTGTATGTTATCATAGCACATACATATTTATATTTTAAAACACATTCAGTATTCATTGCAAATATTATGAGAAGTCAATTCAATCAGTTCAAGTATTTAGTTGTTCAGATATCGTTGTTGCCATTGGCGGAAGTGTGCGAATCGTCTATTTATTTATTTGTGTTATGTTTAATAATTGGAGTCAAGCCAGTGTAAGCTACTGCGTGTAAACTGAAATAATTGAACCTTTTGTCAATGTGTTGCGTATCTGGTCATAAAATAGTTGATGATTCAGAGCTTTCGTCTTTTGACATGAGCTTTGTAAGATTTTTCGATGCTTTGGCCTTATAATTTTCTCCTAGGCAACGGATATTTTTTTTCGTTAGTTAGTAACTACCGCGAGTGAGTTCGGAGCTGAACACATTTTTCAAATGTTAATTTTTCTGTTCCATGGGTTTTGGAAATTTCGATCTATAAAAATGTACAGGCTTTAAAAATTAATAATAATACAAGCACAGTATATTTTTTTATTAGTACACAATTGTGTATTTGCAAACAATATTTTTTTTACTGAAATGTATAAATCACTTTACGTAAGACCTCTAATTAAAAAAAAATAATTATGACCGACCGGTTTCGCTTAGCCTAAGCATCATCAGGGAACAAAATTAAAGTCAACAAAAAATACTAAGTGTCCGGTTATATAAACATACAGAAGGATAACACAATATAAAATAAAATGAGAGAAAAGTAAGAAAACAAAAGAAAAGCATTTAAATAAAATAAAGGATTTTCTTAAAATTTCCGTTGTTATAATTTAAATGTTGTTCTATTATTTTCTCACTGTTCTGTTATTTTATTTTGTATTGTGTTTTCCTCTGTGTCTACAAGTTTATATAACCATAAACTTTTTGTTTAGTTTTTTTGTACCCTGATGATGCTTAGGTTGAGCGAAACCGATCGGTCACAAAAATTAAAATTAAAATTTGTGGTCTAAAACAAAGTTATTATTTCATTTTGATTAAATATTTCAAACCACAAAGTAAGGGTTTTCTACGAGAAAATAAATAAATCAATAATATTTGTAAAAAAGTTCTAAATTTATTTAGCTTTAGCCGCCCTGGTTTGAACAGAGTTGACAAAGAAGTATTATTCAATAATATACAATATAATGATATAGTTGTTATCAAAGAGTACCCATGTTTTAATATGCTTTGTACGTAACTAATTATTACACTCGTTATTGCAGATTCAAACATAAAACCTAAAATCTATTACCATCACTGAGTAGGTACTAGTATTTCTCATACAACGATGCGGCGTTTCCGTGGAAATTACAATTAACGTGCTGAAGCCACGGTTCATTTAAATTTATTAATTCCAATTCAGCGTGAATTGTTGTGGTTTAGCGGTTGGCTCATAAAACTCACAGCCAGACTGCAGGTGTGGCTCATTAAATCCTTTACACCGCCGGTAGGGGTGAGGAACAATAACCTGAAAGGGGTTGTTCTATTTTGTTTGAAGCAATGGCTCCATACCAACTTAGAAGATAAAAAAAGACTAAATATGATAGGTACATGGAAAATCGCGTTTTTTTTTCTTTTCTCGCATCTAAAGGGTCAGCACCCAAAAATACACACTTTTGGCTTTCTAATACAAGCAGTATTATAAATGATTTATCTGTTAATTCCATACAGGTGGTTAGGGATATTTCGAAGGATTCTAGTGAATACAACTTTTTTACTGTTATCTTTTAAGTTCTATACAAAATTCATACTGCAACTTTAGATAAAACGTTTAAAAATGACTGCGGTGGTTTTCAAATTGCACTTTTTACTAACATTTTAGTATGGTTTTCGTTGAATTTAAAAGAAAACACCTTAAATTTTTTCTTCACTGGAAACCTTAAACATTTTCCTAACTACCCATGTAGAATTTAGATATAAATTATGTGCAGTATTGCTTGTATTAAAATGCTACAGAATGACGTTTAGCGCTATTAAGACTTACTTGGTATACCGGATCTGTATACTGTACAGTCCACCATGACCGAGAAACCTCTCGCTCTTCGACACTTTTACAGTAGCAATCGCATGAGTCCAATAGGTGTGGCTCCTGCCATTCTGCGTTCGCAATAATATAAAGATTGAACAGGAAATAGATTCGTTCGTGTTTACTGTTATGTGATGATTACATTTAGTGAAAAAAAAGGTTTTTTTGTTTACAAAATATAAAGAGGGTGCCATAATGAAATTTGGTAAAAGTTTTACAAACCAAACAACAAAACTTAACCTAAGAATCCTCATTTTCTTATAAATTTGTATGAAAGTGAAAAATAATTTAACTGATTTCTAAAAAAAGATTTACTAATTTATTAAAGATTTTTTACCCCATCTCAGCCACCAAGCCCGTTTTGTCTGTATCCTTCCAAAGCTAGTGCGAAATAAAGCCTACTGAGTTAGTTCTCCCCTATATTAGGCTTGCCAGGGCAATTAACACGTCCTAATTAATTACTTCCAAGCTACCTCCTCCACCTCTCCTACCTCCTGCTAACTCCTGTACTTCTGCTTACCTTATTGCCGTGTTCCTATGGAGAAACAATGGGGATGACTGCAGTATACTGTAAAGTTCATACTGTGTCGCTGTGGGGGTTTGTTTCCTGCGTTAGGGGATGCTCTTATTCAATTATGCTGGAAGATTTAGTGCCCAGATTAAATAAAGAGGTCATTTTAGTATTATTATTTGAGATAATCAAAAGCAAGGTTTAAAAAGTTTTTAAATTCTTACTGGGTACTTAATGTTCCTACTACCATTTTTAATATGTTAAAGAAAATTAAAGCATTAATTATATTTATAATATAACGTAATACCGCACAAGACTCCTTTCCGGAGCTGGTAAAGCAATGAAATATTTTTAGTATTTTTTTATTGCGTTAGTTCATATTGCATGGTACTCGTATATAAACTAACAATAATGTGAACATGCGTGCTTTTCACCACTTATTTAATATTTTCTATGAGTATAGGCATAAATTAAGAGAAAAAAATACTTAGTTGTTACTTATAATTTGTTTGTTTTCGTGACTGTAAATAGTTGTAGGTTTTAATTTTTACAGTAACCATTTATATATTTTTTAATTAGACTTATTATTTTTTCACGTTTCACACTTTCAGGCATTCCATCACATTTTATTAAATAGGAACTAAGTGCCAAAAAAAAGTTAAGTATGCAGAAAGTTGCTTTATACGTTTTTCAAATTTTCTGCATACTTAATTTTTTTTTTGGCACTTAGTTCCTATTTTATCACGTGTTGTGTGGCAATCTAATTCTATTTGTATTTATAGTCACATAATCATGTACACTTTTATTAAAAACAATATCATCAACAAAATAATTCGGTCACTTGAAAATAAAAAATTATGTACATAAAAATAAATTAACACATTTTAGAGTAGTCTCGTTTTTAATGGGATCCAATTAATTTGATTTATTTTTGTGTATCTGCCTTTCCTTAGAATGCATCAAATAGCTCGGTTTTGAATATCGTCTAGTTTTTTCAAGTTTTCTTCGTTAGCCAAAAATAATATCACAGAGCAGTTGTCTAAATGTTGAGTTACAATATATACAATACATAAAAGTAATATCACCAGTGTATTTTGGTTTTTAAATTTGGTGCACAAACATAGCTAAGCCTTTTTACTTTTTAAACACAAGAACTACATTTACTTTATCATCTTTATAAAGGAATGAAATCGTATAATGCGCTTCCGGAAACCATCAAAATTATGCCTATCAATAAATTTAAAAAAGCCTGTAATAATTATTAAAAATGCATGTGAATCAAAATAATAAGTAGTGTTTAAGTTAAAATATTATTAGTCAAAAAGAAAATGAAATAATTAGATTCTTGTAAACTTAAATGTACAAAGTAACTAATATAAAAAAAATATAAAAAATAAAAATTAGTAAAATCTTTATTTATTTCTATTCAACTATGGAATATAACTTTAACATTAAAAAGCATTTAAATCAAAACAGTATTAATCCTAAGTTTTTCACGAAAGAATAGTATATGCAAACAATGGATGGTAGATTATACAGTGCATTATTTTATAAAGGTAGTGGACTCAAAAATCCATACAGTCTCTCATGCATCAAAGTAATTTTTAACAATGTTATGCAAAGGGCAATAATTTCACCTTGTGTACGAATAAAGTAAAGTGTTTTGCTTCAACTCTCCCCTCTATGGTGAGGTATAATAAAACCCCATAATAGAAAGCGTCGTCCCTCTTTTTGTTTTTATAAATCTGCCGTAATTCAAAGATCTCGCAACATGTGTACATTGTGTCCCGGCTTGCCCCTCGGAGCGCCACTGGTCAAGGGGGCGCGGGCTTTATGGCGCGCATCGGTCGCCTGCCCCCCTTTTCCTGACAATACACTGTATCCTGTTACGCCGCTGGACAATCACCAAGAAGCCTGGGTTATTTTCTCTAGTATGGGGGATTTCCTTGCTGTTCGTAAAGTGTAAAGAATGTACTTAACATACCTAGATCATCAAGTGCAAATAATAAATTAAAAAAATAACTTTGTAAAAGACCACGGATATTATTTTATTTTTTATAACCCCACCGTTTCACTTAGCCCAAGCAACATCAAGGTACAACAATAAACTAAAGTAAAAATACAAAGTGTGCGGTTATATATACATACAAAGGGAGAAAAGGATAAAAAATAAAATTATAGAACAATGAGAAAACAATAGAATATCAATTAAGTTATGACAAAGGAATAGAGGGAAAAAGACAGATAGTATGAATTGAAAGATAAAAAAAAAACAATTGAAACAATTTTCTTCAAAGCAGCCCCAGGTTCTCTTATAGGCATAGTATACATTTACATGTAAGTAATGTGCTTATAACATACTCAAGAGACAGTAAATAATTTTCAAATAAAAAAGTAAAAAATAACTATGTCCACGTGTAAAGCACCGCTCAGATTTAGAAACTTGTGTTCTTATAAAATAAACTATCGCTAAACAGAAGATGCTCCCAGTATTGCCTTAACGAAAAACCACAATTCAGATTGGAAACGTTGTTTGAAATGGTTTTAACTATATTTAGTGAGCAGATCTGAAGAGCAAGGTATTTCCCGACCTTCATCGTTCACTTCTACTTACCCTCCCCTACGTCATTCAGCCTCACAACATTACACTGACTCCGGAAATTTGGAACTCTTAAAGTTGAAAAAAATATTAGCGAAAACCCTCAAGTGGGTAACGTGAATATGATCAACTATGGTGTAAATTTTAGTAATTCTAGTAGACTAAAATGTGGTCAAATTGAAATGCTAAAAAATATATTTGTTTCTATAAAATGGTTTGTTTTTGCACTTACACTCTTTACAACCCTCTAGAACACACACGGGGTGGCGGGTGACCACCTCCCTTTGCCACCCACCCCCTGCAGCTTCCTTACCTAGAGCGTCACGCCTGGCTGCGGCCGGAAAACGTAACCCTGAGTCGCAGGAGCCTAGCGATATTTATAACTAATTATAAAGAAAGAGTTTCAGCGTGGTTTTGTTCTTGCTACTACTCTTCTAATTATATTTTTGTAGCTTTAGATGGTGCGGATACAAAATATGATATGTTGACAAAATTATCATGAAATAAGAATACGTTATTTTTTTTTTGGCCGGTAACATATCGTTGCCGGAAAGACAAAAATACTAAAGCGCCATTTTGGGAAGCTTAGACCGGAGCACTTTAAAGTATTTTTAAATGTTACAGTAAAATTCTTTCAAATTCCGTCTTCAGTACCTAATTGGATTTTGAAAAAAAACTTAATTCAGGTAACCCAATGTTTGTACTGAGTTACCCAAAGCGACAAAAAATTTAAAAAAGTCCAAAACTTGTGTCGCTTGAGTCAAGTCTTCTCCCGAATTGTAAATATATTTTAGATGACTGAAGAGCTACAAAATTCTTCAGAATCGAACAAAAGTCAGAGTTTTCGATGCAGAAAAAAACTGATTGAAACTGCATATGTAACTTATTTTCGACCAAAGTGTCGCTTAAGCCCCTTAACCTTTCCAGTGACGATATGATAAGTGGTGAACAGGGGCGCGTTAGTGTTTTGTCAACTTATGAATTATTTTACAGCTGGGCATTCTTTCGACTGACCTACACTATTATCGTTGGGTTGCTTATTTCCCACACCTTTCCAAATAAATAAATATAGTACCTACCCGAAACTTTATTTAAAGGGGGTTTCCGCTGGGCTATAAATTACCGACTATAATATTTCGATAATCTGTTCCGCGTGCTTATATTCGGGTCACCCCCTGTGACTTAGTTTCTTATCGGATATTCTCCAAGGCAAGCCAGTTTTATTTTTAGTGAAATTACAAATAAATGGTAGATAGCTTCGCCAACTATCTGAAACCTTCTTACGATAAAAGCTGAAAATCCGTTTTTCTGAGTGCGATGAAAGTAAAAAACTTAACATGAAATTAAATAATGTACGGATTTTTTTAAATTTCAAAAAAATCACCCTACTGAATGAGCGGAGATGTAATTTGTTTGACTGTCGGAATGTGGTTTCAATTTTTTTTCAAAATTCATAAATACTTCTCATCTGGATTTTTACACCCTTAGCTTCTAGTATTTTTTTTTCAATCTGTTGATGTACACAAGCACTGTTATACCCATATCTGAACCTTTTTCTTGCATGATTTATGACAACGATCATGATTTTAGATAGTTTTAATTTGTATACATATTATATATTATTTCATTATCCCCTTGTTATATTAGGTTAGGTAAATTAGTATGAAGCGCACTCGGGGTGAAGTATCACAAAACTGCGCTATACAAGTTCACTGTTATTATTATCAATGCTTCAAGTGCTTAAGTTTGGATTACTTCGATGTCGATGTTTCTTCCCATTTTTTTTAATCCTCGGCGGGGAGATGCATATAATCAGATGTATCTCAGGGGGCAGAAAATACTTTTGTCCTTATCGGGAGGGGAGGGAGAAGATATACAAGTATTTAAAATCGTCAACGCATTTTGATTATGGCCGTCACGGCAAAACATTTTATTAGAATAACTCTCTTAAAAAATATATAATTTTAAAGCTATATTGCAAAATGACTGCGGCACCAAAATAATTTCGCTCTTGTATCGCGATCATAAAAAAAACAATTCCCATAAAGCAAATGATGAAAAGTTTTGCCGTAACAGCCCTCTGGGCGAGCTGTAGAACCGTAGAACCGTAGAGTCGTAGCGCAGAGTAGGCCGTAGCAAGCAGGAGCCTTGGCGAGAAGTAATGGCCAACACCGGCAACTTTGTTACGTAGTACCATTACTTACCCCTTGAATTTCAATCGCAATCAAAATTTAGCTCCCTCTATGGGGTGGACTACGACTAAAATATATTTATTTGATTAATTAACAAAATTATGAGCTAAAATATATGGATTTATGGCTTAAAATTTACCAGAGGTTGAAGCTAACTAGTTGAAGGCCGAATTCTTATTTCTGTGGCAGTATTACCTATAAATAAATACAAACTTATAATTTTGAAACCTTAAATAACAATTAATGCAATGATGATACTGATAAGAAAGTAAGTATTCAAAATAATTTAAAATATTAAGAAAATCTTTTTTTTGATTTTCAAACGTCAAATAATTTTTAGAAAAGAATAAATTTCAATTTAAAAAAGCAAGGTTTTTAAATTATCACCTCAGCTTTGATTTAAATATATTGTAAATAAAATAAAATGTTAAAATACTCTTGAGCAGTATGTACTAAGCTAGAATCCTAACTTTCTGAAGTCAATGCGGCTATCGCACCACCTTTGAAGGATAGAAATGTATAAAAATAGAAAAACAATGAAGGAACCTTACTATTTACCTTTCAATTCTAAATCACTCTACCGGGTGAGACTGAAAGTACCTTTTATGTTGATAACAAGTACCTACCTAATGACGGCCCTGGTTCAATGGCTATAAAATAATATCCAAGACTTTAAAGTCGCGGCCGTCATCCGCCATGTTGTAAATTATTGTCAACGAAAGCTAAGGCGGGGAAATTATTTGTTTTTGAATTACGATTGGTCCGCGGGGCGCCATCTTCTCGAGACTTTATTGTCCTCTCCCCTCTCCCTCCCCGCCAACAAACCACCTTAAACAAGTTCCAAACAATGAATAACAAACTACAAAGGATAAATTTTATATCAGCTAGCCGCTAGATGCCTACTTTCGCCGGAAAATTATAAGAAGTGAGAATTATTTAATAACTGAAAACATCTGTAGTAGGATAATGAATACTTCAATATCCTAAAGATTAATTGAAGCAATATGTCAAACTCTTTCCTTATTAATTGATTTGTTTTTCGGGTTTCAATGGCACTAATTGAAAGTTTATTAAGGCAGGTAATATATGTTTTTTCCCGCGGTGACTATGGCTACCAAACCGACGTTTCTTTACTGTTTTTCTTTGGAATCGGAATAGATCTCACTTCTAGTGAGTTTCTATTCAGCGAGCACATCGAATAACGAAGACATTTCTGCAAATATTGTATTTCGTTTAAATTTATTTTTGTGAGAAATCACCTGAAGGGCGCTCTTCTCAAGTAAAATATTGTGTATATTCAACGAGCGATAAGTTTCATATATTATGTTTGTATCAGTGAATATAATTCATGTGGTGGATTTTTAAAATAATAAATCGACTCAAATATCGGGGATCTGTTGGACAATGTAACTGCATAACAATTATATTAGTTGGAGTTATTTTATAAGTACGTGTTAAAATAAACTTCTTTATTTCCTTTGCAATAAACTAATTACTTCTAAAGCTGCGTATAGTGTTTTCGATGAAACTTTGTAATTTTACCCTTTAGATTTATAACTAAAGATTTAATACTTTTGAAAGTAGGTAGCGAAGAATCTATAACTGTTAGTTAGTGAGACGGTATTATTTGTTGAAAATTGTCCGGTTGTTAAATTAGTTTACGAACTCAAAAATTTTATTACAATTAGTTAGATCAACTTTGGTTATAAAACTGAACTTAGATAATAATACTATTTCGTATAAAACCTACGTAATTGTGCCCTATATTTTAATAGTGAAAAGCGAAAGCTTTTATCAAATGAAGCATCAGATAGTAATAGCTAGGAACACGAGTAAAAAACTTTCATTACTAAGGTGACTGGAAACAATTTAGCTGGTGTAAATAGAAAGTCTTTTTAATGTAGATACGCTTGAAATGGGTGTATAAGAAGCCAGCCCGTATATTGAAGGACAATTTGATCCGAAGGCGTGATGTTAATATTTCAAATTCAAGTATGGTGCTGTAAAGTGGTGGGCTGATAATGCATGGTTTTATATAAATTTTGACGAAGAAAGAGCCGTGGCGGAAATAAAATCAGAAGTTGAGATAATGCTGAAAAAAAAATTGTTTTCTTTTGTTTTAAAAATAAGAACAAACATTTCCTGCATATGAATAACTTGACAATATTTGAATTCCTCATACTTCTGTCATTATAAACTGAAAATATTGATTGTCCGATGACTGAAGACTTATCTAGCAGAGGATTGAACCCGCGACTTTATGTTGGTACACATATGTTTATCATATGTTAGCACTATCAACCATTTTGGATTAGTGGTTTGTTTTTGACAACTGGAAAGGTTAGTCACGTTTTTGTGTGTTCTTCGATTTTTTTTACTTTTGAAAAAAATGGATCGACGATGAGCGTCCTAGAGTTGTGGAAAAACAAATCGTGGATTTTATTCTTTGATCCATTTTTTTCAAAGTAAAAATCGAAGAACACACAAAAACGTGACTAACCTTTCCAGTTGTCAAAAACAAACCACTAATCCAAAATGGCTGATAATGCTAACACATGATGAACATATGTGTACCAACGTAACAAAAAAAAAGAATCGTTATCGAATGTACACAGCCCGCGAAAATTCTAAATTCGTCTTTTCTTTTGAACAGGCCATGTATATTTTGATGAGATACCAGTGTAATTGTGGACGGCCTTCGGACATAGAATTACCAAATATCAAAAATATATCGACCAACGGTAAAACTTTTTGTGTTTTATGGAACGCGGAACAAAAACACATTTATTTATTTCCATCACAATAGATTCATAACCTGAAACATTTCCACAGCATGGCGGAGGTTCGTAGCTCAGAGTAACGGGTCCAAACGGTCCACACAGGAAAAGGAAGGTGGTCTCGCCCACCGGAAGCGGCTTGAAATTAGTTTTTTCGCCAATGACGCGTGCCCTCAGATAGATCTCCCGAACGGACAGTTGGCTTCCACGCAAGGGATGGCGATTTGCGATTGTGCTCGGCTTACACTAGAATGACAACTTCGTAACTATGTTTATTTTATATTGAACTGTTTAAATTTTCAATATTTTACTGATGTTTATAATACCAAATTTTTAACTTTATTCCACTATTTTTTATTTAAGACCTGACCTGTTTCACCTTATGACGGGCATCTTCACACTGTTACAATTTTAAGTAAGTTTATGGCATATACTCGTATACTTTTGGGTCCGGAATGGACGCTTATTGAGTCAATCTCATAGTGAACATCTATTATTTTAGGTTTTGTTTTATGGCTAACAGAGGTGGCTTTACAATTATATCCAAAAACGTATTCGGGTAGTTTTATTACCTTTTGGCAGACGGGTTACATGGAATGCGTTAGATGCTTTTGTGGGTTTTTTTAAGAAAATTATGTAATATCTATAATCTTCAGCTTTTATTTTTAACAGTTGCCTATTTTTGAATTTACTCTTTAATTTTCCCGTATCTGTTTGGTTAATGTATTTTATAGAAGATATATTTACATTGGTGGTAATTTTATGAAAATTCGATTTAACATTGTTTACTTATTTCAGCTTTTCTTTTCATATGACAGCTTTTTTACCTTTCAAATAATATTTACTAATAATATTTGAATAATTTGTATAGCGCCGTTTTTTGTAAAAAATCACCTCAAGGGCGCTATATCAAAGGTATATCAAATTATAGTCTGCGTGCGATTCACCGTCGAAATATATTTTTTAATGAAGCCATCAACAGAATAATTTTATGGTACATAACTTATTGAGCATTCCATGTGTTGAAAAGGAAATCAGTGGGTTGCCCGCCCCGAGTAACGAACTCAGCCCGTACAGTTAACAGTCAGGAGTCTTATCTACCAGCTATCGAACGCTTTAAATAAATGCATTCACAAAAATTGTATTTTACGATATTTATCTATTAAGTACAAATACAAGGATTTTTTTTTATCTAGCTTGAAAGAAAAAAAAAATTCATAATAATTCAAATAAACTTCAAACAACCTATTTAATTTTTTTAAATTAAAACATGTGAAAATTCACCAACGTTTGTTTTTCAAATTAATTCGAAAAGTGGAAAACCGTAAAATAAAATATGAGTCTGGCACGATAAATGACTGAAACGAACAATTCCCAATAAAAGAGCACTACATTAATAAACAAAATAATATCTTGCGTTTTCTTTGCAACGGACTCTACGAAATAGACAAATTGATATCGGACGTACCAATTGCAAAAAAAGTCAGAATGTGTGTCGTATTTTCTTTTTGTTATGGCCAGGACTTCCTCTCATTTTTGTACGGAAAACATAAACTTTTTGAAGATGTATATTCTTTCTATTTCAGCCATTATACAGCACTATATTTACGACAGTTTGTATACATAAATTCGCCATAGGGCTTTGTAAATCTTTCCAGAATCATTTTACCTTCATATTCCTATTCTGGACTACGGAAGAAAAATTTGTATCTCTCGTAAAGTTTTAATATTCTAAAGAAATGTTCAATTTTTTTTGGTTAAAATATGATAATTTAAGAGTGCCCTGATATCTCCAAAATCTGAGCCATGACGAATTACTTTCATCTCTTTATGGTGCAAGATAATAGTACCTAAAAATTAAGACGATTTGTTTATTATAGTATGTTTTTATTATTTCAAGCATTATTTATATTTTGGGAAACCGATTTAAATTATCGACTGTTGATCATATTTCAAATAAACATAATTTGTTTGTTGTAAGTTAATTTGGTAGAACATGTAGACAACAAACTGCCATGTGACCGCTTTGTAAGACTACCTCGTAAATAAACTTAATTTATTTTTATAAAATATATTTATCTAAAAATACATATATCTAAATATAAATATATTTATATATATATATATATTTATACATTGCGTTATTGCATTATATATATATATTATACATTATTGCGCACAATACATATACTCGTGTATATATATATATATATATATATATATATATATATATATATATATATATATATATATATATATATATACACGAGTATATGTATTGTGCGAAAAAACTTTAATGCTCGTAAATAAAATCCACCACGTGAAGACTCCGATATTGAAAAATGTTTCGACCAAGGAAGGTCCTTATTTTGTCGTATTTTCAGATCTGGACTGCATTTTTATAACGTCCTGCCTTTGTTATCTACTCTTTAATTAAAACACTATCCCTTGTTTTCTTGATTAAATGGTAGCTGGTAATCCTAAAACTTTCGCCGTGTCACCTCTATGATTAATTAGCATCACAGCGCATCAAAGAGACACTCAGAGAGACTCAGCCAGAGAAGACAGGAATAGGCGGAGGTGAACATTGAACACGGATCACTGATCACGCTAATCTCGAGATCAAATCATAGAAGTTTGAGGTGAGGTCACTCCTCTACGGTGGTCCTATGTCCAGGTATGGATTCGAACATTGTCTTTAAGTCGGGAGGTTAATGGTTATATTCCTTACATAACTAACCAACTAAACATCACACCATTTCATTTTCGTTTTACTTTTTAACTTTAATTTGTTGTTGTTTTTTTTTTCGTGGGAGATGATTCAAGGAACTAGCGACATTGGTGTCTAAGGCACTAGAAAAATTTTACTAGTGTTTTTTTTTTAACAGTTGCTAGCTGAACATAGTTGCGTTTTTTTTTTAAATTATGTAATCAGAAAAGGCGGTGCATATTTCATGAAGTTTGATCTCGCCCATCGAGAGGTTTTGCTGTTTAAACATATAATAAGAATACACATTACAATAATCAATTTACACGTTACCTTTCACTTCATAACAATTCACACTTGTTTATACTACTGTAGTTGATGTAGTTAACAGTTTTAATGGTTTTCCATAATAATGACCATTTTTTAAGCAACTAAGTTTTGCGCAACCTAAATTAAAAAAAAAAAGAAGATTTTAATGTTTTATTTTCAATTTAATATTTGCTGAATACCTTATACTGAACACCTGGCTATTTTCCAAATTTTAGAATAAATACTTTCAATAAAAGCACTGGTGCTCATATTCTCATAGTCGTGGCAACACATTAAATAATAAATAAGCACTAAACATTAAGAAAGCCATTCAAATAATTAGTTATGTTCTCAAAAATCAGTTAAATTTGTCTAGTAGTATATTAGATATTGGACATTTTAGGATACTTCCCGTAAACTAATAAAATTTCTCATTATTCTTTCATTATTCTCGGTTATCGTTTTGCCTCGTTCAATTCATATTATTTGTCGTTTTCTCTCTGTTTCTTTGTTATAATTGAAATTTTATTCTATTGTTTTATTACTGTTCTCTTATTTTATTTTATATTGTGTTCTCTCTCTGTATGTATGTATAACCGCACATTACGTATTTTTTGTTTAGTTAAATTTTTAACTCCAGTGATGAGGCTAAGCGATTCCGGTCGGTCATGATATTTTTTTTTTTAAATGTAATCTTATGCAAAGTAATTATTTCATTTTTAGCTTTGACGTGCAGCACTCACTTTGTGGTAAGACATAATTACATTTGAAGTAAAAGTTTCTTTGTTTTAATACCACTTTATTAGATACATACATCAACCTGTTTCGGCTCTACCTAAACCTTCTTCAGGGTTGAATAAATACATACTAAATGCCGATATATTTATTCAACCCTGAAGCAAGTTCAGGTAGAGCTGAAACCGGTTGGTGTATGTATCTATTAAAGTGGTATTAAAACAAATAAACTTTTATTTAAAATTTTATTATTTCATTTTCATAAAACAATTTTTGCTTAAAATACGTTATTGGTACTTACTGAGGTAGGTAGGGGGTGTAAAAATATATATTTTTCGAATCTGACAATTTCAGTTTTGTTTCATTTCATTAAAATAAATGTATTTATGTTTGGGCAGTATTTTCGTTTTTATTCGATTTACGGCTTAGATCTTCGATTGATTGTTAGATTGCGCAATACTTCGTACAAGAATTTGTTGTTAGTCTGGAAGGCTGTTGAATATTTTAATATTAATTTTTTATGCAATGCTGAGCTTACCATGCATTTATTTCGCAATATGAAAATTAAAAATAATAAAATATATGTCATTCCACCCTGATTTCTGTGCACTAAGTCAATTAAAATGCTTGACTCGTGAAACATTTCACTTTAACTCCTCTCTGGTTCACCACCGCCGCTGCGGTGGATGCTGCGCTGGACCTGTTCAAAGTTTTCGGGAGATGTGAGAGATGCCTGGTAGCTCTAGAGACGTAGAAAATTTTAGGTGGGTGGCGACATGTTTACTAAGTCGGCGATGAAATAACGGGGACGGTTGTTGACATTGTTTTGTATTTTAAATTTATGTTAGATAAATATTTACATTTTTCAGGGTTGATTACGGTTTGCGATCAAGCACACCTAAAATTAAACTACCTGAGTTGCTGTATTTCGGAACCTTCAAGATTATTAGTCTTATAATATAATTTTGCAAAATGTGTGTACCGCTAGATATCACTTTGATAAAATCACTTGAATTTCGTTTAGAAGAATGGGTTTTTTTGTTTTTTCACTGTTCTAAGTACATTTTTAAAACTTTGTTTTCCTATTCAGCTACACTTACGCCTTTTTAGATTTTACTGTTTTTCTAGACCAAATCAGGTTTGTTTTTTCATACCCAACTTTTTGTTTGTTTGTTTTCTAAAAACAACTAGGTATTGTCAATACGATTGTACGGCTCCGGACAAAAATTCTTACCCCTATAAAACGATTCTATAAAGCACTGTTTTTGATGAATTTTATTAGTCTTCGTACTAGTATACACAGTGACAGAGCAAATTTTCTAATAAATGGGTGGTGATTACCAAAAAGCGTGAGCATCGAGTGAATCATCCTGTTTGTAAATTACATGTACCTTTATTTTATTTATTTATCAAATCCGTTTCTTTCATTTCCTATAATATTTAATTGTAATGCCTCACACCATTTTCACAGAAGTCTTTGCACTGAAATATGGGTAGATATACATATTGTGCACGTTCTCGCATAGAAATTGCATGTTTTTCACGGTTGAAAAATAAATAACCCGCTGCCAAAAAAATAAGTCATCTTAAAAATAAATTAAATTCTTAAAAGGTGGGCTGAAATTTCTTACTCACACCTTTATAAAAAAAATCAACAGTAAATGACATGCCGCTAGCCAGTACGTTATGAGTTTATGTAGTACTAATAGAAATTAACTCAATGCTTACAATTTGGAACTAAATGTCTTAATTAACCACAATTCTATCTAAATCAAATGTATTTGCAGATAAACGAATGTTGGTGTGAAAAACTTTATTGTGGGTGGTTTTATTTATAAATAATGTTTAAATGACAAGGTAACATTTATGAAAATTCCTAATAACCTCCAATCAAGTCTTGTTGTAACGGAAATTAGCCCATAATTAATCGTCGACGCTGCGTGACACCGACGCCGGCGTTGAAAAACGGCGCTTATCTCATTTGTTTATTTGGCCAACGACGGGACTGTTTGAAATCCAAACATGCTAAGACATTATAAATTATCACCGCCATTTGACAAAATCGGCCTGAAACTAGAACTAGACCACACGGACTTTGAAATAAAAATTACAAAAATTCGTTTTCTGTGAAATATTCTGAAATCAATCTGAATGCTTTCTGAGTTGAGCTAACAAGAGAGCTTTGCAATATTATTCAGCTAATTTATTGTGGATAGTTTTTTTTCCCGTAGCTGAATTTTCTATTTCAATTGTATGTATGTATGTACAACACGTTTATTACTTTTAAACGAAGAAGCTTTTCTACTCGAAATTGTCATTATCAGCTCACGTAGAATATTATTGCTATCGGTGTTAAGTTGGAGTTATATTTTTATAAAAGCGGAATTGTTAGTAAGATAGGAGCAGTGTTTTTAATATTCTGGTAATGATGAGAATGATGGGATTTCTCACAAGCGTTATCATATAAAACATTATTTGTGTAATTATCTTTCTCACTAACAAAATATAAAATCTAGAGACCTATATATTTATATGACTTTTTTCGGTTTCAGTTTGCGGAAGAGTTGTCATTAAGGTACAAACCTACTTAATAGATCTGCTTTGAAATTAATTAATGTTTTTTTTTCTAAAACAAATTGCCTTATAGAACGTTCAAAGAATAAATCTGAATATTTGATTTTTAGCCTGATACAAACATCACATCATTTGTTTTTGTTGTATTTCCTTTGCGGGATCAAAGAGTTCCGACATTGGAGAAATGTCACGCACATATTCTACGACATCATAGTCGCATGTCTTTCTTCATACAGCCTGCAAGTAGAGCAATGATTGGACCGTGTCTTTTAGAAGTCACGTCACCCTCAAAGATTATCATTATTGTATGATCCCTTTAGTATGTGATTGTCTCCTTGTGAAATAAACTCCTTAAACTCGAACGTTATATCAAGATCAATCAGAAGTACGTAGGGCGGGTGGATATATATATATAAAATTCTTACTAAAGATGTAAGGAATATGTCGCAATAAAACATCGAAAAATGTATTTTTCACATCTTTTATGACGCAGTAAGTTTGCCTAGTTTTAAAAAAATAGATAAAACATTAATTTATAAAGTTAACACAGCTGATATAGGGAAATTTCGTCTAGATTTTTTCACCAACATTAAGTGCTTTCCTTGTTTTCCGTTTATAGTGTATAATTTGTTAAATTCATTTGTGAGTGCAATCTCTTGCTCCTTCCGCGATTTTCAGAAAATAAATATTCCTTCGCTTTCCATATCATCATCATCGTCGTTATTTTTTCTACATCCTCCTTTTGATTTCCTGTGAAATGTCTGAATTGGTAAAAATTTGTGGGCTGAACCAGAGCTTTCAAAGTTTATTTTTTTCATGGAAGTTTTAGGGCAGCGTAAGTATTTTCAACTGACAGTATAATTGTCATTGTGAGAAAGCTCCACTTTTGAATACTCATCAATCTCTCAAAAAAGGGAAGACGTAATCTTTTTCAACAATGGAACATATTGTTTTTAAATAGATTGTAGATATCCTGTGAAGACTGTTAAGCTGTATAAACCTTAAAAGTATTAAAAATATATTAAAACAGTGGAAATTATACTTTTTTCTTTCGTGCAATAATTATCCGTTTTTCAGCAGTTTCCAGTAAAATATATTTTTTTAAATCTGAGATTTACAAATTTCTGAATTATATTTTGTTTGTGCATAAAATAAATAAAAAATATATGTATAATATTCCAAATATATTTATTATTCGGATTTACTGTAAAATACTCCAACATTCAAATATTTTAGGTTTTGAATGAGTGTAGAAATCTGCTTTATTATTATCTTGATGATCAAATTACCGTTCAATTTGATTCATCTCCCCGTTAAAGGTGTCGACTAATCATCGTCTCCAAACCTCTCCCACACCGCTTGGGATACAAGTCAACACTCTGCGTAGGCCATCCGTTACGACTGAAAGAAGCTAAAAGAAATCTTCAGAATCCTGAAACATTTCTCTTTAATAATTCCCCCTAATTATCGGACATACTTGCTAAAAAGCGTGAGACAGTGTTTTATTACCGAACTCTGTTCACGTGGAAACGTTTATTTTTTGCTGTCAATTTTTTACACGTATTCATTTTAGTCTGTGACATCTTGTTTTGAAACACATGTTTCACCTGAGACGACTAAAAATACAGGGATTGTAACAGTATTTGCCTGAAATCTAGACCAACGCTTGTAATTTTTCAATGCGTAGCCGTTGTAAGCAAATTAATTTTGAAAAGCTGTAAACAAAATTAAATAACATGAACATTCCATTGCCATGTATTTTACTTCCCATCGTATTAATATTCTTTTTGCGAGTCATTAAAATTAGGATTTGATTGCGAATGGTTAACAATTAAAACGACTAATTCACGAAGCTCTCGAAATCAAGTATTAATCTGATGCACTCTTAAAAAAATATGGTTATTTCATTTTAGTACACAAATAAACGTAAAGTTGTTTTGTTTGATAAGCAGTGACGCTTAGTAAAATTAGTCTGATGTTGTTGATGAGTCTCACCTTAAGTTTTATTAGTATTAGTCTAAAGTTAAAACAAATATACCTAGATAAAAAGGGTGCATAAAGTCTAAAATATTAGGGGTGTGGTATTTATTAACTCTTCTATGTTATCCCAGAACGAAACAACCACTACAAACAATAAATTTCTATGGGGGGGGGGTAATTTTATAAAATGCCTTTGAAAGGAACACGGGGAGTGACGTCCTCTTTGTTTTATTCAAATTCTTTTATCTGCTATAAAAATACGAAACGAAAGGTATTTTTCTAGGTGGCTACTATGCCGTTGTTTTCAAATAATGCGACAACACCGACGACATTTCACAAACAACACCTAATAAAAATTCTTCGAAATCAATATGTTTTTTTCATTGCGTCCAAATCCCTTTTACTCACCGACCTCCCTCCTTCCTCTTCCATCACTTCCTCCCCCTGCTATAATACCCTCCACCCAGAACCAGCACAAGGTGAATTCCTGGCTTTTCCAATGCTTTTTTATTTCCATCTTATACAGAATGAAAATGACTAAGAAAAACAGCTTTCGAATTGTTATACTATAGGGCTTTTATAAAAAAAAATATAAAATTTGTGTTGTAGAAAATTACAATATATAGGAAGTTCACATATTGTAGTTTTTATAGTATAAGAATATTAAAAACATACATAAATTGATACAGTATATTAACAAAAACGTAATATGAGCTTGTATGGTAAAAAAAAGTCAGTGATGGTCGAAGAAAAATGGCATGCTCATTTGAATCATATTCTTTAGTCCGGTCATGTCAAGAGTCAGAATTATATTTAAAAAAATATGCATGAGACGGGATATTTATTTGAATTATGAACTTTTACATAACTGTGTTATACATAATATAAAATAACAGTGACGTAAAAATAACATGAAGTAAATAAATATAAATGTAAATGAAGCAAGTATCGTGTGCCTAGATTGAGTTGTGATGGTCTATTCTTTCTGTTAAGCCTTGTGAGAAAACGGCGTGATGGTTAGTTAGTTCAATTGGCAGGATGGTTTCCAAAAGTATATTTGAAATTTTATGTTTGCGCCTTGTTTCAGAGCGACATATGTTTACAGTATCACCCTGGTGAAATACAACATAGAACTGAAAAGTCTATTCCTTCTCAACTTTCCTTTGCCCCTTTCTCTATTTCCCGTAATTTTTTTCAGTTTCGTAACATTACCCAATAATTTTGGGTGCCTTAATTCTACCAGTATTGGGCAGTGGAACTCTTTAATTTTGTATACACAAAAAAATAAAATATTAATACGTAGCTGTCACCAATAAAAAATATTTAAAATAAATTTGTATAGAGATATTGTGGATAATTATTATCTTATTTGACAAATAATACAAATAAATAGATCATTGTTATTTATTCCCACTCTTGTAGAAAAATCCCAATAACAAATAACGCCTTTATCGCATTCCACACGCAAACACTTACATCAATATATCTCCATACCTTTTGCTTCGGTAGGGCATAATGCCTACTTTACACCAATCGAAATAATATTCACAAGAGTGGCCCCCGAGTAAAAAGGCAAGTTTAATTAGTGTCAACGTAAATGTCAGTTTTTATTTAATTTTCGTTTTTGTATACGGGGCATTTAGTTTCATATTGAAACTACATTCTTGGAATGAACTGCAACTAGATAAGACGTTTTTGAATAACCCATAAAATAATTATATGATAGTAAGTATTCATAATCCTGTGTTAAAAAAAGTAATGTTTCCATTCCTTCCACCATTAAATATGTTTCTTATGCATTTTCGAACTACTCTATATTAAATGTAAGTTAGTTGTTTCCAGCATTACATGTTAAACAATTTTTTTTTCTTGTGAGTATAGACGTACGTACGTACGAGTGTAAGTTTTACAAAATTAGAACTTCGAATGAAATTTATCAAATAAGAAAAGAATCTTTTAAATTCTATACAGGCGATTAGGTAGGTACCCACCTACCAATAATATATTTTACAAAAACTATTTGAGTGACGTTTAACTCTCAGATCTTTAGATTTTGATTGCCGTGTCAGATTACATTGTAAGTCAAGGTACAACCCATGACGGTGTTTTTCAGTTTTAACAAAAAATTATCCAGCATTTGCTGACAGCATCACCAATTCAGATTGCCATGGTTGACTTTTATTTTTGCCCAAAAAAACTTATATAAATTCATTAAAAATTCTCTAATTTTATATATATTTTATTTTACTTCGATAGAAAGTAAGATCTGTACAGCGCCCTTGAGGTGATTTTTCACAAAAACGGCGCTATACAAATCGTCCAAATATTATTATTATTATTATTAATTTCATTTGATTCCGTTTTAATTTAATGTCACCGATTGCTTTATATTATTCCGGTCACTTAAGAAAGCTGTTTTTATTCGATTACTTAAGATAGCTGTTCTAATGTATTCGACTCCAATGTATTCTTACAATCTACCTCCCGTACATTTACGGATGTGTAGGGCATTTAAGTTGCGCAATATTGTGTCTAAAAGGAAAATAAATCGGAATCCTTAAAAAGATCGCACTTTGCGCCCCTTCCTTTCCCCACATTCTTTCCTTTAAATTTACGACGTCAACTTTTGCATCTTATTTGTCGATTAGGGCGGGTGGGATTTCTCCCTTGTTAGGAAATTTGTCGGCCGTGTATCGGGGATTTCACTAGAGGCGACTGGTTTTCGATGAAAAGGCGATTGAAATGAATGTACAATCACATTTTTATTCGCAAAGATGAATAAATGAACAGTATTCTAATGTAGAAAATCTGTACTCTGACCTTCTTAATACTGGGGCATCTTGTATTTTTTTATTGTTAAAAACATTCCTACCTTAAATTTCCATTGGTTACAAAGGGTTTTCGTTGCGAGCTGAGTAGTTTTGGCTAAGCTTAAAGCTATGGAAATTTAAAGACGCCAGAGCTCGTCATTTGAGAGGTTTTTTTCTTTAGAAAAAGAAATCCAGGCACTTTCTAACCTTCCTCTTCCTAATCTCCTTCTTCTCCCCACTATATATGCAGGTATATATTTAAAGCCATATCAACCGTATTTAGGTTGCAAGGATATTCAGGACCTAATAAAAACATAACGGTCATGCATAACGCTTGACACCTGATCATAATTTGATCAAATGCTGAAACGGGCTGAGATTCGATGGTTAACGAGGGCGATAATTTTAAGTAGTAATAATAATAATATTAATAAATGGATAACTTTTATAGCGCCGTTTTTGTGGGAAAATCACCTCAAGGGCGCTTTACAAATTAATTTATCTAACCTATAATTTATCACTTAAGCTTATAACTAATAACTTACAGTTAAGATTTATTACTAATGGCTTACACCTAATAATTTCAACCAGTGACTTACAATAAGGACTTAAAGCTTGTAACTAACAGTGAAATAGATGCTAACATTAAAAACATTAATATTTACAGACATTTAAAAATGTCAGACGAACTAAATTGGCTAACAGTGAAATAGATGCTAACATTAAAAACATTAATATTTACATATACAATAAAAGTAAAAATAAAACTTATAACCAACTTATCACTAAATTATTTACAACGTGGATATTCACAGACATAGTACAAGGAAATGCAAAGAAATCAGACTACCAGAAAGAATAAATCCAATAAACAAAACAGTTTACTCTATTAAGAGATGAATTTTTACAATGCGCTTCCGGAAACCATGAAAATTATACTAAGTAACAAATTAAAAATAGCCTGCAAGAACTATATAAAATACATGAGTATGTTATATCAAGCAGTATATAACATTAGTAATGGTAAAAATATCATAATAGCGCTAATCATCGATTCGCGACGGTGTAAAATGTGACAGTGGTTCAAACCACTAGACCCAAGTTTGATTGTAAAAAAATGTACAATAACGCCTTTGACCTAAACACAGTCGATAAATAAAAATGATGTAGGAAATTGTGTAGTTATTAAAAATTGATATTTTCAACGACGATGGAAGTTTCGGTGAAAGAAAACCAACCGATAATAAAAAAAAATCCCAAGAGGTAGATAGCCCAGTCTACTATACTCGTATGCTTTGTGCTAAAGAAAGAAAGAAAGGGGGTCTGTTTCTTTATTGTTCTGCCTTCCCTTAAGAAAAAAAGACATTGAATTCTCCGCGACTTCTCGAGCATGCATTTGATGTATCGATTCCTTGAATCGGATTAATTGGAAGTGTTGCCATAGACACAGTATGCGTGTTGGTGTTAACGTTATTCAATAAATTCTAGTATATATTTTTTATCAGCTTAACTCTCAGCCCTCAATGTTCATTTCAATCAAATGTCATGCATGCATATTCGTATCATATTGAAATTAATTAATTTTACATTACATTCCTACACAATCGCAGGATTGTGTAGGAATTGTTCATCCAATATTCTATAATATGTTCAATGTCTAACGTTTTAGTAATCAATATCATTGTTTTAAAAAATTATTCAGTATTGAAAATTGTCTAAAACTATTGCATTTAAAAAATAGCTATGAATAACCTAAAAATGCATTTAAAATGTGTTGTAGAAATAATTTTCACTTCTTGTAATACGATTTCAAAACATTAAAAATGTATACTTCGAATAAAATGAAGCCATAAATAGATACAAAGGGGTTTTGGGAGTTTCGCAAAAAGTCGTTTGAAAATATTTGGCAAATTACGTGACGAAGTATAAAAATTCATAAAAAAAATATTTAGTTAAGAAAACATTTTAAAATGTTGAGTTAGGAAAAAATGTATTATAGGGATATCAAATCTTAAAATAGTACCTGAATCTTATACTCAGATGAATCATTGTCAGAAATGTACAGTTCGTAAACAACTCCATTAGAAATCCTGTAATCGAATCAAATTGTCTTCCCTTTTCAGGAAAGTGGAAAAAGCCTTAGGTGAGCTACATCTTCGTATTATTTTTGTACTATTCCGTGTATTATTCCTGCTCGTATTTCCATTCCATGGTCCGGTGGTATAAGTGGCCGCCTCTAATGGGTTTGTTTGGGTTCGCTCCCGGTCAGGCTGATTTGATTCTCCATTTTGCCTGAATAAACTTATGATGGAAGAGCGATTAAGGTTGTGGTTCTTTTTCGATCACGCATAATTCAGTTTGTACCGCGAATATAATATGCAATATCAACAGCGTTTGGAATAAAAACGATTCATAATAATAAGTTAATTCATAGAGTCATTTTTTGAAGATTCCTTGTTTGTTTATCGGGCAAAACAGTGCATGGAATACACTGTACTACATACCTACGTGTATGTTTTTGGACATGTCATGTGTATGCCATTTTATTTCCATTATGCTGTTGTTTACTGGTTTTTTTCACAAAAACGGCGCTTTAAAAATTATCCAAATATTACTGCGCAAAATATTATAAACGGTATGGAAATAATGAAAAACATATTGATTTTTCAATTTTGTAAATATTTTTTCCCTATTAATTGGTAAACATCAATCAAAATTGTTTGAAGCATTTTTTTAAGAAAATTTCAAAAGATTTTTTTTTTGTAGAGAAAATTTTATAACCTAGCTACAGGTTTACAAAGTTAACTCTGCAGGTGAAGGTGTCGCTTCTCTGGATATTTTGGATTTAAAAAAAAGTTTATTCTTTTGTTAGTTCTTCTTTGAGCTGCCTGCATAGATAATTACACCAATCGGCATCTACGTATCATACCAAGATGCATAAGGTACTAACATATTATTCCTATGATGAAATTGAACACACATGAACATTTTTGTTATTTTTAAAAAGTAGGAAAGACTTTGATTTAGTTTGCATTTTCAAAATTAATAATTGTATTATTGACTCACTTTCTTTGTTGCAACTCATCTAGTTCAACATTCCTTGCCGTTGACATAGAAACAATGAATTGCTGTTCCTCAATCATCATTCTACTAATTGTGAGTATTCACTGTTCAGAATGTCGAGACTTGTTAACTCAAGCCATAGTTTTGAAATCTTTGGTACCAGTCTAAATGATTTTTGTCATTCTTTACGACTCTACCAAAGCCTTGACTTGAACTTGGCTTTGACTTGAAAATTCTTTCTAATGTACATTTTTGTCATTGGTTCATTAAAATATTATGTAAGTGCTGTTCTTTTCTCTGTCGCTCTTTTTTCCAATTTCGTGTTTTGTGTTTTTTTGTTTGTAATTGGACAATGGCCCGTTAGTATATAAATCAATTAATAACTTTTTCGATGATGTGCAATGTTTTCACGGGTACGCTCGAATATGAAGTTACGCAAATACATCGAGCATGTTTTAGTTTCACATTTTCATGGCAGTGTTCCGTCCAACGGTTATGTAATCCTAGGAATAAACTTGGTAGTCCAGCAACTTGTAAATACCTTATACGCTCATCTTTCATTTTTACCACCGCCCGTCAATAGGACGGTATAATTTTATTATTCGCCGGGTATATTTTCCCCGGAGGTATTCTCAGAATCACCTTGATATGTTATTTGTAAAGGGGAGGTAGCTACCGTTCACCAACCTGCTCACATGCTTATATGATAATGGCCATACTCATAATATAACATTATTTCTCTCTAACAAAATAAATTTATCTTTGCTGAGAAAAGTGAATTATATGTATTATTTTAAAATTCAATTTGATAAGAATAGATTATTATTCTGGACGTGGAAGGGTAATGAAATTTCACATATTTTAGATATTGCACCAGGAAAATAAATTATGCATTTGTTTTTGAAATCATTTACTTATGATTTGTAAAACTTAATCCTCACAATCCTTACAGTGAAAGGTCTAGTAATTTTCTAAACCTTTTAATAAATTTCAGCTATCACTAAATAAACTAAGTTCAAAATGATAATATTCAAAGGGTTCATAATGCAAGGCAGGCCAAAATATTAACCGAGCACTTAATTCTAAATATAAACGTACACAATGTTAATGAATGTGCATATGATATAATTCATTGAGTAATTATGTATGTACCTACCTAAAATATTCCTATAAATTTACGGGCCCCATAGAAGTGTAGTATACGCATTTAATTTTGATTGAGGAAGTTACGAGTTCGGTTTTCGCATAGACCAAAAATACATTAAAATTAAGTGTTATGATAGAAAAAAAACGTGGGAAGAAGCCGATCTAAGTGGGAATATTATTATGTAATAAACAATCTGAAATAATGGCTTGATGACAAATATTTATCATTAAACTCCGACCAAATTTATTTCGTAACATTTACACCATCGGACGAAAATATTTCAACAGTAATAATCCAATATTATCATTCTTAACTCTTGTTCAAAATATCTCGAAAAATTGAGTTAGCTTAAATGCTCAACGCTAATAATAAATAATAAAATGAAATATTTAGATTTAACAATAGATCAACATATTAAATGGACAAAACAAATTACACACACTATTAGAATAATATTTTTCTCAAACTAAAAATTATGCTACAGAAGGTTTGCCGTTTACCATGCATCAACCCAATCAATTCTGCAGTATGGAATAATAGGCTGGGGGAACTTTAAGTAAGCAATGTGAATGAAACAAGGAGTGGAACCCGTTATACTTTGACACTATTTTTATTTTACCAGTTTTACCTTAATAACAACTATAGTCATGTTTTAATTTTGCCCTCGATCTCCTAGAGATGCTTTATAAAGATATAAATAATTAAATAGCCTTATTTTAATATTTGTGTCCTGCCAGGACTAGATATTATAAAAGTTATCGTTTGTAATCCTATCAAAATTATTTCTTCAGCTGTCGAAAAAAACACTCGTAAAATTTATAGGTATTTGTCACAAAGCAAAGATACAAAAAATGCATACATAAATAATTTTATACTTTGTAGAAAATTTACGTCCATAATTTTCGTGTAAGGTTTTAAAATATCTATGTTGGTGCTTTCCCGATCAAATATGCTTTAAAACTTTCCCATCTTCCCCCATATGTCTTCATCCTCCGGCATGTCGTAAAAAACCACACCTTCTGATATTTTCCTTTCCCCCTTATAAAAATAGCCTGACCCATCATTTCGTATGCCAGTTTGATAGCATATCAGTATCGGGTATACCTTCGACATACGTTTCCACACTTATGATTTTTCAACAGTTTTTTAATACAAGCTTAAGGAAACAAACTGAAAAATATTAAATTTCCGTTTAAAAAAAAACAAAGTTAATCAAGACTTATCAAGGTGATAAATCTTCGCTAAAGAATACAAATATAGCACTCCATTGTGACAAACATATTTTGGACTGGTTCGACTATTGAATATAACGTGATATATAATAAACAGATGCGCGTGATAAGGCGTTTGTGATAGCCTTTATGGTCGAGTGGTAAGACACTCGACTATCAATCTAAAGGTCGCGGGTTCAAACCCTGCGTGCGCAAATAAACTTTATTTAATTCACATTAAATAATCTAAAGCTTATTTACGGCACGTTCCAGAGTGGTAGATACTCTGAGTATCGCCCTGGTGAAAGACCACCATTCAGGATCTAAACGTTGCTTGAAATGACTTAAGCCGTGTTTGGTGATCAGATCTGAATAACCAGGTACTTCCCAACCTCCTTCTTACCCATCTCCTTCCCCTCTTCACTACCTTCAGCTTCACAACATACCCCCCATTGGGGATGCCATAGTCTCACTTGCTGGCGGTTGGGAGCAGTTAGGACTCTTGTGCGCTATTCACTATAATTTTTTTTTTTTTTTAGTATGTGAAACCTCACAAAACTCTCGTATGATTATTGTACAATATCGTCACCTGGTTGAAAAACCTCCTTAGGGAAGTTTAACTTCCCGATATCTAATTGCAGTTTGTTTTAATTATGTGCATTAACTATTGTGCTTTGCTTGTCCTCTCTCTCTCTCTCTCCCTCTTTGATAATATGTGTGCAAAAGTACAAACGAGCTTTAGAGAAAACGTAATCATTTAAAAGGCAGCATGTACATAAACTTTTGCCAAATAATGTGTTTTTTTTACCTATGCCAATAAATAGCAGCAACACGTGTTGAATTAAATGCCGCATTGTTTTTTTGAATTCTAATCGTGTCTCGCGAACTATTTATCGTTTCAGTTTTGAAACGGCTAGTCGAAAACAGTCTTCCATCGTAATAAATTCTAGTTCAACGACTTCACTATGTGCACGTTACATATTAAATCCGATCACGAGGTAGACGTTAGTGTCTTAAGACAAATATCCCGAAAAGAATTGAGGTAAATGTATTTTCTTTCGATTGTTTTTTTACCTTGGGTATTTTTAGATGATTTGATCAGCAACTTGATTTGAATTTTTAAACTTCGATGCAACGTAACGTTTTATTTGAATACACTTTTTACGCTCTTTCGACGCCGAAGTATTAAATGATTCTTAGCTAGGCACCTAGCGATGAACACAACCAAGATAACCGCTTCAAAAAAAACTGGTGGTTTTAGAATAACTAACTAACCATCACGCCGTTTCCCCGCAGGGGTAGGCAGAGAGGACGGACTGCCATACAACTCTGTCTTGGCACACACTCCTTGCTTCATTCACATTCTTACATTGTCTCAAACATAATCTTGTGTTATTCAGACTCTTCATATATTTTCAGTATTCTTCAAGTATTTGATTCACTTGATCGTGTCATGTCTTACTAAAGCGTCCCCAACTTCTTCTTCCATTCACTTTTTCATGTTAAATATATTATTTTTGCACTCCTTTCTTTGTTCATTCGATTCACATGTCCAAACCATCTAAGCGTCCCTTTCTTGATTCTATTCGTTACGTTTAGATCAGCCTTGCATTATTTCTGGATATCCACATTTTTAACACGGCCATACATGGTTTAACGCACATACGCCTCGGAGATCTCATTTTTTCAGCATTCAACATACTTTCAGCCATCATCAGTTCCAGATTTAGAATTATTTTTAGAAATTAGTACTTACCTAACCAAAATAAAGGAATTTTTAAGGATTTTTTTCGATTATTACACCATTAGAAGAGAAAATACGCAATTTTTTGTTGTTGTTATTTGGGAGGGAGTTAATAAACATGTTTTGTTATCAATTATTTTTGTGTGGGTAAAGAAAATCATTTACTATTTGTATAGTTAATAATTTTAATTTCTATATTAATAAACTTACTTCTGAACCTATTTTTAAGTCTTTAAAAAAAAATCTAGAGCATAGGACTCCAACATACAAACCTGTCTCAAGACATATCTCCAGGGCTGGAGTGGGACGGGGGATCGTGTATGTAATTTATAAGGGGCATACCTTTAGCCCCGGGCCGGCCCTGCTTCGCCCGATCTGCCCGAGAAATTGAGTCACTCCGGTTAATAAAATGAGAAAATACTATAAGGAGCCCGTGGCCTTAAAGAAAACACCCAACCCTGTGTTATAATATGCGCCGATACCTAAAATGTTAGATTTTTTCAGTTTTATAAACGATTCGCATTTTTTTGCAAGTATTGAAAATATCGACACGAATACTGATATGATATGCATACTATTTTAGACCAGCAAGAAGAGGTTCAATAAAAATATATTTTGATTCTGGAAAAAAACTATTCTCATTGATATGGCTTGCACCAAAGATAGAACACTTAATATTGTGTTATTTATAAATAATCGTATTCAGGGTCTTTTTGGATTTCATTTTCTTACAGCTAAAGCTGCCCTGTTAAATGATTTTAAATATAAGTGAATACAGTGAATAAAAGCACAAAATAAATTATTTCCTTACCATTCAAATAAATCATAAAATAACATGCTGTTAATGTCAAATTTAAGGTGTAGTGACAATTTTATTGTTCGACAAGAATGTTTTGAATCGTTTTTGTAATGCCCATTAAAATAAACACTGAGAACATATTTATTTTATGTATTATTAAGCTTTTTAACAAGCAATTTACCCGTGGCTAATATATGTCATTACGTTATTTATCTAAAGTGTTAATAAATGACAAACAAAACTTAAAAAAAAGCAGGATTCCTTTAACCGCACCGAAGAAATTATTTTATTCAGTCTGGAAGTTAGTAGTGTTAATATATTGAGGAATAGTTGGAATTCCGATGAATTAAAGTGTTTTTATTACTTGCAACGCAGGTCATCGACGGCTAGTATCATTGTTGGGTCTGTACCAAAATTTCTTCGCCTCTTCCCACATCAGCAGAGCTAACTTTCAAGGTGGCTCTTTGATAGATTGCAAAAATTTTCCTATCTATATAGTGAGCCCGTCTTAAAATACACATTGTCTAGTGAGGTTGGTATCATATGAGTATCAAAGAAAAAAATAAATAACAAAGATAATGATAAAAATATATATATTTATGAAGATATCGGCGCACATTTCCTGAACCTCAACCCTGTCCGTCTACCCATAGCGTCATAAAGAAGGACGCGAACCATATTTACTTCTTCAAGAAAGACAGGTTGTCCAGTACCCACCGCCCAGTGTCCACTCACCTCCCATCCAGTATCCAGCCCTTCGCCTTCCTTCCACCGCCGCCTCTATAACCTCGGGGGGGGGGAGGGACGGATATTAGGAATAAGATAGCCCGTAGGCAAAGCGGTCAAATAAATAAAAGGTAAGGTATAGAAATACAAGGAGAAGGGAGGAAGGTAAGATGGTAATTTGTGATTCTGTGCGTCTTGCACACTAATATATTACTGATTCCGGATGTAACACGACTTGGCAAGATGAAAACTGATAAATTTTGTTTATACACAATCGTGGCTTGACTCAATATTAAATTTAATATGCAACGTTTTTTAGATAGCTGGTAAAAATCACGGTTCCGAAATTTCTAGTCACTTGATAATTGTAAATTTTTGTTGTTGCAAGTAGTGATAGCAATCCTTTGTTATAGTTTTTTTTTAAACTTGAAAAGCGTGTTGTTGCCAACAAAAGTTTTGAGATTTTATAACTTACGCACCCGAAAAGTTATTCATTTTGTAATAGTTTTACAAAAATAATATATTCTAAAAATAAGTCTAATTTTTATCATAGTCAAAAATTGACAACAATAATTCGTTAATCTTGACATTAACGCGCACATTACAAATGTAGATTCAAAAATCATCTGGTAAAATAAATTATAGGTAGTTACTTTATCACTTATAATTAAATAATTTTCACAACACATAAATCAGATCAAATTTTCAAAGTGTCACACTCGTATGTACAAGCAAATTGTTTTTTTTTTTTTTTAAGTTAAAACTCAGTGTTAAATAAAATGATTTTAAACTGTTATATTAGTGGATCTTAATTCAAAAAGACTCCGTGATGATTATCTACCTGTTTTTTTTACATAACGGTTTCACCGGCAAGTTCCGGCATAATAAATAATGTTAATAAGCCTTTAGGTCAATGGCAAAAATAATTTTATACAATATTTATTATTTAAAATTGTTTTTTCGTAGTTAAGGACTCTAAATGGATTAATATTTTGGATCACCACAAAACTGAGCACCTGCAAGTACCCATATTAAAAGATATTTGAATTTACTAATTTCTTCTCAATAAAATCAGTACTGTGGAATTAAATTATTTAATATGTAGATTAAAACAAATTGTTTCATCTAGGTAAGCCCGCATTTTAATTTGAAGTATCTCTGTACCATTACCTTAGTACCCCTTTTAATTTGGCCATTCCCTCGAAAAATCTTATTTTTATGGTGTGCCGACCTAAGTTACCATTCTATGTCTTTATACCGAGAAGAAAGAAAAACGAGTAGAGGGGGCACTTCCACCTGCGGTTGAGAGTAGAGATTCGCCTATGAAAAGCGAAATCTCCTTGTGAGAAATTTTTACCGTCGATCATAAAAACTGCGAAAGCGAAAACCACCCAAATGGGAAATGACCGCACTAGATGTTTTATCGCAGCGTCCAGGGACGTGTAATCATTTTTCCACTTCCTTTTGACAAGTCTACCTTAATTTTGATACGAAAACCATTTAATTCTTGGAGACAAGAAAATCACATGACTAAGAAATATTGTTCTAAGGTTAATTTAATTTGGTAAGATCTACCCTAACTCCAATGCTGAGCATTAAAGTTTCATTGTAGTACAAGTAAATTATTTAGCTTCAAAATTATTTCTTCAATAGAACAGCTGCTTGACATTTGCATTTGTGAACCGTCTTTGGACTGAAACCACAAAATACTTTATAAACCTTTTTGACTTTTGCAGAGAAAGGTGGTTCGTCTAATTATTCTACACGGTCGATGTCGATATCATTAAAAAAGCTATTTTTTATCTTTCTTTTACATGCGCAACGGCTTCAGTTTTTCCACCTTCATTTATTCCGGATCTTTCCCAAACCTGTATATAAATACTCTACTTTTGACCATCCTCAACTTGTCTCAAATTTTAAGTGAGGACATGTCGATAGGAATGTATTTGATTACACTCCAACAATACTTACAATAATAGCGTACGTGTCCACCATTGCAATCACCTATATAATCAACCTAGATTTTGATTAAGACAGGCGTCAAGATAAGTATTATATAAGTAAAGATATGTAATGTTCGAAAATGTTTTGAGCGTGAGTATACATGAATAAGCTCTCTGACTTTACGAAAATTGACAAATTCGAAAATCAAGGGAAAAACATTTCCATCTTATGGCCATATCAAAGTTGGAATATATTTACATTTTCATATGCATCTGTATGTAATGCGATATGCGATGGTGACCCTTGGGGAGGGTGGGGTGAAAGAGCGCCGTCCACCTAGGGTAGTGTTTGTATGAAAAATATTCCAATAACATGGTCGAGTTTGAGGGGAGAGAGGGGTAGTAAATGCGAAGAGGCACTGGACGCTTTGTTAGTAGAAAAGAACTACAAGCCACACTATCATATTGGGATCTCAAATTTATCAGACTGTATATTTCACTTTAAAATGTTTTTTTTTCAAATCACATTTGAAAACAAAATTAAAACACAGTTGATAAATTGTTTTATACCGATTATTCGAATGACGTGAAATTGAATTTTCATAACAAGATATTTTATTAGTACTTTTTTTTAATCGTTGAGCAAAAAAATTCTACTTACTACTATTTTACGTCATGTTAGTCGTCAGAAACCAAATAATGAAAATTATTTCCCCTATTTTTCTCGGTTCTCGACAAATATGACAGTTTATGTTGGGTTTGCAATGAAATTTTTTTTCGATTAAGTACATCAAAGACACATTTTTTTTTAACCCAATCAAAGGTTTTTTTTTATTTGAAAAAATAATGAGTATTTAAAATGAAAACCGCTTGTATCATCGTGACTTTTAACTCCGACGTATCTATAGTATTTCCCCGTTATGATCGCACAAAAGTATGTCTTCCTTGTCAGAGAATTTTGGTAACATTTACTTTTACTGCACCGACAACTAGATCGCTCTGCGTTTCGACCAATAATCGCTTGGTTTGACACAACCCACGCCTATGTCACACTGTTATATTTCGCACCACTATATATATATATATATATATATATATATTTTTTTAATTTAAATAAAAAATATTTTAGTTTTAAGCCACTTTATTTAAACACATATAAAAAATTCGACCGGTTTCGGTTAAACTTCACCTTCTTCAGGAACGTATATATATAAACTAATAAAATATAAACTTTTTTTTTTTACTTTTCTGAAGGTGCTCACTTCACGCCAAAAAGATTTATATCGCATTAATTATATACTTAATAATGTTCGAAATAAAATCGGTGTGTAAAAGTACCGACTATCTTTATTTTTAGTGTCCTTTTATCGTTTTTGTTATCAAGGTGTTTTGCTCCAAATATGCTAGTTCCCTTTTTATTCCCGACTTAATCATCTGCGAAATCATTCAACTACTCGCTTTACTTCCGTCTCATCAACTTTAATTGCGCCCGCACTATTCCTGCGGAGATAAAATTGCCAAAATGGCCGCACCTGCCAAATGTTGATGGAAAAATCCACAATCTTTCCGAACACATGTAGTACGTAGGTCGTAAAACTGGCCGCCGGCTTGGTCAATAACTTTTTACCTCAGGGCGGTAGTTCGCCCCACTCTCCCCATATATGTGCGTATTTTTTCTGACCACCCCCTACCGCTGGCTATTTTTATAGGTGCGATGCCACGGGCCACCGTATCTCGGATGATATCTTGTGGACTCGCGTTATTAAAGTGCCTGATTGCTGTTTTTTATTTACATTTTGCCCCGAGTCCAGAAAATAATAAAAATATTTTCGTGAGGGACTTATTAAGACTTATTTTGCTATTACAATAGGCACGATACGTTAAAAGCTATATGTGTGTATCATTAAGGTATTCTTCCGAAATGTTGAAAATATACATTTTAGAATGCACTTTTACTCGAATGAAACATTTTGAATTCACACAATTATTACTAATTAAGGGTCAGCACTCAAAATAACCCTCAACGTCACTCTGCAGCATTATAATACAAGCATACTACAAATAATTTATTTACGAATTTTCTATGAGAATTTAGAAAAATGTCTGACGTTTTCATTTAATACAATTTTTTTAACTGTAACCCTTTGAATTCTAGGAAAACATACCAAAATGTGTAATTTGAAAACCAGCAAAGGCATTTTTTAATATTTTAACTAATATTTCAGTATTTATTTCATAAAGAATTAAAATATTACTGTTTAAGAATTGTATTCACTGGAAATCTTAAACATTTTTTTAACTACCCGTATAGAATTAACGGATAAATAATGCGTGGGTTTTCTTTGTACTTGAAAGCCTAAAAGCGTCTATTTTTGGTTGCTGACCCTGAAGTCTGATCATTTTTTTATATTGTATGAAAAACATAATAAGAAATATAAAAAAGCGATGTAGGTAATACTTACGTATATTATTTCAATCATTTTTTTACTATCCATTGCGTTTTAAGTAAATTGTATTTAAATGTATTTAATTAAGTTTTTTTTTTTTATTTCAGGTAACTACCACACGATTCTTCCCTAAATCGAGGCGAGACTTCGATAACTATATATTCCTGCCCGACACTGGTAAATTAAATATATATATATACACTATTTAGAAAATTTACTAAATTTAGTCCCGCTCGTACGTGATCAAGCTACAGGAATTTAAATTAATTCAATTTAAATATTCATAAAAAAAATAAAATTAGTTAAATTTTAGCATTACAGCGATTCGGTGTTCTATTCCCTTCTTTCAAATGTTATCTTAAAGAACATCAGTGAAACTAAAAGTCAAAAGTTACAACTGACTGCTAGGCAAGCGTCCGACCATCTTTGATTAATTAAATAATGTAGATAAGTTACTGAGACAACGCGCGTGAATGCACCAAACCGAGTCCACGAGACATACCTGAGATTTACTGCGTTTAGTATCACACAAAGTGTGAAGACAACCACGGCTAGTGGCGCGAAACCCGATTATAACAGTAGCGTGGGACGTTCATATAGCTATCTCATCCGTACACACATATTATTTGAATGGCTATTTTTTACGCAAGCGGGTGACGCGGGAAACAAGACGGTTCTAGTTGTGCTACATTTTTCGTAAGATTTGTATGAAAATGACGTGTCTTGTATTTTATGTCTATACTGACCATCGACCATCTTGATAATTATTGTTTTACTTTTAATTATTATTATAAAGAAATTTAAAAAATAACTTTGTTGAAGACCACGGATATTACTTTAATTTTTACGACTGACAGGTTTCGCTTAGCTTAAGCATCGTTAGGGTACAAAATAAAACTAAACAAAAAATGCAAAGTGTAAACAAGATATAAAATAAAATAACAGGACAATGAGAAAACAATAGAATCACATTTAAATTATAACAGAGGAACAGAGAGAATAAAACAAAATTTATAAAATTAAAATAACATCCGTGGTCTTATACACAGTTATTTTTCATTTCTTCAAATATGTAAACCAAAAAAGTGATTGTTCTCTACGAAAATAATTATCATTATATTTCAAAGCTTGGCAATGACTTTCAAATCAATATTTAATCTTCTGTTTGTGCGGTATTACTTCGCTACGAATGAATTACTTTCAATACCAATGGCTTCTTGTTGAAGCCCTTCAAACTAAATTATCTACCCAGCGGCAAGGTGCTGGCAAGGAAATCAGGGATGGCTTTGAAATTAGAGTTTTTTAAACTTCAGGGGTGGCGATTCAGAAAGCGTCCTTCTGAATTCGAAATACACCTCGTCCTGCATTGAAAAAATCAAAATAATATCGAACGGTCATCCGCAACCGTCGACCCTCTTAAGGCATGGGGTATGTGCGGTGTTCACCGCCCGGCATACTAAAATAAGACGTTTCTAAGGCTGGGAAGCGCCCGCAATCGCCAATATGCTTATTGATAAACTACAGTGTGCTGCCCGTTGGCGAGGGTTGGCAGATGTCACGTGGTATTGTCATATCCAATAGAATGCGTGGCCGGACTGAGGATGACATTAGTATTTGATTTAATATATTTTAAATAAGAAAGAACATATTCAATGTTTCTAAGGTTTCTTGTATAAAATTCGCAAGAACTGGCCAACTGTGACTAAAAATTGAAATGTAATTTGGACACACGTTTAATTTGTTTATGTTATAATATATTTATTTTACGTATTTAATTTCCGATGGATGCGGATACGATTCCCGTCAACATAGTTTTTTTTAAATTTATATTATTAATACCTTATTATTTTAAGTACGTTTAAGATCATGTTAGAAAACTTCTATTGAGAATCCAATTGGCAATCCACTTAGCATCCGTGAGAATTGATTTTCATTGGCTCATTGTGCCCAAACCCTTGTTTAATAGAATGCACTCGACAGCAAGAAGTCTGGTGATGAATCATAGTTTAAGAAAAACGTGCTCTTTGGGGGTTATTTAGCTTTATTCCTATCAAAGCATGAAACCTACATTAAATTATTTAACTTTCTTCTCATTCCACATACTCGTATTCTGTAGGTGTTAGAACTTTCAACTCCCGATACAATAGTATTTTCACTGATTTAATAAAAAAACAAATGTAAAACTTTATTCCATTTTTTTTAAATAAAAGTGGAATAAAGTTATAAATTTCTTTTATTAAATCATTTAAATGGAATTCCACCACGAATTAACAGTTTCAAAATTAGAAATAGTATTTTCACTAATTATTCTCCCTATGTAGGTTCGTAGTAAATTTATGAAATCCTTGCGATATATCTTCAAACCTGTTTTAAAACCACACATGCCTCCATTTGGCCGTAAAAAGTGGAGCTTTAGTACTAATAGGGTAATATTTGGATAATTTGTATAGTGCCGTTTTTTGTGAAAAGTCACCTCAGTACTAACAGTACCTAACCTTAATAACGGGTAATATTTTCATTCTGATTAAATATGAATAGAATAAAGTTAAGAATAGGTGATTTATGTTAATAAGTCAAATCCCAAGAATTTTTAAATAATCAGAAGCTATAATTTCACTCTACTGTGTGAACAAGCGTATTATTTTGACTAGAACAGAAAATTTTAATTAGTCACTTATTGTTACTTATATTCTTTACTTCGGTACGGTCCTGTTGGTCAATAATGAAAAGGTAAGATCCGAAAGTTTGTCATTTTTATGCTGGACCCGTAAGTGAGATTGGTAATTCCGTGCATTTGTTCTTTGGCGTTATTTTCGGGATGTCCCATTGCAAGTAGAAATATTATTTTATTTGTATAGAAAATCCGGGAGGTAGAGCTCGTAGAGTCCATCATAAAAAATTATCACATCTCTGTAAGCTCTATTCTTGTGCTTGTAACTTATTTTTAGAAGAGTGTAATTGAATTGACACTACTGCTTACTGATTTAGAGCTTAGATCAATGCTCGTATTGGTTATAGTTAATAATAAGGGCCTTTGTAATAAGAATTTATGATTAAAAAACCTTTATAAGTTAGTTTCACTAATATAACTGAGACCGGTCCGGTTTCACCCTGCAACGAGCATCTTCAGACTGGCCAAATTTAAAGTAAAGTACTTTTATTAAGTTACTGCAAGAAGTTTATTTAACATACATTCAAATTATGAAGGGATTTCACCACAAATTTACGGCTTTAAAAACAGACGTAATAAAAAGCGCCCTTTTGTGAATTTTTCGGGAAATACAAAGAAAAAAAAAGTTTGTGAAAACCAAAAAAAAACCCTTTTCCCCAAAATATATGTGAAATTATGCATTATGGGCGAAGAGCATGATATATGCTTTGACTTTAAACCTTCTAAATATTATGCGGTAAGATTGATAATTTCCGTTGACAAGTTTGTCAAAAATTGCCAGTTTTACGAAAATTTTAATAGATATGAATACTTTTATTTCTTTTCTGTTAAAATGAAAACAAACCAAAAACATGAATCTGGAATAAACACGGCATTTACCGTAATAATAATTAATCGTGATCCCACCCACCTGATAGTGGGAAAAGGTTTATTATTTATCTGGCTGTTTCCTCGGGCTACAGAGGGCTCCGGGGGGCTGCAGTGGTGGCAGGGTGTACAGAGTCGAGCACTGTTTTGGTTTTGCACCTATTAAACTCGAGAGAACGCGAACGTTATCTAAATTACCCTGTGTATTGGGGACGAATGACTTAAATTTTCAGAGGAAAAGTAGCAAAGGTAGATAATGTTTTTGCAGCAGTTTTTGCTATTTTGGCATCTATTTTTGATTAAAAAAATATTTAGCCAGGTTAATAATAGCCAAATTAATAATAACCAAATTAATAATACCCAGGTTAATAAGAAGCCAATACAATATTACAAAGTTTAAAATTAAATGGGATAAAATTTGACAAAGCAGGTTGTTCATCAGCTTTTTGGCCTGCTAAATTAAAATTACAAGTGGGTGAATAATATTCAGAGAACATTGGTTGAATAACACTTTTTGCGGTACCACACAAATCAAAGCCGGTGGAAATATTGTAAAAACATTTTAGGAGAAGTTTGTGATTCTGAGGGAAGTGGAGAGGGGAAAGATGTAAGGAAGAGACGAAATAAAATAAGGCTGTTCAGATTATGTTACCTTGAAATGGCTTTAATTATTTTAAAAAAATGCTAGATTCTGAAAGGTGGTCACTTGACACAATCACGGCAATACATTCTAAGAATGTAAAGATTGCTATAAGCACAAACCACTTAAATATTAACATACACGTTTTTTTACTTTACGTTACTTTTGACGACCTCCATGGTCGAGTGGTAAGACGCTCAACTACGAATCCAAAGGTCGCGGGTTCAAACCCGGCGTGCGCCAATTACTTTTATTTAATTAATATATGTCATAACACATTTAATTCATGTGAAAATAATAAAAAGTATATTTGCGGCACGTTCCAGAGTGGTAGATACTCTAAGTATCGCCCTGGTGAAAGACCACCATTCAGAATCGAAACGTTGCTTGAAATGGCTTTAGCCGTGTTTGGTGACCAGATCTGAATAGCCAGGTACTTCCTAACCTTCCCCTTCCCAATCTCCTTCCCCTCCCCACTACCTTCAGCCTCACAACATATCCTATTTGGGAATGTCATAGTCTCATTGGCTCTAGACGGTTGGGAGCAGTTGAGACTCTTGTGCGGTATTCACGTAAAAAAAACACACACACACACACAAAAAAAGCCCTACAGTTGCAAAAGACAGCCCTCTCACCGGGTAGAAAAGATTATCTCCTCATAAATGCACCTCTAACCACAGTTGACACAGGAAGAAGTAAAAATATTCCCTGGCACTGTTCAAACTTTCTACAATACGAATTATATACACTTTAGTTTTTTTTTTACTACCCACTTTGGGATGTAAGGTCTTGAGCTTTAGTCCCATAAAAAAAGGATCTTACCGCTGTGTCACGGAGGTCATCATTTTTATGGTTTTCAGTACTAGATTATTATAACGTAATTAGCGACTTAGATACTTCTTACAAAGACGTAATGTAAATAGTCAGACTACACGTAGTATAACAGTCGTAATAAAAGCGGGTTGTTGGTGCTACCCTTTTCCGCAGTTGTTGATTTCCCTCGCTCCTGAGGAAAGACGGCGTCCGGTCAGGAGCAGAAGCACGGAGAGGGGGCACGGCAACCGCCCGTGCATAAAATGCAATTTCCTTTATACCCGACATGACATACCCGAGTTGGCTGACCGTTCTAAGTTCTGCCACTGATCGCGGGAATGGTTGTCAACGGGGTTGGACCAACTGAATTCGCTCGCTCACGAAATCTCGTCGCAGAAGTTGCGCAATCAGAGTTTACCCAAACAACACAAACATAGGATAGAGTTTATTGGGGCATATGCACTCACTTCCGACGTTGATTTTATTTCCAACCGTCACTGAGAAACAGCTGTCTTCTTGTTTATTCGTGTTTATTGTTATTTAACGAAAAAATAATAATAATACGTTCGAAAATATTTGATTCGAAAACTTTTCAAGTCTATTTTTTTAATCATTTTAAAAATGATTTGTTTTTCAATTTCACCGAAGTTATCTTTTATGAAGTCAAAAAGCAATTTTGAAACATGCTGTATGCAATAAATTCACTGCGTGACTACTATGTTTGACTCAAAATTCGTCGTGATAATTGCACACCATATCAGCTAATTAGACCACCCCTTTTTTTGCATTGAAATTCCCCTATTTCGTTTACTTGGTTTCATTCTGCAACATATTTGTTTATTTTATTGTATCCGCCCGAGAGGGTTTTTAGATGTTGTTGCTATTTGGATACATTGGATGCGATGACGATGCTTACCACTCGACGGCCTGTATGGTCGAGTGGTAAGACGCTCGACTACGAATCCAGAGGTTGCGGATTCGAACCCGGCGTTCGCAAATAAATTTTATTTAATTAAAATTTGACATAACACATTTAATCAATACAAAATAAAATATAGCATATTTACGGCACGGTGTCTGAATAGCCAGGTACTTACCAACCTTCCCTTTCATCATCTTCTTCCCCTCACCGCTACCTTCAGCCTAATAACATATCCCTATTGGGGATGCCATAGTTTCACTGGCTCTAGACGGTTGGGAGCAGTTGAGACTCTTATGCGGTTATCACGTAAAAAAAAATATAAAAAAATACAACAAATTTTAACCAGCACAACATTTCTCTACACTTCGTATTAATGTTGTTATTTTATTTGTTGCTTCGTCTGGGCTAAGTTGTGCTATCAACCGCTTCGTCAATCGGGATCCCAGTATATTCCACACTTTACGCTATTCGCATTCGAGATATTGTGAAACACGTAAATAACACAGGGAGCGTCCAGGACGTTGCTCCTGGTGGCAATATTGCAAGGATTTGCATACGGAGGGGCAATACACCTTGCCGTCCTGAGTGCACTCATAAAAATATAATCAGATGTTATGTTGAGAATAGCTTTACCGAATTCCAAGAAAACGCGCTTGGTTACGTTTAGATGCGATCTTGACGATGCTGTGATGGCAGTTTATTGTTTCAATTAAGAAATTCGTTTGTCGTGGTAGCTTTATACTGACCACTTGCGTAATTCAAATTGTACCTTCAAAATAATGATTGTGTGTGAGGATTTTTTTTTTCATCTGTACCGAATATTTTTGTAAAAAAGACACAGGCCATTCATTTTTAGTTTTTACCTTTTTCCGGAGGGTTGGAAACCTCAGGCTCTCATAAGAGGCATTCACAAACCCGTTTCATTAGTTGGGCAAGAATTTTGTACCTAATAGTTATATCTATAGTCTTATATTAATAATCCATTCTGACTCTTAAGGGTCAGCACCCAAAAATACACTTTGGTTTTCTAATACAAGCAAAACTACAAACTATTTATCTGCCACTTCTATACGGGTAGTAAGGAAAATGTATAAGGTTTCCAGCGAATACAATTCTTAGACAGTAATGTTTTAAATTCTTTATTAAATGAATCCTGGAATTTGAGGTAAAACGTTCAAAAATGCCTCTACTGGTTTTAAAATTGCACATTTTACTTTCATTTTAGTATGTTTTTCATAGAATTCAAAGAAATACGGTTAAAAATTGTATTCACTGAAAACCTCAAACATTTTTCTAACTAACTATCTTTAGAAAATTTCCAGTTAAATCATTTGCTTGTATTAGGATACTACAAAGTGACGTTTAGCGTCATTCTTGGGTGCTGGCCCTTATGTCAAAATGGAAGATAGTCACAGAATCACCCCGGTGAAATACCACCATCCAAAATGTAAGACGTTGATTGAAATGGATTTAGCCATGTTTGGTGACTAAATATAAATAGCCTGGAACTTCCCCACCTTTCTCTTCCCTGGCTACGTATATGGTTGGGAGCAGTTAAGACTGATGTGCGCTATTCACATTTAAATAAAATAATTTAAAAACGATAAAAAAGGATAATTTTTTTTATATCGGTTGCTGTGAAATGCCATTTTTTGTTTTATCGATTGTCCATCGCATGCAATAAGACTTATGAACTCACCTATACTAGTTACAACTGTTTATAGTTTTTGTGCCCTCAAAAAAATGTACTGGCATATTAATAAGAATTAGGTTATTTTTAAAACTCGTTAATCACAGTTCTCGTGCAAATATAAGTGTATATAATATCAGAAATTACTCTTGTTAGACTTCCAAGTAGCGTTGTAATAAATCATATGCTATTGAAAGTAGCTACGGCTAACAATCAACTAAGGTTATCAAAAATGGCTTCGTTTCGGAACATCCTTAAATATTGAGTAATAGCATCGAAAAATCGTCCTTACAAATGACCACTTAGTCGCTATCTGCCAAATGTGAAAGGACGTCAAGAAATCACATTTGAGAGCAGATCCATCTACGTAACTTTTCCAAAGCACAATGCATTTTCTTCTAATGTTCCTCGTTGAAAAATAGCTTCATAAAGCTCTTCCAAAGCTTGCCCACTCCCCTTTTAAGGTATTGCGAGAGTTAGGTTATTCGATGGTAGAGGTTGCAGAGTATGGATGAACGATTCCATATCAATTTTTCGGGTCGTACAAATATAAATATACTCGTAAATACGTAGAATAAAATGAAAATTTCTATTTAATGTAGACATATACATTTGTTTCAAACCACTTTATTTAAATACAATTATTGACATGTTTCGAAAGTACTCTCTCATCATCAAAAGAATATTAAAACTCTCAGTTTAAGTATTTAAAATAAAGTGGTTTAGAACAAACTTTTGTATTTATATTAAAATTATGGAAAGCCGTAAAGTTTATGCTATTTACCAATACGGAATACATCTCTTCCTAATATTTGACGGTTTGAGATTGAATTGGAGTCGGAAGGTTTTGATAATACAATAGATTCAGAGGTTCCGACCAACGTGCAATAAAATAATAGTGAAATATAGATTTAGCACTTTTAGCCAAAAGAGTTAGTGTTTGTGTTAATGATGCAAAAAATCTCCGTAACCTACTGTTACTAAAGAAAATAACGAAAATTAACTCAATGCAATACTATCACGGAGGAAGCAATAATTGTGCACACATTTTTTTCTAAACGTACTAAAATTACATCACCATAAAAAAAAACAAATTAACATATCGTCAACGGAAAGACAAAAAGACTGAAGCGTTATTTTGGGAAGTTTACACCAAAGCACTTTTCGATTTTTTTTTCGGTTTTTAATAAAATTCATAAGTCCTCAGTACCTGGTTGGATTTTAAAAAAAGCTGTCTAAGGTAACACAATGCTTTCCTTGAGTTAGGTCTCAAACTTGTATTACTTGAGTCAATCCTTCTCCCAAATGGTAAATATATTTTAGATGGCTGAAGGGCTACAAAAGTCTTCAGAATCAAACGAAAATCAGAGCATTCGATGCAGAAGAAGAAACGTATAAAATTCCATATTTAACTAATGTTTGACAAAAGTGTCGCTTCCTTTTTTCTTTCTAGCGACTATTTGGTAAATATATTTATATTGACATAGTAAAATAACTATTATGTTTGCTTCAGAAGAATGCTTGAATTTTATACCAACTTCAAAGTTAATCTCAGAACTGCATTTTTAAGATGTTTTGTATTCATCTAGGAGTGCGAATTGTCTTTTGAAATGGGAGTCACGAAATAATTAGATACGAAATTAGCCGTCACTTTCTTCGTTGACCAATGTAACACATCTCGCCTATTTACTTCATCATTGATTGCTTGCTTCTGACTTGATTCCGCTCACTTATCTCAGATATGAGTAGACGTGTATTGTCATAAATTTGCCCGCACAACCGGCGAGAGTACGCGGCACGGACGGGCACAGCACTCGCGCTGTGAGCGATACGCCCGCCTCCCAGCCCGCACCGCGGCCGATCCCCTGACTTGCGCTAAGTAATTGGCGTGGTGAGGTTCGGAGAGTCGCGCGGATTGGATTTCGACAGATGCGAATCAAATTAAAATGATAAAAAAAAATTAAAGAGATTAAAAAATAACCTTGTATATAAGACTACGGATATATATTTTTTTTTATGAACGACCGGTTTCGCTTAGCCTATGCATCATCAGCGTATAAAATGAAACTAAACAAAAAATTAAAGTGCGTGGTTTTATATACATATAGAAGGAGAACAAATATTAAATAAAATAACGGAACAATGAGAAAATAATAGAATGACATTTAAATTCTAACAAAAGAACAGAGAGAAAGAGACAGATAATATGAATTGAAAGAGACAAAACGTCAACTGAGAAGGTGATTAAAGAATAATGATAAATTTTTTGAGTTTACAGTAAATATACCTAATATTGGACTACTGGACAAATTTACGTGATTATTAATAATATGACCATTAATTTTAGAAGTTAAGATCTTTATCAATAAAATGATAAGGGAATTTAGAAATCCGGTAGTTATTCAAACATCTAGGATGTTCTTTGATTCTAATATTTTTTCATTCCTTTAAACATGTCAAACCACAAAGTGATTGCTTTCCACAGTAAAATAAATATTTGTTACTTAAAATTAAATACATTTTATCATAAGGCACAATTATTAAGTCACTAAGGTGGATTTTCTTAGTCTATCTCTTCTTTTTTTAGAAAGACATTCCTGGGTTATAAATTATCTGACAATATTACAATTCTTCCTACACTCTTTATTATAAGCGAAAAGTATTTCTTGTACGAGCTCGCGACTCCTGGGTGGGAACCTGACGCTTTGGACCACTCGACTACTTACCGGTCCCGATTATAGAGTTTTATTTTTATTATTATTAATAATCGTATATAGCAATCCCAAGGAGTTATAAGAACCCACTCTGGGACAATGGAAAATAAAGAAATACATGAGTTTCAACAGAATACAGAGATCAAACTAATATAAATCAAACAATATAATGCAATATAACATAATAACAAATACAGTATAAAAAAAATTAGTTACTTAGTATTAATATAAGATACAAAATTATGAATAGAAACAGAGAAAAAAAAATAAAACCCTGAAGTATAGTAAATGAGGATGTTTTTACGTTACCGGGAAAAGAAAACTGATTTCGAAATTAGGTATTTTCATCTTTAAACGAATTAAAAAAATATTCTTTTAAAGCATTATTTTGGATTTTTTATTAAGTTTACTATTTTCATATTTATCTGGAAGCGAGTTTTATAATGTTTGGGCAATGTATTCCAAAGATTTTATTCCAAATTTTGTGGTGTGTGTAAGTGGAAGTTTGGTAAGGGTAATCAAATTAAATACACTTACACCAAGAGTATTATGCGTCTTTTGCTTCAGACGGTGTGAGTCTTTTGTGATTTGCGGATACATAACAAACTTATAACATATTTATTCGGGGATTTTTAAAGCCAATTAGTGGGAAGCCAGAGACCCTGAGAAAACGGGCTCTCGAGTAAGACGAAACCGCGGAATCAATCAGATTCCTAAAAAGCACGAGGCCTTTTTAGTAGGGTAAGCCTAGCTAGCTCCCTTTAAAGGGTAGTTACTTGACGTGAGTTTAGTGACATGTAGCGTTTCCATTTTTACGCAATGTTTCCGTGAAGATGTTTTGAATAAAGAAGAAGACAGTGCAATACAACGGGGCTCAATTGAAATCAAATCATAAATGTATGAATTATCAATATTTGTAAAACATTTAAAATTTTGAAAAATGATTTATGTTCTAAAACTGATACTCTTATCATGTTCCCCTTGATTCGTCCCTGTTGAAAACACACTCCTGCAGAAACGAAATTACCGCGTTCAAGTGAGTGGTGTCTGTGCATTTTACCTTTCGGGCAATTTGATGTATCGGGAGAGCAGACACAATAAGACGGCAGGGGCGGTGCTCGAATGTTCCCTTCCCCGAATGTGGAATGTGGAAGATGAAAAGTAGCAGGATGGGACTAGAAAAAATATGGTGAAAATCCCCCTTTAATTTTTAGGTACATTGATTGAATAGATTAAAGCTTATTCTGTTTCCTCTGCTCCATATAAATGTGTTAAGTGTAACACCCAATAAATGCTAGTTTTATATGCAAACCAAGTCGAAGAACTCTTAATACAGGCGATAAAACTTTAAATCTTCACAAGTGCCTTTAAAAGCTTGATAGGTCAAAAAGGGATTTGTTTCACTTATTAGTATTTTTTTTTTAAAGATTATCCTGAAATAATTGAGATTTTTTAAATGAAACGCGCGTCCGTCATGTACTAAAATCGTGTAAAATCAAGGAAAACTGGAATATATCAGTTTTTTTTTATTAAAAAAAAGCCAAGCACTTCCAGGTTACGAATAACCTAAAAATATTTGAAAAGCTCCTACTGCCATCATAAGAAGCGGAAAATGTTGGTTGTGCAATGATGGAGGACTTTAGCCAGCAGAGGAATTGAACGCACGACGCCTGGGTGGGAATCCGACGCGTTTGTCCAATCAACTACCGACCGGTCAATTTATTATAATTAATTTTAAGAATCAGTAAGCTGCATATCTTCAGTAGTGTCTCTAACGCAAAAAGTGTATTTATTAAGTAATACGCAATTACTCGCCTAAATTTTTAGTATTTTAATTAGTGCTGGTGGGTTGGTAGGTATTGACATTTTCAATGGTCTATGACTTTCTCGAACTATTTTTTTCTTAAAAGCTGCTGTTTTGTGCATCACAATTATTTTATTTCCAATATCTCAAGATTAGTATGTTTACTGCAATAACATTCGCATTTTCTCACCTACCATTCCGTACCTGCAATTTAACGAGATAAGAAGAAAGAAGGAAATGGAATAACAGGAGAGCTCTGTGTGATGGAATCATTTCATAACGCAAGTGATGCGATCGGTATCAGGGTAGTAAAAGGAGGCAAAGTGGGTGGGAAGAAGGAGAGTTAAAGAAAAGTGCAATTCTCTCTCCATTTTGTTTCTGGGGTAATTCGGTGGATGTTTCTGAAAAGTTATTTGATTCTTAACTCCTTTACGACATTTAGAATTTACAATACTTTTACCGAAAGCAGTACGGAAATTTTAGTTGTAATTTATTTACCCATAATAGCTAGATTATAATTTGTTAAAAGTTAACAAAAAACGTAAATCCGCTGAGAGATGTAAATTATTTTTTGCCATTGAATTTTATGTTTCCAGTTCAAAATGATACAGCATATATATTTTATATTTGTAATATAATTTACATCACTTTGATTCAGGGCCGATTTCACAATATTTTGTGTTTGGCGCCCCCTATTCTTTTTTTAAAAATAACACATTCACACCTAAATAAATTGTGATTTCTTTTAGTTCTTTTACATTAAAAATTATTCTCACCCCTAAACAAATGGATTTATCAAAACTGTCCATGTCAATATTCCTATAATATTTAGTTTTTTGGTTTGTTTTTTGAGCCGTCGCTTAAAATTCTGTTCCTGAAAGTTTTTCATAGGTATTTTCATAACTGATAAATCTCACACATCAAGCTACTCAAAACCTATAATTAAATTATTGTATTTGTCGGACTGCGATACCTATTGAAGTTATACGTAAGGCGTTAGATAATAAACCTTTGATATAAATAACGTAACATAACCTTTGCGCTATCTTGAACATACTGTATAAATTAAAATTCTATGATTATCGATTGCGCCGTATTTTTTTGTTGTTGTTGCATTAATACAGATAAATTATCTGTACGAGAATAATAATAATAATAATAAAGTTATAAATAATAACTTTAAATTATTACTAATGATAATTTATTACGTGTCAAAAAAAGTTTAGTTTTCCTTATTATATTTCTATGCATTATCCGGGGGCATTTAAATGAGCTCCAGTTGGTGGTACGTATCAAAACTACCGTGAAAACAACGAAGAGAAAAGATCGTATAGAACAATGATATGGTTATGACGTTACTAAAACCCGTTACGTCTTCGTGTTTAACTTCCCGGCATTATACGGTCTTATTGTTACATACACATTCTGTAATCGCAGGTCCTTTACACTTCCTTTACAACGCTTCATTCTCCCCTCTGCACCTCCCACTCCCCACTTCCTCTTGCCCCATTGTATTATGTGTGTCAAAAGTTTTCGACTTTCCTTGAGTGTCGCGGTTTAAGCAAGTTTCACCTCACATTATTCCTTATTATCGCACTCAATGGGAGATAAGATCCAGGACTTAAGGGTTATATTCATATCTTCGAATATAAATACTTATCACCTTGGCTCTTGTAAAAGTTGCTCCACGAACGTACATATTTGTCATATTTTTTCAAGGATACCAATTGTACTTATAAGTGAAGATTACATTTTTTATACACGCGTATAGTTGTTAGGAATGCATTAGTTAAAAAGTGGGTATATTAATAAAATATTTAGTAAGAAATTACGTTGGATTCACATATACGTTGTCTTGTTTATAAAATGTGGAAATTTTCTAAAAGACATAATGTATAAGAAATTTACCATAAAAGAGATAACTGATGGGTGTTATTTGACTTACGTGTACGAAATATGATATAAAAGTTTGCGAAATGAATACCTTCAAAATGAATTATGGTTTCCTAAGCATTATCAATGAAACATTAATTATTAATGGCGGATTTCTCCTGTAATATTTCTTATTAAAGGGTTAATTAAGTTGACTACCTTATATTGAATTGAGTGTTCCTTCCCCGGGGCCGAAAGTTCAAAGCACCTACCACAGAGTTATACATTGTTTTAGTAGTATTTTCTTCCTTGTGTATCTTTCAAGATGAAATAATGATCTACCTTTGCTTTCCGCTATTTCCTTCCCGGGAAAGTTCCCAGAAGTCCTGACAATGCAATAGATGATGGATGCGTCTCATCCTTTATAAGAAAACTTCACTTTGCTGACATAAGAACTCTCATTAGGTAGGAAGTAATGTAACCCTTCTGAAATATGTAGACAAACAGATTTTAGGTAGGTAACCATAGGGGGCGTGCAGTCCATAGAGGCTGTACCATGAGCCAAAAAAGACAATAAATTGATGAAATATAAGTTGAAATTCTTAGAATGAGTAATTGGGCTTTACGCGTCAGATTTTCCTAGCTGTTGATTGTGTTTTTTTTAAATTTAATTTATTATAAGCCACAAGCCATATTTCAACTTATTCCTTGCTTGTGTCCTTGTCTTTGACTTTAACGTCTATTTAAAAACATATACTTTTTGTCATATAATATTGATAAATAATATATATATATATTTTTTGTTATACATATTCACACTATTTGCTATTATAGTGTAAGAATCGTTATTTTAAAATTGATGTTTTAAAGTACCAACATATTCACTTTCTTCAATATTATTTTCTTCTTTTTAATCTGGCAAATTTAATTATATTTAAATATACCTTAAATTTTGTTTTCTTAACATCATTTGCTTCTAGTAAACTGTTTTTTTTTAATCGGCTGATGTACACATGCACTTTTAGTTGCATATAGTTTAAACAATGTTGTTTGAGTTATGATAACGATCATGATTATAGATAGTTTTAATATGCATAATGTATATCGGACTTTGGGTGAATTATCACAAAATCGTGCTTTATAAGTTTACTGGTTTTTTTTAACACATAAATAATTAATCATGCTTTTATAATACTCGTATATCCCCTAATTTTATCATAAAATTTTATTAGGGGTAAATTAATTACACATTTTCTTAATGAAATAACTAAAAAATACATACATTTTTTAAAAAAATTAACCCCTTCAACATTTCTTTGACTTCTGTTTATCTATTTTAAACAATATATATACACAGTTACCATGGCTCTATTTTGGAGTAATTATATACCTTACGTTAAATTTATTACGTCATATGGGTTCGAAGAGTTTGTACCACCCAGCTAGAAATCCAGAATAATAAAAATTACAATAAAACCATAAGCCTTCTCTTTACCTCAAAGCTAGCCTGCCTCTACGATCAAATCACTTTTAATGGATATAATAAAATCCATGCAAATATTCCTCTTCGCTTATTGTATGTCGCGCAATGACTGATCGTATCTCAATGTCGCATTATGTCAGAATAATAATGAGGCATCAATTAAGATTAACGTGAGTACACAATCCGCCCCCTTCCTTCTCTGGGCCCCTGGTACCTACTCTCCATATACAACCCCTTTGTGAGTAAATTACCTTGTATCCTGTACTGTGCCAAAGAATAGAGCTTTGTCTGGAAATGTATAAAGAAGAAATAATAATATTACTATGAAGGTAGCTCCTTATACTATAAGGGCTGCCTGAATATTTAATATACGGGTTAGGTCTTGCGATGACATTGTCTTGAACTTTGATCTCATGCTTGAGACCTTGGTAAGGCAAATTTTAAATATGGTTCATGTTATTAGTTAAATTACAATAAACTAATTATTCTTCTCTTTTTTTAACTTGCTTGAGTTGGTTTTCTAATTCACAATGCCGTGCCCCTTATTTATATTATTAACTAGTAATATACATTACGACATTTAAATATTTTACATGAAAGAAAAAATAATTGTTGGCCAATAAGTTGATTTTAAATTTTCCACTGCATCCTCTTCATTAAAACGAAATTCCTATGCTGACGAAGAATCTCATGATGTAAAATCAATACTTTCCATGTATAATTAAATTTGTGTAAAGTGAAAAAAATAGGAGCTAAAAACCATGTTTTGTTTATCGCTTATTCAATTTTAAAGAAGCTTTAAATCATTGTCACTATTGTGGCAAAAGAATAAATAAACGTGTGCTTTTTTAAATCTTCAAAACTAGTAGATTGTTGTTCATTGGCATGTTTATTTCATGTATTCTGCTCTGCTTAGACGTCGTAAGTCAACTACACGTGTAAGCAAAGCATCATCAAACTTTTCGACTATCAAAATTACAAACCACGGAAGTAAACACTTACTTCGTTAGCTCATTGCTTTCATAATCAAGCATAAAGCACCCACAGCCTTCTCCCTTCACTACCTATCGAGGTAACTCATCCCTGAACTTATATCCATTGATGGACAATGCATTAGAATAGCCCTCAGTTGATCAGATTGAAATAATTTGTCCATTAAATACGTTTGTACTTTGGGATCGAAGGTCTGTTAGTATAATCATGCAGGTACATTTCAAAATCACACTTTAAACGGCTTCCGAAAATCGTACCCACAAGTCAAGATCCAGTAATCTGATTTTATTAAACGGTAATAACTATTGAACAGTTATAAGATCTCAAAAGCTTTAGCTCTTTGAAATTCTACTAGCTTAAGGTCATAACGCCTTGAGCTATCGAACTTTGATATATAACTAAATTTGTCTCTCAAAAAATAAGTGTGTTCAATATTTTTTTATTGGTCGATTAGAAAGTTGTTGAAATCTTCGACAAAGCAGGGTATCAATGCTAGTTTCATTATAGAAATTAAAGTTTGTTGGTAGATTATAAATGGTACCAGTCTTCATAATATTATATTTTTAAAAATATACTCGTATATCGTTTTTTTGCCATTTTTGTTTAAAAAAACTAGAAATAGCAAAACTCAGTAATGATAATAATAATAAGTTTAATTCAACTGAATTATATAGTCGATCAAATATCTTTACGATTAAAAAATAATAAAAATTACTTCCAAAAAAATAGTAATATTTAGTTAGTAAAATTAAAATTTATGTACAATATTAAGTTTTCTGAATATTACCTATGCGTAAAATGGTTTTTCACAAAAAAGCATCTGCAGAGAAATGGCCACTGGGCTTAAAGATCTCTCCCCCTTTTGATAAACTCTCGAACAAAGATCACGCAACAAAAGACGCCTCTGGCAATAATCTTAAATGTTGTCATTCTTTGTGCATGTGTGTGTACCTGACTGATATGCCTGTGTGTGTATGTGCGTGCAACATTTGGGGTTAACGAGACAAAAGGTGGGATTCTAAGTGGTAGGTGGAAACTCTCATATGAAAGGGCAGGAAGTCATTAAGCAATAAGTGAAGCGTCCTGGAAGATTTTCAAAAAGGCCTCTATCTTACACTTCTCATATAGTTTCATAATGTATTGCTGAAGGTATTTTTACGAACATGTGCGTTTTAACAGTCATTTCCACTGGACTAGATATTTGAAGATTTTTCAAATGAATGGAAGCCAGCTGTGACTGTGTGTGTTTTCTTGTGATATCAAGACTAATACTCGGAATAACAAAACTTTGAAAGTAAGGACTTGGTTCAAAAGGTGCAAACATTTACATGATCAAACAAACAAAAAAAAACAGTGAGTGGTTATTCCTTTTGATAGATTTTAAAAAATACTCTGTTTTCTTCTGCTTAAGTTTTGTCCAGGTTTTTCATCTGCAACATCACCTCTGTATATTAAATATATAATAGAACCGCTTTCGCTTGTTTACTTAACATTGTACATATTTGAGATACAGCATAAAAAAAGCTTTATTCAAAACCAGGTACGAGTAGAAAGAAGGCGGACAGTACAAATTAACAAAACCAAATATGTATTTAGTTAAACGTATATTTATAACTACACCTGTTTTATTTAATTTCTTAGCGTATTGCCGTCTTCTTTAAACCATCGCTAATATTTTGATTTTCTACGGCACAAAGATAAAGAGAGAGAGAGAGAGAGAGTACCCAACATGGTCCAGTTTTTTTAGCATTGAAAATATTTGTTTTTCAGAGAATACGGCCAAGATTAACGATTTTCTCGTCTCGCGTGAGAAGAAGTTCCCCTTTTGTTACATATGACGACTTCCTCGTTAGTAATCTTAGTACCAACTTGTTTCATTTTGAGTGCTTTAAACGTTTTTTGCAATGTCTGCACTTGGTTGGTTATTGTATTCCCTTAAGGACTATGGTACACAATACACGTGTCAAAAACAATAAGTTCTTAATGCATTTATATGCATACTTTTGAAAAATATATTTTTAAAAGTTTTTTAATGGTGGATGAAAATATTTAAAACATGGTTTGTTTCTCATCTTATTTTATATGTTAGGTACATACCTTATATTTATTGGACATATAAGACCATTTTTTCCCTTTTTAGCAAGTTTTTTTTTTCGGTGTTACGTTCCATTGCCTATTGCTTATTTTCAACAAACAGTTTTCAGCAAGATTCAGCGGAATTAATTTAATTTAAGATAATTTAAAAAAAAATACAAACACTTTCGGGTTACGAAAAACCTGTCAATATTTGAAAAACTCCTACTGCCATGATAATAAGCGAAATTTTTGTTTGTGTAATTATGGAGGACTTGGTTAGCAGAGGAATCGAACCCATGATGCCCTGGTGGGAATCCGACGCGTTTGACCACTCAGCTACTAACCGGTCAAAAAAATTATTACATGAAAATCCAAAAAGAAACATAGAAACAGCGGTCATTAAAAGGTCGTTTGATATTCGGCTAGCAGTCAGACGGATCGAGTTCGATATTGCCGGCATGTACCGACTTACCGCCTTTTTAGAACAGGCATTGCTCAAGTAAAAGGTCAGTACCTAATATGAGTTTTTTATGCTTTATATTTATTTTTTTAAATAGCCACAGTCTGGCACGATGGTTAATATTTTAAGTGGAATCGTTTTCAGCTTCAGTTCAACAACATATGAAAAAATGTAAATGCTAATTGAGTTTGATGAACCTCTATTTAAGTGTATCTATGGAAATAGATACATTTTCCTCAAGATTCATGCAAAATTTAAATATCTACTCGATAGCAATTAATTCAAAACACTCAAAAATCCACAGTTCGGGTTGGCGGGTAGGTACCGTTAATTTTCTTCCCCACTCAACCAAAACCACCTCCGCCATACTTCTATATTATCGTCTCTTCTCTCTCCCCGCTTTCTTGTCTCTTAATAACCGGGATTACCTACATTATTGGAGTTGAACCGAAATCACTTAATTATTGTTTTCAACTCGGGGTTGACAACAGAGAGGGCACTGTAATCATGGCTGGGGGGGTTCAACAACAGAGTTCTGACTGTGCAGAATATGAAGAGTGCATTTGTATTCAAATTGATCTCAAAATATAAAATAAGAAGATCATTTTAATGCTCATACTTTTTCATATTTCGATTTATAATTTTATTCACTTTCCGTAAAACTTGTAAATATTCTAATGTTCACATTTGAATACTATATTAACTGCTGAAATAACGTTTTTACACGAATAATAATTCCTACTCTTTTCCTTAGACATATATATGTACACCTGGTCATATTTCCATGAATTAAAATAAACTGATGTTTTTTCACAGTATCCTCAAATATGTAAAAAATATTTTTTCTAAAGTTAGTACCAATCATCTTTAATATTATATTTAAATGCAAACTTAGTTGTAATTTACATTTAGAAATTTTTTGATTAAAAAATTCGGCTGGCTAAAAGTATACTTTGTCACTTAAGTATTCGATTTATTTTTAAAATAATATATGTACGGGAAGGAACAAAAAAATATGTTTTCTTGTTAAAAATGCATTTTGAAACGTAATCAAAGAAGGGTATTGAAATATTTTACAAAGTCAAGGGATCATATTATTAATTGTATTATTGATTCACATTCTTTGCTGCAACTCATCCAGTTCAACATTCCTTAACGTAGACTTGAAACAATGAATCGCTGTTCCTCAATCATGATTCTACTAATTATGGGTATTATTCTCCACTGTTCAGAATGTCGAGACTTGTTAACTTAAGCCTCGGTCTTAAAATTTTTGGTACCAGTTTAAATGATTTTCGTCATTCTTTACGACTTTACCAAAATCTTGTTCAGGCTTTGACTTGAATTTTCTTTCAAATGAATATTTTTGAAATTCTTCATTGAAATATTAGGTATGTGCTGTTATTTCTCTGTTGTTTTTTTACCATTTCGTGTTATGTATTTTTTGTAATTGGACTATGGTCCGTTACTATTATAATAAATGCATAAATCTGAGATGAACAAGATTTAAATTTAAAAAAAAAAATAATAATTTTTATTGTCGATGTAACACAATGTCAGAACTATGTTTAGTTACACGCGTCTAGTCATGAATCTCGTTAATTAGATAGGCCTTACCTTAATCCCATCATATTGATAATCGCAAGAAAGATATTGTAATAAGCCTCTATTCGCAGGAGCTTCTATTCATCACTTTCAAGTTACTTCACATAAAGGTAGGTATCTATCGATTGTTGAATATTGAATGGAATATCAATTAATAATATTCTGACAATGTATTGCCGGTATCAAAATCTCTGCACCTAATGGATTTTCGTCATTAATTTACTTAATCATCTTTAACTCTTACATTTTAAGCAGGGTAAATTATGTTTATAGTAACAAATATTTTTGAGTAGCTATTTAATTTGTTATTTTTTTACCATTTACAATATTTAGTTCTTTGAAGAAAGCGGAAATCAAAAAAAAAATGTCCATAAGAAAAAAATCAATTCGATTCTGTTAAGGTACAGAGATCATCAGTCAAATAGAGTCATTTCTAAGAATATACTCTAAACCTTGTGTACCCATTAAAAAAATAACCTTCTAAGAATAAAAATATTTTTTCAAATTAATATTATGAGACCAAAAATAGATTTTGTCCCAGAGGCTGAAAAAAAATCTTTGATTGTAAACCTGTTTTTTTGAACATGGACAGATGGATATGGAGATAAAAAAACTTGAATTGATGGATACTTACGACAGAACAAGAAAATACTACCTAGAAACGTTAAGACATGTAAAAGAGTTCGTTGCTTATGTAATAAAGATTAATGATTTTTTTTTTCTTAACAAACTTCTAGACCTAAAGATACTATCTTTAATTACAATTCTAAAATACAAAAAGTAGAAGACAATGGATATTGTAGTAAATTTTCGCCATTCAAAATTCTCGGCCAATGACAGTAAAATAATGTGTAGCTCCATTCTGCATAAAACCCCGCCAATCTATAGATTTCGCCCCAACCCTTGAATATTGGAAAATTTAGAGATCTCTCAAAACCAAAAAAAAAAGGATGTGAAGTTAATTTGTTTGTTTTTTCCCTAGAGACATTTGAACTGTTTACCAATAAAAATTATCGTGTTTCATCTTTCTTTTGTTTCTGAAACAAACTCACCCCTAAAGTTAACTACCTCACCACCTTGTGGGAGAGAGGTTCTCGTGGAAAACGCAGCTTTAAGAAATAGAAAGGGAAAAAAAACATTTTTCATGAAACTAAAAAAAAATTGTGAGCAAATTTTATGATCTCGGATTTTTGTCTGCCGTTTAATTTCGTTAGCTATTTATTTTATTCCAAACAACGATGCGGTTGTATTTATCCAATCATGACGTTCGTGCCAGCAATATTTTTTGATTTGACCATGGTTTTGACCAACTGCTTTAAAACAAAAATTAATAATTTATGGGTTTACTTGTGCTTTTTTTTTATTCATCATTTATAATTTTATTATTATTATGTTCTTCCTATTCATAATCTCTAAAGAACAACATCTGTTCGTTTTAGTTTAAAACTTTCAATGGAAAAATTTATACCTTAAAATCTGCTTCTTTAGTTTTAGTTTTATTTATTTTCGACCGGTCGGTGGCTGAGTGGACAAACTCATCGGATTCCCACCCGAGCGTCGTGCGTTCAATTCATCTGCTGGCTAAGTCCTCCATCATTGCACAAGAAACATCTTCCGCTTCTTATGATGGCAGCAGGAGTTTTTCAAATGTTGTCAGGTTATTTGTAACCTGGGAATGTTTGTCTTTCTTTAAAAAATAAATAACTGAAATTTATAAAATAACTATAAATTTATTTTATATTAGTTACTTGTACATTAAAGTTTACAAAGTATCTAATTATAATTAATATTATTTTTGACTTAATAATATTAACTTATATTGTTCATGGATATCCTTTGTTCGTGGATATCCTTTGAAATGAAATTTGTACAGGTTTCTGTATTCAGAATATCATTTTCAGCTCGCAAAGGGATATTTATCGAGAGATATGAAGGTTTAAAACACTTACAAATATATCGCCTGTGTTTAGATGAAAGGCGTTATTCCACATTTTTAAAAAATGAAACTTAGGCCCTAGTGTTATTAAAACGGTCATGCTATTATGCTTGACACCTGACCATAGTTTGATTGAATGCTGAAACGTGCCGAGAATCGGTGGTTTATCAGTCTGTTTGCTTTCTTTATTACACTGATACAACACCAAAGCAAATAAATACAGATGATACATATGTATCTATTTTAGCGATGGCTGATTTTGCTACAACTATTTAGGTAAAGGTACCTATATATTTTGCACGAGCTCCGTACTAGAAAGTTTATGAGATCTTTAATAATCACAGTCATAATATCACGAATTAGTCAGCAAGTTAATAATCAAATCAGTTATTGATTCAATGTCACGACGTATTAATTATTGGTATATTGTGGCGATGAATTAATTCTGTGTCATTATACGTCTACGCCATACCGGTAATTATAAGATTTAATACGACACGTCTCGAATATAATGATTATTCATGGAGGATCATCGAGAAAATTATTATTACCTCATTACTGATCTTGAGTTAAAGGTCAGGATATTGGATAACGGATAGATTAAGTTGTCGTTACGCAAATTATATTTTATTTTTATAGTGAATACCTCGCAAGAGTCCCAACTGCTCTTTAACCGTCCAGAGCCAGTGAGACTATGGCATCCCCAATTGGAAGAATTTTGTGAGGCTGAATTTAGTGGAAAGGTAAAGAAGATGGGGAAGATGAAGGTTAGAAAGTACCTGGCTATTCAAACCCGGCTAAAGCTATTTAAAGCAACTTTTCGATTCTGAATGTTGTTTTTTCACCAGGGCGATATGTAGAGTATCTACCACTCTGAAACGTGCTGTAAATATACTTTGGATTATTTTATATGAATTAAATGTGTCATGAGACACAATAATTAATTAAAATTTAATATCGCACGCCGGGTTTGAACCCGCAACCTTTGGATTCATAGTCTAGCGTCTTACCACTCGACCATAAAGGCCGTCAATAATAATAAGTTCAGCACGTTTTACATTATCAAAGTTCGTAAGATTATGCATACATTCTTAGGTATGTGTTAATCTGAAATAGAAACATTAAACAAAATAAATATCCAAATAATGTACATACTCAATATTCCTAAGATGTCTGCATGGTATCAAAACTTTTTTATTCTTGAAAAAAAACGAAAGTAACGGTATTTATATTATATTTTAATGTTTATGAATTAATTTTTTGAAAACGATTAAATTATTAGTATTTTAATTTGCCGCCAAAACCATATCTTCGAGCGGAAGGCGTCTGTGACGTCATGCAGGCCAATGTTTGTAGGTAGTTATGGATCCCGATGAAAGTTGTGTTAGCAACCAGTGGCGGTACCTACGTCATAGTTGAATTTGAAACGTTGTGGAATTATGAAATTTAAGAGTTTATCAAATAGATAAATAACTATGACGATCAGAATCAGAAAACTAATCTCTAAATATTCTATATGTTTTTAAGTATCCCTCATTTGTAAAATTAACCCATTAGCTGTGTTAGTATAATTAGGTTATAAAAATATTATTTTCTTTGTCTCTTTAACTACTTATGTTATTTGTTTATCTCATAACTTAATATCGAAAATAATAAGTATCATTTTCCCTTTCCCCCAATCTGTTTTATCTTCGTTTCCTCGAAGAAGGTAATTCGCAGGTTGACTTCCCAGCCATATAGCACGGAAGGTAAACACCGTAAACCTCTTCCATTTTTGCTAATCTCGGCCGAAACTTTCCTTTATATTGTTTGGCGAATCATAATAACCTGGGGTAATAACATCGATCATCATCCGTTAGCGAAAATGTCGTATTTTCATTAGGGCTCGGTTGGTAAAAAATGTTTTTGTGATAAAATACTAACCAACCCGGATGAACAACCACATATCTGCCTCAGCACCGCGCTTCATTGATATTTGTATATCATCCGTACGTACTCTTCTGAAATACAGTTTTTTTACATTACCCGACTTATTTAGGATTAGATTCTGTGGTTAGTTGGCAAGAAGTTATGCAGTCTTAAACATCATTCAGATATCTGGCGGTAGTTTCGAAATGAATTTTCGTTGTTCCACCGAGAAGATTAATTCATAACCTAACACTTTTTATATCCACTCCTTTGGGATCAATACTCCTCAATTATGAAATGATACTTTTAGTATCTACTCAAAATAATTATTACTAAATAATATTTTGAAAAGCATTAATAAACATTTTTGATATTTCCCGTATTACAATTAATGATAGTTAGGTTAAGCGAAACCGGTCGATCAAATAAATTAAAATAAAGTGTGTGGTCTTGTACATTTTTTTCTTCATTTCATTAAATATGTGAAACCACAAAGTAATTGCTTTCTACGAAAATAGCTATTTTTTTGTATACCGTTTCTAATATCTACTTTTATTAAAAAAAAATATATGCCTCCATTGGAAAATAAAATAAACATATTATCAATTTTTACTTTAGCTTTTTCTCGAATTAACAAACTAACCCCAAACACCATGGAGTGTTGCACGATGAAAAAACATAGGTAACAATTTATGTCATAAAACTAACTGCCGTGTAAGTTTCTTACTCTTTTAGTAATGGTGTAAACACTGACTTAAATCATGGGGATAGTATTATTGTGCCATGATAAAAATGAATGTTTCATCTCAATCTGAGGTTGAAATCGCTTCATGCCGCTTAAGCCATTAAATATGATGTCTTGTTTAATTTTCATTGCTATTTTATAATGGTACTTAGTTAATGAGGAAAACATGCTTTCATACCTGGAGCTTCAACGTGCATACAGTTTGTGGATCATATTAGTTTTTTTCTAAAAGTGTGGTGAATTAGTTTGTATACGAGGCCTGTTCAAAAGAAAAGGTGAACTTTGAATTTTCGCAGGCTGTGTACATTCGATTATCGATTTTTTTTGTTATGTTGGTACACATATGTTTATCATATGTTAGCATTATCAGCCATTTTGGATTGGTGGTTTGTTTTTGACAACTGGAAAAGTTAGTCACGTTTTTGTGTGTTCTTCGATTTTTTACTTTAAAAAAAAATGGATCAAAGAATATGTATTAAATTTTGCGTTAAAAATGGAATAAAGTGCTCCAACGCACTTAAAATGTTGACTGTGGCATTTGGCGAGTCTATTTTGTCTCAAAAAAGTGTTTATAAATGGTACAAGCGCTTTACAGAAGGCCGAGAAGATATTAATGATGATGAGCGTCCTGGAGTTGTGGAAAAACAAATCATGGATTTTATTCTTTGATCCATTTTTTCAAAAGTAAAAAATCAAAGAACACACAAAAACGTGACTAACCTTTCCAGTTGTCAAAAACAAACCACTAATCCAAAATGGCTGATAATGCTAACATATGATAAACATATGTGCACCAACATAACAAAAAAAAATCGATAATCGAATACACAGCCCGCGAAAATTCAAAATTCACCTTTTCTTTTGAACAGACCATATATAACAGTAATACAAAAAACTTTCAATTATATGAAAAGAACTGCCCTAATGAGTTCTCTATAAAATATTTTTCGATTGGTCTTCGCAAAATTATATTTCGCAAACGTGGAAAAAAAAATTCAACTACAAGCAACATGCACTCATATTTATGACAATTTTTGAATTTTAAAATTGGAATTAACTTTAAAGCATTAATGCTTATTAATTTATTATTAAATATTTAAATAATATCAATAATCTTTAATACAAATATGAAAAAGCCATAAACTAAAAAGAACAATGGTCAAGACCAAAACTCGAACTCAAAACCTCTACTTTATCCGAGATTAAACAAATAACGATATTATCTGCATATAACTGTATTTAAGGAAGCAGATTTTTAAGGGATACTTTTTTTAATTTTTATAGTGAATACCGCATAAGGGTCCCAACTGCTCCCAATCGTCTAGAGCCAGTGAGACTATGGCATCACTAATTGGGGTACGTTGTGAGGCTGAAGGTAGTAGGGAGTGAAAGAAGATGAGGAAGAGGAATGTTGGGAAGTACCTGGCTATTCAGATCTGGTCACCAAACATGGCTAAAAGCCATTTCAAGCAACGTTTAGATTCTGAATGGTGGTCTTTCACCAGGTCGATACTTAGAGTATCTACCACTCTGGAACGTGTCGCAAATATACTACACATTATTTTATATGAATTAAATGTGTCATAACAGATATTCACAAAATACGTTACATACAGTATAAGTTATTGGCATTGTTATATTTAAAGTTTTATTCCTTCTGCCTTGTTAATTTGAGAGAAAATGCATCAAAATCCTCCCGAGCCGTGCCGACAAAACAATAAAGATTCTTCTCCCCTTGATTGAAAAATAATCAGTCCCGGGGGTGTACCTTTATTTAAAAAGAAAAGTCATAAAAAGCTCCCTTTATACAGTCAGCCTTAGTATTCAATCAAACCGGGAATATTCGCCCTCGCAGTAAAAATGTTTATTATTTTCATGATTATTCAAAATCGACTAACAACTCGAGCGACTTTTTTTACTTAAGACTTATTTGTGTATTTTCGTACGTGCAATCAAGATTTCTAACTAGAAATTTTGATTGCGCAGCAAAATGAGTTTTTATATGGAAGATACTTTTCATCTGTTTAAAAATATGAGTTTTCTCTTTTGTCTAAGGGACGTTGGGAAATCTGAGAACCCAGTTTGAGTATTGAAATAATTTATTTTGCCAAACATTGAGAATCGAGAGGCATTATTAGGGCCGATGGGAGTTTGTAAATAATTTCATCAGGAATTTGTAATGGGAAAGTAAGGAGGAATGAACAACTTTTGATTTTATTAGCTTCTGGGGATGGAAATCGAAGGTCTGAATCCCCCTGGCAATACTTTCAACCATTTTATTTACAATCGGGAAAATAAAGCTTCAATTTGTTTATTTACCACTTGTTTTATTTTTTTAACACTGTGGCAGGTATTTTTAGATAACTTTTAGCTAATAAATTTTAGAATAAATGTAAAAAAAAATGTTAAAATGTTATTAATAGATACACAAATGTATTTTGGGGGCTTATTTCTCGGTAATTTAGTAAATCGAGCAGGCTGGAGCTTTGACTGAGTCATTCTTGAAATCTAGAGATTAAAATCATTTTTCGATTGGTACTTTAAATGTTAGGGACTTTGTAATTTATTTTATTTTATTTATTTGAGTGTTAATTCCAGTAGGATTGGGTGGATGTTGCAATACCCAATCTGTCATATAACATCAGTTTTTTCATATTAAAATAACTTACAAAATAGTAATTCATAATAATAACAAAATAAATAAAACTAGTTATTAATTACAATAAGAGACACGTTAAAATGATAAAAAGCAATAACTTATTACAAATAAAAATAGAGCGTGCTTCAAGGTGGTCGCTACGTCATTTTCACCCATCGTTCATTGAGAAGAGAGCTAAGACACTCAGATGAAGCCACGACAATGAATTGGTTGAGATTGAGTTTCGTATCCTGCCCCAGAAGCTAACTATTCGGTAGCGAAGTAGGGCGATGAATGAGTGCACCTTTCCCTTCGGTAAATGTTGTAAAGAAACTGGAGAACTTTGGAAGTTGCCTATTTAAGGCGCCATTTGAGCAAATTATCAACATATCCCATTGCACTTCTAAGTATTATGTTTATGATAGATGCATATAGGACAGTGCAGTGCGTTTAAATTCTCTTACTTAGTAGTATTCGCTCATAAATAATCGCCTCGCGATTCCTCGCATATCGTCGTCTGCGTTAGATCACAAAACATGTCTGTTTTTATACCCCCGTCAAAAGACGCGGGGGTTGAGAACGAGCGCATCCCCAATAATCCAAGCAACAACTACGCAATACAAGAGTGAAGAGAGTAAAACTAGGGCTTCTTCATCTTGTCTTAAGACGTACTCAGTGTATTATACAATGTAAACATTATCGAATAAAACTATTCACTAAATTCAACCTTTACTAACCTTGCGCTTACTAAATTTATTGGTGGAATAAGAGAACGTACATGCTGTGGCATTATCTATGCCAGTTGTAGTATCAATATCAATTAAATGTTCATTTAGAAAAATCACTGGAATGGCATAATTATTATTATAATGGCGGATAGATTAAATTCCTATAATCCCTTGAAAGGGGTACCCAGGGGTGCCGGAGGTATCGGAAGAAGAGGAGCAAACACTAGGAAACATCTGGCAATTAAATTGGCGAAGAGAATTAATCCACCTCCCCCAATGCTTTTTATTTATTTTTTTTACTGCGATCTAAATGATATTCAAACTTTTTATAAAACGTGATCTCACACAATTTTTTTAACGTAAATGGTTTGAAGTAGCTCAAAATTTACACCGTGTCAAAGATATTTGAAGAAAATTTTATTGTTGTTTTTAAAAATATGAATTTTGTGAAGAAAGATTTACATAAAAAATCAAATTATTTTTGTTTACCTACACTACTTTTTCTTGTTTTTTTTTTTTAAATTAATACTTACAAAATATAATATAAATTCTATCAATATACAATGTCTAGTTTCTAGTGATAATTACCTTCCTAGCTTAGAAAATTCTCGTGCTTAGGGAGGGAATAATTAGTAATTATTTACATATATTATGTACGCTTACAAGTTTCGATAATAACCTCTGTCATCATTACGACACAATACTTTTAATAATGCAATTTTTTGTAATATATATTTTATAATATTCAATTATTTTATTTGTAAGGCTGTGAATGTGTAAAAAAGACTCTTTTTCATTTGTGAAAACCTATTTTCAAGAAGAAAATAAACTCAAAACCTAAATAAAGTCAAATTAATTAATTTATCAACACCAAACTAAAAAAATGAGCTTTGGTTTTCATGAAACTGGCAAAGTTTTTTCCGTCCCAATTTTTTACGTCAAGATAATTTTTTATCAGCTCACTATTTTAATCACTACTCAAAACGTCAAACTTATTGTTCCATATTTTTTTTAAAATAACATAGAAAAAGATTTCGAGGAACAAGCTATTCGGTCATAATTGAATAGTTTAGCTAGTAAAGCTAATGTCTTTATAATAAATATATACAATCATCACCCTATAACATTGTAAGTACATTTGTAGACAACTAAATAGTTAGAACTTCTACGAATAATTTAAGATTTTAAATATCCTCAGTTTGTATAAAAAATGCATCGATTGTGTAAGTTGTAAGAACAGTTTCTAAAGCTCTGGTTCCATTTTCGGCCAGCTGTTGTGTTTAGGGCGGTACCTACTCACAAAACGGAAAACCGCGTGAAAGGTAGAAAATAAGCGGTGTTCATAAATCACGGGGCTTTTAGATAACAGAACGAAGCTTTTATTTTATCTCTTTATCGGAATTACCGGACCCGGATTATATAAAAACCAATGTTTTTACTACCTAGTACCTTCCCACGATATTAAATTAAGTACCTACCATAATGTTCATAACTCTAGAACGCAAGACATGTGGTTTTCTTCATTTGATATATATATTTTTTCTTTGAGAGACTCCATCAAATAATAATATGACGTATTCAAACACATAACTATGTTTTAACCACTTTATTTTAGTATAATAATTCTCGACTGATTTCGGAATCGTGCTTTCGAAACCAGATTATGTTTTTAAATATATTTTAATTATGGTAAGCCAAAAGTTATATTTTTTTATGAATATGAAATAAGAATATTTTTTCGTTTGCCGTTGTTCTCTGAGCTGTGTTTTAAGTGTTTAGCATTGTTTTGAATGATATATTAAGAAACATTATACCACATTAGCAACCAAAGATTTCGTAGTCACCTCGGCCACGATAAGTTTTATGTAAATGGAGCAAATCCATTATTTTTTAAACACAATCTTGCATTAAGCACCATAAAAAATTAAACCTCTAGAAGTACTTTTATTCACGTAAAAGTCCTAAGCCGGCTTGTATCCCAATGGTCTAAAGATTTGAGATCGCACCCATGCATAGTGGGTTCAATCCTTTACAAGCTGATTTCTCCATCATTGCACAAGCGATAATTTCAGCCTTTAATGATGGGAGTAGAGAGTCAAATTGGTTATTCGTTAACCTAGAAGGATTTTCTTAAACGAAATATATATGTATATACAGATACGAGTTTTATTGTTTAATTTTACATGAACATACGTAAATTAGCGGAAAACGGGAACAGTAAAGTAATACAGCTGCTACCGTCACTCTAGGGCAGGCAATCCATGGAGACTGCAAAGCTTTCCAGGGTCCCTAAAATAAATATCGATCTAGATTTTATCGAAAATGTCTGCAATATGGTATCGTTCCCGAGCCCGACTGCAGATCGCCAACGAACAAACGACAGTTCACATCGACTAAATTATACACGTTAAGCCGACATCAGCTATGGTTTGCTCGTTGACGATCAGATGGTAATCTTTTTACATAAAATGCCATAAAATATATAATAGTTTCAATAAAACCGCCTTAGTGTCGTTAAAATTTATCCTGAGTGCACTTGAAAAGGTATTTTCCCTTGAATATTTCCGGAGATATTCACATCATTGCAATTTGTAGGTTGGTACCCAATAACATATGAATAACAGTTACCGAAAAAATGAAAAGCCCGCGCGATGGCGGCAGGTGCTCCAATATATAAATATCGGAATGGCTCCCAACGTGTTATTATGTTTTAAGAAGATTATTTTTATTCGCTTTTTTATTTATTTAAATGGCGTTGTAAATCGTCGGTCGCGAGCAATTAACATTAAGCTCCATTTTACTCGATCTATTTTATTAGTTTATTTTTGTGAATTGCGTTTTATTGGTGTGCTCCACATACATAGGTGGCGAGCGTTTAGGCCACATATTATTATAATTTATAGTCTCGTAATTTAGCGATGAAAAATATTCCGCTTGTCTTAATTATTAATTTTGATTTATATTTTTTAACGAATTCCGTACGTGCTTATATTTTTGGGCTATTTTTTTTCGTCTTTTAGTACGGCATTAAAGATAAACGGAAAACGTTTCATAAAACATCAATCGTTTTTTTTTATATATACTTCTATGATTAGGTACAAGGAGTGATTGGTAAAAATCATGACACAAAATAATGTATATTTTGGTTCTAATTAGGTGCTCATTTGATGTAAGTATATGTTGTTTTGATTGAATGATTAAGGTTATTAATTTGAAACACTTTCAGTATTGCCAGCATTTTTAGTCCACACCGTATTCTTTCCATCACTTTTGAAATCTTTGTATCGTATTCGAAGAGAAAGATAAAAGAAAATAAATCCAGAAACAGGCAACACCTGTTTCTCGACTTCAAAAAAAGCACAGACAAGTTAGGATGCAACGATCCTCTGGCTCTGGGCAGTGAGTGTTTTTTTATGCAGTATTTACAATTAAAAAACACGAATAAAGCATGCTGAATTTGTCTTTTTTTTTTGTTTAATACATAAACATTCTGTTATTAGAGAGCATTAATTGTTTTCTAATTAATTTAATAAATTACGGTCAAATTTAAGCAATACAATACTCAAACCACTTTGCAGGTGGAAAAACTTTGCGATGTGATTGTCATTAATAATTAATATCTCACAATTTAATTCATAAATTCGAATAAGGGCATTGTTAATAACTTGATATAGAAAAATCGTCTTTCAGTAGCTTCTCCACAGTTTTGACAGTGCTTTCAGAATGTTAAACAGCTGTCACGCATAATTTTAAACGTTCTACTTATTATTTTCAATTTCGATATGTGCGAAGGTGAATGGAAGAAGAAGTCGAGGACGCCCGAGAAAGACATGGCACTATCAAATAAATCAAATACTTGAATTGGGTCATGCGAAGAGTGAACCAAATACTTGAGTCGGGCCATGTTAAGAGTTAGAATAACGGAAGAGTATGTATGAAACGATGTATGAATGTGAATGAAGCAAGGAGTGTGTGCCAAAACAGAGTTATATGGTGGTCGGTCCTCTCTGCCTACCCCTGCGGGGAAACGGCATGATGGTTAGTTAGTTAGATATGTTTATTTTTTTCTTAATTCCGATCGTTATTGAAAATGCATAAAGAATGAACGATATTTGTCAATGATGATAAAAGACATTCGTTACATTATCTGTTTGTACAACTATTCGACACGTGCACCAAATGAGGTTATTGACTTCATTAGAGGCAGACTTTCTTCCATTAACCCTTGCGGTGCGCTGAAAAAAGCAATCAACGCTTGAAAGATATTAATGATTTTTTTTCTAGATGAAGTAATTCGACTCCGGCGCGGAGAGTTTAAGGTTAAACAGATGTTCATCTGTGATCTGTTCCATCCAAGGAGCAGGTTCAAGTAAATGATATCTCAACGAAACTGCTGTAATGTATTTTTCATGTTGTGTTATGTATTGAAAAAATCATTCTAACTAACGCTTGTTGGTTATATATAAATAGTGTTTCAATGAGATAAGATAATTAAAATTCCTAAAAAAGTGTCTCCTAATAGATTCTGCTGTGTCTCTGCTAAATGCTCTTGTCTGACCACCGCAATAGTTTGTATGCTGGTCTGCCTAACGTTCAGTTGAACAGAATGCAAGGGGTGTTTAACACAACAGCTCGTCTAATATGCGGTGCCATTGAGTACTGTCATTTCATTCCTCTTCTACGTGATTGCCTACGCTGGCTTCGAGTCATAGAGAGAGCTCAGTTTAAAATTTGTCTCACTGAAAGGGCTGACACCATCATACTTGACTGATGTTTGTGTGAAGAACAATTTTATGTAATGCCAAATGTAATGTTGGGCATCAAACGAAACCTTGTCTCTCTATCTCAGGAAGTTGGATGCCATCTCAATAATAGTTGTTATTAATACAAATATTCATAATAATCGCACAATCCTAGCATTTTTTTAAATTTTATTTTTATTTTTTAATTTTTTATATTTTTTATACATTAACTACAAATTTATTTTTATGCATTATTATGGAATGTAATGCATTGCACTTCTCTTGCATACCTTCTCGAATAAAAGCTTTATTGTTATTATAAAAATATATATATATATTTTTTTAATCACTTAATTTAATCCATTGTACAAAAATATACATTTTTACTTAATACTAACAGTTGTAATAATATTAATTCAGTTTATATACAATGTTCTAGTTAATGATAAATACCTCCCTAATAAAGAAAATTCTTGTGCTTAGGGAGGGAAATTAACTCCAACTGACAAATTAGGAATGTTTGTTTTAGTGAATACGTACCTACTCTATATTTTTGGTGTTCTTGAACGATGAAGAATGGTCGGGATGTTAGACAGAACACCTTCCTAGTTATGGTCATGTCATAGAGCAGTTTATATTGCAGCGGCTGGCATTGTAAGATGGCATCCTGCACGTTGCGGAAAATAATCCTGGTCGTTTTATTGTCCCAGGCGGTATTGCCGGTCAGTTCAAGCACCTTGGTGTACTTGCGATTCCTTATTCATCCGTTTTTTTCTGAAAGAACACACAATGTTTTGTTGTCCCTGGCAGTATTGCCGGTCAGTTCAAGCACCTTAGTGTACTTGTGATTCAATTATTCAGTTCAGTTATTTATTATTTTAAAAAAATTACAAAGTTTTTATTTTAAGGCGTTTTTAAATAGAGCGAGTAAAGTGTATTAATACACAATATTCATAAATATAAAACAATTAATTCTAAAAAAATATAAATTACAATGAATGCAAAGTAAAGACAGTAAAAAATAAAACAATAAAAAATAAGACAATACCTCAAGTACCCGTTTTTCTGAGAGAACACACATCGTTTTGTTGTCCCTGGCGGTATTGCCGGTCAGTTCAAGCACCTTGGTGTACTTGTGATACCTCAAGTAACCGTTTTTCTGAGAGAACACACATCGTTTTGTTGTCCCTGGCGGTATTGCCGATCAGTTCAAGCACCTCAGTGTACTTGTGATACCTCAAGTATCCGTTTTCTGAGAGAACACACATCGTTTTGTTGTCCCTGGCGGTATTGCCGATTAGTTCAAGCACCTTGGTGTACTTGCGATACCTCAAGTATCCGTTTTTCTGAGAGAACACACATCTTTTTTTCAGTTTTTTTCCATGAAATTTCGGGGTCCCGATCTACTGGATTGAACCAGTTAATATAGTTATTCACTGCTTGCTTCCTTGCGTGAAAAATCCCTCGGCCAGCCGCTGTCAGTTGTTTTTTATGGCTCTCTGCGCACCGACAAGACACTGTTTTCTGCGCCTCTTCTCACTAGTGACGTCCATGCGTGTTAGTGTCGTGTATATAATTGTATAGCGCAGTAAGTACTTATACTTAACAAAATTTATTATGTTCCATTTACTCGGAGGCAACTCACGCTCAGGTTGGCCAAGTCCAATGCGTCGACTAGACTGATTGAACCCCCTCGTGCGAATGTTGCGAAGTTTGTTGACAGGGAATACAATAACCGATGTAAAACGACATAAAAGTGATGGAATCATTAAATGAAGATACACAAATTCGGCCATTTTTAATAATTATTTATCTAATTAATATTCATAAAAAAGTGTTTCTCCCAACATATTCTGCTAAGACTCTGGTAAATGCTCTCGAATTCTCCAGATTGGACTATATAATTATATGACTACAAACTCATATAGGTATATTATGCTTCTTTATAAATGTTTTTTTTTAATCATGGATATGAATGAGAGCGACATCCTTTTAATCAGATGACGGTAATGTCACATGAAACAGAAACAAAACAAGATATTGTCGCTGTTCATTTATTATCAAGCAACCTGTCACTGCCCCATGAGAACATTTCGAATCTCACGATTCAAATGCACTCCAGATTAGAAGACGCACTTGGCTTACACTCACTTAGTCCCTCTTCTCTCTTACTCATGATTAGGTATGTTCCTCGACTCTTTCCCATCAGCTCATTATACAGTTATGCCTCGTTTAACAAAGCTTCTGAAAAACATCGCATCTTCGCTATTAGTTATAAATTTATAGAAGTTGAAAAATGCCTATAATGAATGCACGGTGCAGGAGTAAATAGTGGAATAATAAGAAATACATCATGAAAATAGAACAGTTTTGACTTATTATATTATCAGGTTGTACGCAAAAATTTAACAATAAAGTGAGTTTGTTACTTAGTGTAAGATTGCTTATAGACCTGACTTAATTTTTGCAGGATGAAAATGTTGAAAAACACATATAAAAAATAAACATTTTTAATGCATACATGCATGCTTCGTTAATTCCAATACAGAATAATGAAAATTGAACATTTTTTTCATATTTAAAGAACATCAATAATCTTAAACACAACTATGAAACAAAAAAGCCAGAAAATAAAAAAGACAATGGTCACAGCCGAGCCTTATTACAAAGATGGCTGCCAAAAATCGGAAGATATTAAAAATAAAATTCATAATTTGTAATGAAAATATAAGATTGATTAATATGCTACTTCCTAGTAAGGTCCCAATGGCCCGATTGATCAACGTTTTACTCCTGGATAGAGTAAAGTATCCGAATTCGAGTCTCGGTTATGACCATTATCTTTTTAATTTCTGTTTTAGATTATTGATATTATTTAAATATTTTCAAAACATAAACATCAATGCTTTTAAGAAATTTCGAATTTCAATAATATATTTTTATTTGAAACAAGCTGGATGTTCTAAGGCATCATTTACAGCGATTAAAATTAATTCGAATGACTTTCAGATAGGTCCATATCCTTAATATCTAAAAAAATATTAGTAAAAATTGCTTTGCAATTTCTTCACATGATGACATTGAACATTCTACACATTTTTATCTGAATGTTCGTGTACTGCATTCACGATGCACGCATTCTTATACATGATTTCAATGTTATGGAAGGTATTCAGAATCAATCTACTTCATTTATCGAGGTGTTACTGTACTGTACTCATTCACGCCGCCGTTGTTTTTTATAACTTCATTTGTGACATCTTCACACGGCTTTATATCCTAGTTTTTTTTATGAGTCTAATTAAACATGAATTAAAAAGCGTCATTCAACCGAACTAGGCAAAGGTTTATTTTCAGGTGGGTGAAAACCTAAAAGTATTCTTTTTATATTTTATTGTGGCGAAAAAAAAGTTTACGCTCAGTAGAATGCGATAGTAATTATTGCATTTGGATATAGTTTAATTTGAAATATAATCAATCCACACACTTATGTGCTTTCCACATAAGTGTGTGCACAGTTATTATGGAGTTTGGTAATCACTTTCGTAGGTGGATAGTACGTAGGTAGGTACCCAATGCAAGAGGTTGGAGACTATGGGACTCCCTATTAACTTTTAACCGCCGTTCAATTCACAATGCCTAATTTGTGAGCCTGGGCGAACCAAAGTTGTTTTGTGTAACATCACTTTTCAAGGAGCTGAAGATCAAAGATTTCCGAGGGCAAATAAATCTAACTAACTTACTTACCATCACGATGTTTCTCCGCAGGGGTAGGCAGAGAGGACAGACCGCCATATAACTATGTCTTGGAACACACTTCTTGCTTCGTTCACATTCATACATCGTATCACAGATACTCTTATGTTATTCTGACTCTTCACATGGTCCGATTCAAGTATTTGATTCACTTGATCGTGCCATGTCTTCTTCAAGCGTCCCCGACTTCTTCTTCCATTCTTTTTCGCATCGTATATATTTTTTTCATTTGTTTTTTTGTTCATTCGCTTTACTTCCCTTTTTTGATCCTATTCATTGTTTTTTCAACATTTTGCCTTGCATTCTTTCCGAATATCCACATTTTTAACGCGGTCATACGTGGTTTTACGCACATACGCCTCAGGGATTTCATTTCCACAGCATTTAGCCTACTTTCATCCTTACTCTGCCAGTTCCATGCCTCACTGCCATACATCAGGGTTTGTGTAAGCACTCCATTGTGGACTGCTAACTCGCTTCCTTGGACTTTTTTTATTATTTGCGCCAACAGCCTTCAGTCCTCCGTTAATGAAGGTTATATTATTAACCTTTTCCACTCTGACCATTTTTTTAGAACCAATTTGCTACTCTGATTAAAAATTAATGTTATATTTTTGAAATATAAAAAATACTCTTTTTACTTATCGGAAATAATAGTTCGTAGAATGTAGTTAGGTGCATAGAAATTGGTGATTAAACTAATACTTGCGCCGGGCCAGACCCTCTGGCCGACAGAGCTGTCTACCAACATCGTATGGGCCAGAATGTGTGGCCTACAGAGTGGAAAAGGTTAACAAGTTTCCTGCTAAATATTCTTATCAGCCTTTCCGTCTCTCAAGTAAGTCTTACTTTGTGAAAATGCATCTCTGAACTAGAACAACGATTTTCGTGTGAATATTCACAATATGAAGATAAGAACAATCGTCCCGTTTATAAAGCAAATTTCGAGGGTAAAAACATATTTCAATAACCTTCTCTGCACCATTTTGTAACACCTAGCATTTAAAAAAACTAATATTCCACCTTATCAGTAACCCTCTTTTAACTGAGTGTCTCTTCTAACACTAATAAAGCATAATACAATACCATCTGGTTTAGTTAATAAACTTTACGGCCTATGACAGTGGCAGCGTCGCCATCCAGCATACGACATCTCCTCGGCTCGCAGCAAGCTGGGCGTGGGAACCTCAGCACCTGCGGGATTCATATTCTCCTCTCGTCTCGTTTCTCAGTCGCAGCGGCACTGTAGGTAGGCACTGTGGCAGTGTGGGTGGGTGGGAGAAAAGCCCCGGCCAATCAGAGACCGAGATGCAAAGTTCAGGTTTAACGTACGTCTCGCACAGGGAGAGTTTATCAAAGCAGAGCTTAGTTTGATGAAGGAATAAGTCAAGTTAAATTTTTCGATGATCTGTTGTAGTTTTAAAGACCGTTTCATCTGGTAGAAGTAAACCCTCTTTCACTTACTTAGGTACTCCCTTTCAATATAAGTAAATGTAAAAAAAAAAAAGTTTTTTCTTCGAAAACATTAAATATAAGTTTTACAAGCGTTTAAACGGTTATTTTTAAATTTCACTATTTTTTAATGAAAATGAAATTATAAAAAACTTTGTATACGACCAAGGATTTTATTTTGTTTTTTATGACCCACCGGTTTCGCTTAGCCTAAGCATTATCAGGGTACAATTACAAATTAAACTAAAAAAAAATTAAAAGTGTGTGGTTATATTTACTCGCCAATACAGAGGGAGAACACGATATAAAATAAAACAAGAGAACAGTAAGAAAACAAAAATAATAACATTTAAATTATAACAAAGGAACAGAAATAAAGGGGCCGATAATGTGAATGTGGAATTTCATGAGTTTACGGAAAATATACCTAATATCGAACTACTGGACAAATTAAACTGATTATTAAGAGTTTGACTATTGATTCTAATGGCTTTCTTTTTATTTCTAGTGCTTTTAAATTATTATTTATTTCGCAACGACTACCACTACTGTTTATTTCGTTGTAACAATTTACTAATTACTATTTAATAAATCAGAAAATGTTTTAAAATAATATTGATGCATTATTCCACTATTATTCCAAGTCGATCACATCTGTGGCCGATGACGTCATTGAGTGTGATTGTTGTTTTTTAATTGGCGCCTTGAAACCAAGTGCTAAGATGTGATGGTGGTTTATTCGTGTTATTTATTTGTATATGTTATTTACTTCGTGTTATTTTCCGGGGATAAAACAGTTACATGACGTTAAATATTTATGTTAATCCGTATTTTTTTTATAAAAGACGCAATTAGGTTTCTCACGTCGCATCTACATAATGAAATGTTAAATTAATTCATCAATCACCTTACGACAGCTGACACGCCATTTCGAAATTATATTATTTTTAAAATATAACATTTTTTTAACATATTTTATATTCCATTATGGAAAGTCATCTACATTTCGAAAATGGCATTTCAAATTTGATGAAATACATTCTTCCATCACAATATTACCTTTCCACGGTGGCATGTCAAAGTTGGTGAAAGAAATTGTTATATCATTATAATACCCTTTTAAATTCAGTTAAGAATATACACTACAAATTTAAAATAATAAAAATATATGTAATTATGACAACAGTTTCTAATTAACTTAATAAATAACATCTTCCCCCTCCATACACACGAGCTTAGCTTTTTATGAGGTTACATCTTTATAATGAAAATTTAGATAAAAAAAACATATATTTATCAATCTTTATGCTCCCTGGACTGTACTCGTATCCCTCTTTGTGACCTTCTGTAGACATGAGACCTAATATCCTCCATTAACATTTTTTACATTTATTATTTTAATTTGTTCGTTTGATTTTTTTTTTTTTGTAAATATGTATTAGAACTTTTATTTTATGTGTATTATCAATTATGAAATGTATTGCATTGCATACCTCTTGGAATAAAACTCTATTATTATTATAAGTTTTGTATATAGTATTATCTCTTTTTTGTATTATCTATTATTGTTTGAATAAATAATAAAAAGTTTAAAAAAATAAAGCAAATTGAGTAATGCAGGTAGTGCTGGTGATTTCGTTAAAACTTTTGGAAAAGTTCTATTTCGGTGAAGTAATTTTTATTTTTTTTATCAAATTATGGTGAAGAATTCTGTGATACAAATGGTCAGAGATTGTTAGGGTCATTGCTTGTGGATATCGTGTGACTCTATACTAGTCGTAGGTAACAAGCATGCGTTCCAGCATGGTATTGTATAACTTCCGCATCAGAAAATGTTCTTTACCGAGAATTCCTACTTTGCTGATTTTTAACCTTTAAAACAAAATTAATCATATCAGAGATGATATGCCAGTTTTGACTTCCCACTTTCATGCAATGACCTCGGTTTTTTTAAAATAAATCAGTCGTTTCTCGTGTAATATTTTTATCACCGTGTTATGGTTTATTGATTACGAGTATAATAAGTGGGTGATTTTAGGTCCTGTATGAAGATATATAAATATTTATGATATATTATCCCACTTCGTGTTGAATTGTATTATGTATTTTATATTTTGTTTGCCATACGTCATTTTTTCTGGTATCCGCATGCTTCTTCCACCCTACTTTATGATTAATATTTTTTTATTTTGAATGAAATTGAAATTCAAAACAATATCAATCATTTAAAAACATATGTATGCTTTTTATTAATTGATATATATTACTGCCACATGGCAGCTTACCTGCAAGTTTTAAAAATGCATTTTATCTTAATTATTTCGAAACTTTAAAAAATAAATTCATATGAATACCGCGAATAAGTTATAACTGGTCCCGACCGTTCGGAGCCAGCGAAACTGTGTTATCTCCGAACGGGGTATGTTTTAACCCTTAAAGGAGTGTGAAAGATAAGAGGGTTGGAAAGGAAAAGTTGGAATGTACATAGCTATGTATATCTGGTATCTAAACAACATTTCAAACAACGTTTCGATTCTAAATGGTGGTTTTTCACCAGGGCGATACTGAGAGTATCTATCACTCTGGAATGTGTCGCAAATATACTATATATTATTTTACACCACGTAATTAAATGTGAAATAAAAGAATATGATTTCATCAAAATTATTTTATTTCACACGGCGGGATTCGTTCCCACATAATCATTTGTGGGAATATTTAATTTATGCTTTCATATCTGTATTTAGTTTTTTTTAAAGATGTATCTCTAATTGTATTGTTCGTTTAAAACCATAGCTTTACCATTTTGGTATTGGGTCCCTCATTTTCCTACAGTATAGAGTAATTATTAAGTTAATTAAAAATCACTCGTACACAGTAGTCCGATATTCAGTCGCCATACGTATTTGAGATTAATGAAATTCTCAGACATTTTTTCCAGTAAATCTTGTGTTGTGACCATGCACCAGTGGTTTTTTGTACGAACTTTCTCCAATTTGTTCATAATGGTAATGAACCAGAGGAGACCTTTTATTGGCGGTAGTATTTGAGCACGGTGCAAAACTTTTTTTTTTATTTTTAAGTATATATTACATTTTTTTTTTGATAGCGGCATGTAAATTTTGTACACATTTAATACATGTAATGCTTGCACATACCCAAGCTCTAAATCTATATCTACCTAAACATAGATTCTACCGAAGAAAAATATATTAGTTTGAATGTGCTATGGGACAAATTTTATTTAATTAAAATGGTTAGAAATAGATTATCTTAAACGTCTTGAAACATATCTGCGAATGAGTATTAACTTGAATGTTTTTACTTGAGTAAATCGCGTTTATCTTTACTACTTTCCTTATCGTAATTTATGAATAATCAACTTTCAGCTAAAAAAAAATAGTTTTCAGGCTGTATTTTAACGTGAAAAAGAAACATGCCTTAATATAGTTTATCTCGAAAAAAATACCATGAACTTTTCGTTATTTTGGAGAAAACGGCTTGATAGGGGCAATTAATTACGAAGTTAAAAAAATACAGAGGTCATTCGACGGTAGAAGGCCTTAAAAAGCTTATAGATTTGTAGATTTAAAAAATAACACAACAATAACAGCCTGTCATTCCGGAGAGATAAAGGTATCATCTAAGTACTAAATATATTCATTATCTTGTTGAATAGAGCAAAGGGCATACTATACCATTGAGACTGTCATCGAACTCATATTTATGGTTAGTTGCTAATCAACACTATTTAATGGTAATTGGTGATTGTGTTGTCGTGATGATTGACGTTTATAAGTCGAACGGTCCTTTTGTTCAGTTCTAGGTAAAGATTGATTCTATCAATTAATGTCATTGATTAGTAAACCACAACTATTAATTTATGTAGTGAAAATGAAATAAAGACTTTGTATAGGACCACAGATTTAATTTATTTTTTATGACCGACCGGTTTCGCTTAGCCTAAGCATCATCAGGGTACAACATCAAACTAAACAAAAAATACACAGTGTGTGGTTATATACAGGGAGAACACAATGTAAAATAAAATCTGAGGTCTTATGCAAAGTTATTATTTCATTTTCATTAAATACATCAAACCACAAAGTGATTGCTCTCTACGAAAATTTATTAGTTTAATTTTTGTTATTATTAGTAAACAATTAATTTTATATACTTGCCAGTGCACGTACAGTGAACAAATCGATGCACATGGAACCTGTACCTACTTACTAGATTTTTGATTTGGTCATTTTGTTTATATCATAAAAACATCATTTTTTATAACCTTCGCGGTCAAGGGGTTAAGATCTTGGGTTCCGAATCCAGAGATAACTGGTTCAAAACCCGACATGCGCAAATAACATTTGTTGAATTTACAAGTGCTATTTGCGTCACGGGTGGTATATTATACTATTATGTTCAATTATTTCCACCAATCAGAATCAAAATGATGTTTCAAATAGATTTAGTAATAATATTATTTTAATGTAATTTTCTAGTTAAAATTAAGTTGAAACATTCAAGTACATAAACAAGTTTTGATTTTTTTAATGGTATTAATTTACCATAGCTACATAAAATGTTTATGGTATTAGACAAAGAGAGTTAGTTGTGTGTCCTAAAATAATTGAAGTCGGTTTCTTCGCAAATCAATGTACATTCTGGCACCTACATTAAATATACCTAAGCTCGAATAAAAAAAAAAAGATGCCATGTGCGAAAGCAATAGAAACACATCCATCCATTTATCGTCTCTATGAAAAAAGGAGCAACCATGTGTGCATTTTAGTTAAGAGAATAAGATAACGTGAAAAGTAGATGGAGTGGATTATTAAATGATTTTTTTTTGTTTTATAATTCATTCCAAAGTAACGTAACTCAACGTAAACGTAACAGATGCCATTTTTCATTTGCGACGTATTAAATAATTTTATATTTTCGTAGAAAGCAATCACTTTGTGGTTTAACATGTTTAATGAAAATAAAATAATAACTTTGAATAAGACCACAGATTTTATTTAAAAAAAAATTATAACCGACCGGTTTCGCTTAGCCTAAGCATCATCAGGGTACAAAATTAAACTAAACAAAAAATATATGTATGAGTATATATAACAACACGCTTATATGTATTTTTCGTTAAGTTTAATTTTATACCCTGATTAAGCGAAACCGGTCGGTCATAAAAATTAAAATAAAATCTGTGGTGTTATAGAAAGTTATTATTTCATTTTCAAATAGTAATATTATTTGTTCCCAGCCTGCGAAAGAAAAACATCTTGTTTTATATAATACTAACAGGTTTCGAATATGTAGATACATATTATATGGTATATTTTATTTATATTGACTTTACTTTAAAACAGAAATCTATTTGTTTGAAACAACAACGTTTTTCAAACGACTAGCACTTTAGGTCGAAGCAACTATTTTCATTTCACGTTGTTTTTATCATCGACTGTGAGAACTTAGGATAAAACAAGACGCGGAATTTATTTTCCATTTTCAAAACTAATTTTCGGGTGGATTCGGTTGTAACATCTCGAGCGAAATATATTTTCTTGTGTGAGCTTTGAAGGATTTAAAAAAACAGTATCATAATATCCTGGACAGCAGTAGGTAGTTCGATACTTTTGTAAATTTAAAGGTAGAGTACCGAGTACCACAATCAACAAACCTCACAACTCGGTTTACGTGGTAAATAAAATTTTGGTGAGTTGATAATAATGAATTAATTTTAAAATGCCCCATACGGAGAATTTCGGTGTAGGAACACTTTGAACAGCCTCGAACATTTGTATTCAACAATGCTGGGGGTAAATAGAACATGGTAGTTGTTTTATGTAAATGCTCACAGTACTTTAAGGTTACATACTAGTTGCTACCATGAGTTTCCCTTCCATCAAAAAACCCTTTCCATAATTTTTTTGTAGTTAAGCAAATGTTAATTTTATTTTCGTCAAACGATTTTTTTCAACCAGGTAAACAAACCAAATTTACTCATTATTCTTGGTGCATATTAAATGCTTCTAAAAGTATGAACTGCATTATTTTTAAGCAAACCTTTCATAAACTAGATGCAGTTTTTTTAAGTATATTACATGGTCATGTTTGCGTAAGTGTATGGAAGAAGTAGTTGGAGACGCCCAAGAAGATATGACGCGATCATGGATAAAATGCGTAATTTCGAAAACGATTGAAATTTGTTCCACTCTAGTTCTGACACAAACAAATTAATATTATAGAGGTCATGTTTGACCTTTGCGTTATCAAATCGCGTATTTTTTTATTAAAAAAAACAGGAAGCGATAAAAAAATACGATATTTGCAAATACCTTGAACGATTTTTTTTATCGCGTGACAGTGTGTAATTCATTTTGACCGAGTGGCAATTATTCAAATAAATGTAATGTTATCTCATAGCTCATGGTTATTATTTGTTATATTAATTAAATAGGTATCTAGTGGTGTGTCGCAATTTGCACTATCGCATGTTTTAATCTATGCGTATACATTACGGTGGGTGTCCACACATATCTCCTTTGCTAAAATATATCGATAATTCTTTTTTTCCCTCACCACCTAACATATGTTAGAACAACACGTGTGTTCATCGTGAGTTGGGTACCTACATAAAAAGCTTGAAAATTTCACGAAGGAAATGATAACGTTCCGGCTTATTATTTTTCCCTTTTAATAACAGGATTACAAATTAGATTTAAACCCTTTTTCATTTTTTACTTGACGATATGCATGTGCATTATATGAGTATAATTCCTCTTCTTTGCTGCAACTCATCCAGCTTAATATTCCTTGCCGTAGACTAGAAACAATGAATTGCTATTTCTCAATCATCACTATTAATTATGGGTATCTTTCTCCACTGTCCAGAATGTCGAACTTGTTAACTCAACCCATGGTCTTAAATTTTTGGTACCAGTCTAAATGGTTTTTGTCATTCTTTACGACTCTAGCAAAACATTGATCATGCTTGGACTTGAATGTTCTTTCAATCGTAAAATATATTTTAGTCCTAGTTTTGTCATTGCTTCATTAAAATATTATGTATGTTCTTTTATTTCTCTGTTGCTCTTTTTCCCATTTCGTGTTATGTATTATTTTTGTGATTGGACAATGGTCCGTTAGTATATAAATACATAATTATACATAAAATACTGAGAAATCAACAAATTATGTGAAAACGTGGGTATTATAAGAGCATGACACCAGATCAAATAAAAATACACAGTGCAGTAACGAGGTTATGATGAAAAAAAACAGGAACCATTTTTTTTCAAAAAAGCACATACCACTGGGTGAGGAAGCTGTAAAATTATTAACGAAAAGAAAAACAGCCGTAGAGAAAAATGACCTTTAACACGTCGTAGAAAATTGTTATTTAGTTTATCGTATAATGTAAATTCTAGAACATATCGATAAAGTAAAGTTAGTGAAATTTAAGCCTAGGATAATATAACAGTCGTGCTGTTATCCTTGCAATTTGATCAAATGGTGAAACGTGCTTAGAATCGGGGGTTAACGGGTGCAATTATTTAAAGTGGTAACAGCAAAAAAATCACAATAGCACTAATCATCGATTTGCGACAGCGTAAATGTGACAGTGGTTCAAACCACTAGGCCTAAGTGTGCTATAAAAAAATATGGAATAACGCCTTTGACATACACGATATCTAATACATTGCCGATAAAGTGCAATAATAGCTATCTAGGTAACTACCTAGTTGGTGAGAATGCTTACGTTCATAATATACTCGGATATTATACAAAAATAAATGAAAAAATAACTTTATGTAAGACCACGGATATTATTTTAATTTGTATGACCGACCGGTTTCGCTTAGCCTTAGCATCATCGGGGTACAAAAATATTTAAATTTACACTATTTTATCTGTAAACTCATTAAATTTATCATTATTATTTAATCACCGTCTCAGTAAACGTTTTGTCTCTTTCAATTCATATTATCTGTCTCTTTCTCTCTGTTCACTTTTTTATAATTTAAATGTTATTCTATTGTTTTTTCATTGCTCTGTTATTTAATTTTATATTTCGTTCTTCCCCTGTATGCATATATAACCGCACACTTTGTATATTTTGTATCCTGGTGATGCTTAGGCTAAGCGAAACTGGTCAGTCATAAAAATTAAAATAATATCCGTGGCCTTATGCAAGGATACTTTTTTTATTTCTTTAAAATATATTTTTTATCATTTTAATTTGATTCGCTTCTCTCGAAATCCAATCCGCGCGACTTTCCGAACCTTCATAACCTGTTTTTTTTAAATTTCTTTCAATATGTCGAAACACAAAATGATTGCTTTCTACAAAAATATATACTTATAGTATTCATCGTTAATACCTTTCTCCTTGTGTACAAAAAAACGGCTTTGGATTGCAAAACTACTTTTGTAAGTTATAAGTTACGCTGAAACAATAATACCCTGGTAGAAGTGTTAAGATAATGGGCACTTTGTCCGTGTTAAATAAATATATAATGATATCTGTAACTAGATAACCTGGCCGACGTGGCATTTGCATGAAATATGGAGACATTAGGAATCCTATGTCAGCGCGTCCATATGTCTCTATGCAGCGGTGGCGGTGCTTTGCTGTCCTCGAGCGAAAGGTCACAGTGCAACTACTGTGGCGCGGTTCTCACACTATCCTTCAGGGGGAATCACGAGATCATTCTTACGTCTTACAAGTCAACGTGTTGGATCCCATATCCCTCATCGCATCATTATCCAACCCCCTTGTGGATTAGTTCATTTTCATTACATACTAGTTGTTACCTGTGTAAAATCACGGGATGTAACTTGACTTCCACATATTTTAAATATAGGATCATGGCTGCTAAAATACATCATAGGTTTTGTGAATGCTTCACGAATTGCTAGTTCTTTAATAATAATAATTATATTTGGATAATTTGTATAGCGCCGTTTTTGTGAAAAATCACCTCAAGGGCGCTGTAAAATGAACCCTTCGCAGTGAACACTTCAATTGAAGTCGAACACGCAAAAAAGAGATTTGAATTTATCCGGTTATTTGTTCAGTTCTTTTTGGAACTGATTCCTCGCCGAAAAAGCACGTACTAGTCGGTAGCGCTTTGAAAGTGAAAAGAACTGGAACTGGAACGCTAAATTGAAGTACCAACTTCATTTGAAGTATTTGTTTCACGAAACGAAGTTATTGAAATGAATGAACGCTAAAATGAACTATTAACTTCAATTGAAGTATGTGTTCAATGAACAATGAATGAAGTAGGAACTGTTGCACAAATAAGTAGTTCTTTCAAAGCGGTCACAACGCTAGTAGGTACTTTATTGGGTAGGCAAGAATTTAAAAAGCTTTTTTTTTTATTTGTCAATTTTCTGTTATTAAACGATTTCTGTAGAATAGAGAAAGTAAGGATTCCTGTAGAGAAGTGTGAATATATCTAAATGATGCTAGGCTGATGTAAGCGTAATAAATAGAATCAAAAAAGGGACTTTGAACGAAGAAAAGAGTGTGAAAATAGTATATGACGCGAAAGCTTTTTTTATTTATTTTTTATTGATTATATTATAATGATTATATTATTTTTTTTATTACATGGTTACAAAGAATGTTAAAGAAATAACACGATAGTAAGTACATTGATATACTGATTGTAAATATTTCAAAATGTGTACAAGTGCTACTATGTTTTGTTCGGTCGATATTAGTTCATATCTCTAGCTAGGCAGGTTGCCTGTTCTAAGGAACCAAATACATTCGCTACTCGATGTGTCTCACTTGTGTGTTTGCATAGTACCTATGTATAAGGATATAAAAAAATCTATGGTATTAAAGATTAACGATAGTTGATATGTTCTAGTGTTCTAGTTAATGATAAATACCTCCTTAATAAAGAACAAAAATAAAAGAAGTTATTGGAAGAAGAAGTCGGAAACGCCCGAGGAAGACGTGGCACGATCAAATGAATCGAATACTTGAGTCCGGCCATGTCAACGGCAAGGTCATACTAAAAAACACCAATACCAAAAATGTTTCTTACTAGAAAATTTGGTTCACTGACTTCTGATAAGATGGAAGGTGATTGTTGGAACAAATACCTGGTAAGTGATCTAGATAAAAAAAAAATTATTTCAAGCAACCTTTTATTTCTAAATTGTACTCTCTCACCACGGTGACAGTATGATACTAAAAGTATTTTTCACTTAAGAATGATTCTCAAATGCACCCATATTGTATGAATTATTAATAATCTGTTACGAAAATCAATTAGTATAATATAATATGAGCTGAGAATGAACCGCTCTACCACGGAGGTCGGAGTATTAAAACACGTGACATCACGGTCAATTTTATGGAATAAAAAAACAGCCATTATAACATGCATAGTACTGATGAAAATGTAGTATGTAAATTGTACAATGCATATGTGAGTAGGTAGAATATATTTTTATGTTCGTACGGTGTAAACAAAGTGACCTTTTCCGTCGAAGAAATTACTCCTGTTTTTTTTGCCTCGGTTTTGAGGACAGCTATGTTTATTATTATAACAGTCCTGGATAAAGCACATCATCTGCTGCTACTGGCATTTTCCCACCATCCTATTATGGACTGGATACGCATACCTATCTACACCTATTATGAAGTCATCTATAGGGTCACGCAAAATATTAACAGAGATTTTTTTTAAATTAGTTCTAGCCACATTACAATCCCGATGAGTAATATAAACTCATTTTAGGACAAGTTTTTTTTAAATATTACATAGAGTAACAAAACAACAATTTTATGTATTATATTTTAGAATGAATTACAAAAGCATCACGTTATACAATTACAAAAATTGTAAAAGCTAATAAATAAAATAGATACATTCTAAAGTATACATTGAAATAAACTTTATAAAAAACAAAAAAGTTATGAAAAATAAAAGTATCCTTAAAACACAATGAATGAGGATATTATTTAAAAAATCTAATAGAAATTAGTTAGCATTTTAATTTTTAAATTATATGTTTTATAAATCTCTCTTTCAAAGCATTAGTTCGAAATATTTGTAAGGGTTGATCGTTTTTATATTTATCCACGTTTCCTAAAACGTTTTTTTTTTGGAATACGTTACAACAACAGCTAAAAAGATGTATAGTTACAAAGTTTGCGAACTTATTTGGCACGCAAATTTCACCTTAATTTATTTGTTAATTAAATCGACACAACCCTGAAACTTCGATAGAAGTAACAGTCATCCAGTACAGTTGCGTTACTATGAATACCATCATACACACATAGGTGTAATAATGTTTGTTCCTCAGACCATTTCGCCATAATACCCAAGCACACGAACATGGTGTATGAAGTCATCTTACTATAAATATACCTAGGGAGCTAGGTTTCTTATTATGATGTAATTGTCACATGCGTATGCTAGGCATTATGTGGTAGTACCTAGATTGCTCTAGTCTTTGAAGAAGTATCTTGCTTTAGCTGTTAATTATGATTACTTTAAAATACACGTCAAAGTGTGTCATCGGCTTGGCCACGTGAAACGTGTATTCTGTTAAATCCATCAGCGAATATTATTCAAACATAATAATATGCAGATTCTGCAGATCTAATCAATGTCATTGGTAAACCCGGCAAATCTTTTCATTGTATCTCGCTCTATTAATTTTTGAACCACCATTCAGAATAGAAAGGTTACTTGAAATGGCTATTGGCGCGTTCGGGGGTCACATCTGAATTAGAACCAGGTTCTTCAGAACCTTTATTTTCCTTAGCTCATTCTTCTTCTCACAACCTTCAGCCTCAATTCACCCTAATTGGGGATGCCATACTCCCACTGGCTTGACAAATTGACAAATTACGTCTGATTTGCCAGTTCATACTTCTTTCCGAGTACTGGTAATGTTCCATGCGCCGATCTGTAGCTGTAGAGCTTTAGGGTTAGTGATGGTGCCTTACTCTGGGCTATAAAATATTAAAAATTGGCAAAAAAATTGTTTCTTACAAACAAACTTTTTCCACCCAAAAATCCGCACTGCTACGTTGCCATGACGCAAGCACTAAAGAAAATTAATGTCAAAAACACAACATCATCAAGTAACTAGGTTGTAGATACTTGTTATCACAAAATGGTAGTTTAACTAACCAAACAAGGTGTCCAATAGTTTAAAATCACAATAGACGGATTGAAAACACGTCAAATTTGATAGTGGGTTTTTTAAATATTTTCTTGTCGCCGTTAATAAAATTTACTTTAATATTTCTGTGTGCGCAAAGAGACGAAATTAGTCAATAAACGTAGATTCTTAGGAGAGCCATAACAAAAATTAGGAATTTAGTTTTTTGTATGTAATCATGTCATACGTCACAAGTCCCTTTTCAAAAAATAATAGCACATTACTTTATTTTCTGACACATCTCATTTTTCCTTGATAGATTTGTATCTAAGGAACAATTCTGCATGCTCAATTCAAAACTTGTTTTTTTTTAAACTCATTTCGTTCTTCCTTGCGTACACATTTTTTTCTTTAAAAAAATTATCTTTTAAATGTAATAACGAAAAAAATATAATTTTTACCCTTTCCCCCCCTAATACAAAAGTTAACAATAATACATGGGTATTTTTCTTCCGCATTTTTTGTGAAATATCACCTTAAGGGTGCTTTACTCCTTTACTCCCTCCAGAATAGAACAAAAGTCACCGTTATTTTTATATATTTATTTATTATCACCTATAATAATTACTTGTGAAATTGATTACCATTTAAAAAAATCCTTGAGTTAATGATTCCAACGGTTTTAGATAGCTAATCATTCATTATATAAAAGAAGAATAAATCCCCTAGAAATAGCTTACAAGTGAATACAACACATTTAACAGACGCTGTGTCACGAAACTGCATACTGTAGGTAAATTTCGGTTGAGCGCAAAACTAATTATAAAAGTCGCGACAGGGGATTTGCACTCTGAATGCACAATGCAATCTCGTTGCACCGGCGGTAGATACTGCACCTACCTCCTACCTAATACCTACTCCCTACACCCCCAGTTTGGCTGCATTGCTTATAAAGGTAGGTGCATTAAACAGATCTGTCTTTCGCACACTGCGCAATGCTGTGTACCTCCTCTGGGATCCTGGTAACAATCTGTGTGAAAAGCATATTGTGTTGTGTATTTAAAAGTTAGTTGTAATGATGTACAACACGAAAAACCTGTTGGCCAAAAGTAGCATAGGTACATTATAAAGTATATAGTTCAACGTTCCAGTTGACAAATTCAAACAGAACCAATCCGCTAGAAGCGGGGAGTCATCGCTAAAATCGACATGTGTTTGTCTTTCTTTGTTGCTTTGGGTGAGGTTAAACGAAATCGGAAATATATATTAAGGGTCAGCACTCAAAAATGACACTAAACGTTACTTTTTAGCATTATAATACAAGCAATCCTACAAATGATGTATCCGAAAAATTTCTGTGGGTAATTAGAAAAATGTCTGAGGTTTTCAGGGAACAAAATTTTATAAATACAAATAATATTATTAAATTCTATGAAAAATATACTAAAATGTTAGTAAAGAATTTAAAAAATTACTGTTTAATAATTGTATTCACTGAAATCCTCAGACATTTCTCTAACTACCCATAAATAATTGACAGATGAATCATTTGTAGAATTGTTTGTACTAGAAAACCAAAAAGTTTCTATTTTTGAGTGCAGACCCTTAAGATGTGTTTAGCTTTTTATCTGATATGGAACACTCGTCCAACCTTCTCGCAGCCAGTGAATGTATGGCATCCCTATTTGTGGAATGTAGGGCTGGGGGAAAGTTAGTTTAAGTTTGAAAGTTGGTGTTTGAAATGAGAAGTAGTAGATACAGAGAAAAGCTCGGAAGTACCTGGCCATTCAAATCTGGGCACTAAACATAGATGAACCTATTTCAAGCAACTTTTCGATCGTAAAAGTTTACCACACATAGAAAAACGAAAAGTATTGCAAATGTGATCTATACTGACTCAAGAGATAACTTACATCATTAATTTACATAAGATCTTTCGACACAGGCATTGAAAATTATTTTCTGTTCATTTACTGCGAACGTCTTTTAACAAAATAAATTGTATATAAATTTGATTATTATAAGCTAAAGCTATATTTACAATGGTTCAACTTTACAGAAATAAAACTAATAATGCATAGGTAATAGCTACACAAAACTCAGAATATAATTGTTCACCTCCTGGGGCGCAGGGGTTTAATGGGGGGTAAGGGTCTTGGTCTGGGACCTGGAGCCACTAAAGTCAGTAGCAACATTAGAATCATCCCCACGTGGATTTACAACATGCACTGAGATATTAGTGTCATTTATACCAAACTCTAAAACAACATATTTAATTCGAAAATGTCAAAGGTGGATATTAAATTTCATGTGATAATATTTTAACAATAAAGTTATTTTATATTACGTGATTAAAATTGTTTTTTTTAAACCTTCTTAAAAAAAAAACTAATAAAAATATATCTGTAAGATTGATTTTATCCAGAAACAAATCACGCCATCAGTAATCTCTGTCTCAACATAATATCAATACTTTATCTAAATTCAATTTTTAAGTGTGAAACGAATTACATGGAATCTTGTTTTGTTTTTTGATAAGTAAGAAATTATTGTCATTAGAATCGTTTACTTATAATACTTGAATATTAATGTTTTTATGTACTAACATGTTCATTGTCCTCAATCTAATTTCCTTTTCTTTGATTTTAAAATGAATTCATACGTTTCATATGGATGTTTATACCCTTGGCTTCTAGTATTTTTTTTATATCTGTTAATGTACACATGCACTTTTATACTCATATCTCAACCTTTTCTCTAATGATTTATGATGACGATCATGATTTTGGATAGTTTTAATTTGTATACAAACTATATATTATTTTCACCTTGTTAGTTAGTCTTATTAGCTTAATTTATTTAGTATTAAGCGCACTTGAGGTGAAATAACACAAAACTGCGCTATCTAAGTTCACTGTTATCATTATTATTAAAGCTCCATATCTTTACTCCGTAATGAAAATTACGTTACGAATAGCATATTGTTGCGTTGACATGAACAAAATTATGCTTATTTTATGACGCCAGAGCTCACTGTTTTGTAAGAGTTTTTAATATGATATAAAAACAGGTTTCAGCTTTATAGTTATAGATTGGATAGTAAAGAGTAAAGTACCTATGGTGCTGAGGGAACCTCAAACCTACGATTATATTCTCGTTACGTTCGACAAGAATTTCAAACCTCAATAAATGTATTCATAAATTCACGTTTTTGGAAAAAACAAAACGAAAAATAATAATATCTGAGTATAATGTCACTAGGTAGTTCTAAGTGTGCAGTGGCGTAGCTTAATTTCTCATGGGGCGTTGTAATTTATGCTCCCGTTTCATGTAACCCCAGCCCCACCTCCCCGCCCTTGGCGGGAGACGAGCACCGCCATCTACTTGATATCATGTGCTCCGGGTACGGTAAACCTAATAAAAATAAATATTTTACTAAGCGTCGTCTTTTTTTATAAAGATCTAGTTTATGGCGCTTGGAAGTGAAATGTCGAACGTGAATAAGATTTTTAAAACAATTACAGTGAAGAAGGCGCTGTAATCATGCTCTTATTGTATTCATTTCCTTGCAATCCTTTGTACGTGTTTGAATCACCAGAGTGTGCGTTTCTCAATATGTTTAATTATCAATTCGTATCTCGGTTAAGTATTAATTCACTTTCTTTGTTAAGTAATATAAATTTCCTACCATACCTGAAATCTGATCAACTTATGAAAAACAGACAGTGAATAAAGAAACTTAACCATATAAATATCCACTGTGTTTAGTCCAAAGGCCATAGTAATGGGCCATATAAAACATATTTGCGGAATGTTTTAGAGTGGTAGATACTCTCAGTATCGCCCTGGTAAAAGACCACCATTCAGAATCGAAATGTCACTTCAAATGGCTTTAGCCCTGTTCAATGACTGATTCTGAATAGCTAGCTAATTATTAATCTTCCTCTTACACTTTACTTCCCCCTCCCTCCTTCCTTCAACCCCTATTCGATCTTCGAATGTAGATGTTGTTCTTAGATGTGAACAAACTTATAATTTTAATTGAAATGAAAAATATTTTTTTTTTAAGCCACATTATTTTATTTATATATATTTATTTCTGCATTCTGCATAAATAAAATAAAGTGGCCTAAAACAAAAGCATTTTTCATTTAAATTATATTGTCAAATCACAAAGTGATTGCTTCCTTCGATAAACTTATAATTTTAGTTAATCATTCTACATATATTATGTCCTCACTATTTCTCTAATAATATTTCGATAATTTGTATAACGCCATTTTTGAGAAAAATCACCTCAAAGCATTGAGGTATATAAGGCACTTTGTGTTGATTCCATAAAAAACACTATTTTTCCATTTTTACCTAATATTACAATTGTTTTATTAGTTCTAAGTTTAAACTTAATATATTTTCCACCAGATTTGTCAATATATTAAATACTCGTAGACCGTGCTTAGGTAAAAGACGTTATTCCACATTTTTTTCAAGGAAATTTAGGCCTAGTTTTTACTTCTTTTATATAATCTCTTCGCTCAAGTCATACCATTTTTCCGAGGTTCGTAACTTCTGACCATTTAATTTTCTTTCACTTATGTTTCCAGATAAGGAATAATTCTCCGTGTTGAATTTTGAAGAATCATCAAGCAAAGTTACTAACTAGATTCCGAAAGGTTTCTACGTACAGCCCTTAGTAAGTACTTCTTATCGGAAACCATCATTCAAACAAATCACGATGGGCAAGAGCAATAGCCAAACTATGACGGTGTGCTCCCAAGATTCATATACATTCAATTAGATTTGTAGATAATATTTATTACAAGGGGTGATTACAATTCATTGCCATCACCATTCTTACAACATTTTCATGCAAAAATTAATTGGATTCATACCCATGGAACGGAGATGGAAGACAACCTAACATAAACTACACCTGCGTTGTTTTGTGATTTTCATTCTGAATCGTCTTTAGACCATTGCATTCTTGTCAAATTTCATGAAATTTTAACCAATAAAGCCTTAGTTAAAAGATAACCTAACGTACCTAACTAAGTCTATATTAGACCTCCATTTGACGGCCTCCGTGGTCCAGTGGTTAGACGCTTGACCACGAATCCAAAGATATCCAGCTCAAACCCGTCGTGCCCAAATATATTTTATTTAACTAATATGTGTCACAACACATTCAATTAATATAAAATAATGTAAAGTTTATTTGCGGGACATTCCAGAGTGGAAGATACTTTTAAGTATCGCCCTGGTGAAAAGCCTATCGCCATTTCAAGCAACGTTGCTTGAAATGGCGTTAGCCGTGTTTGGTGACCAGATTTGAATAACCAGCTACTTCACAACCTTCATCTCTCTCATCTCCTCCCCCTCTCCACTACCTTCAGCCTCACAAGATACCCCAATTGGGGATATCATTGTTCCACTGGCTCCAGATGGTTGGGAGCAGTTGGGACTCTTGTGCGGTATTAACTATAAAAAAGTCCTGAAAAAAATATTTGAAATATAGTTCTGTTGATGAAATGAATAAATATAAATGTTATGATAGTTGAAGACTTATTCTACTTACCGTTATTAAAATATTAACCAACGTGCAAATAATTCATTACGTTGTTTACAACCACACAATTAATTTATTTAATAACAATGATTAATTACATACGCTTATTTATTATCTAGGTTCCCCCCGCACACTTGCAGACACTCACCGCAGAGATAATTATGTTGGTTTACGTTTTTTTTAGTTTCATGACATCTCTGCTAGTGGATTGACAGAATAGAGATAAATAGAATTGATATTCACAAACACCACATGGTTGAATTCCGGGAACTATAAAATATCTTACAACGCAGTCACCCATATTTTCTTATCTTTTTGAACAGGAGGTGGAGAATGAATATGTTTTATCTACAAACACACGAGGTTAAAAAAATGTACCCAGCGATTTAAATCAAGCAGATCAAACCATTTGTTCTTGTTATTGGTATCAATATTACACGTAATTCCAGTTTATGAATTATTTCCGAACTTACAACTTGAACTGGGAAGATTTTCAAATTGCAGTTTTTTGTTGTTTATAGTGAATACCGCGCAAGAGTCTCAACTGCTCTCAACCGTCTAGAGCCAGTGAGACTATGGCATCGTATACTATAGCATCCTCACAACATACCCCAATCGGGGTATGTTGTGAGGCTGAAGGTAGTGGGGAGGGTAAGGAAATGGGGAAGAGGAAGGTTGGGAAGTACCTGGCTATTCAGATTTGGTCACCAAACACGGCTAAAAGCCATTTCAAGTAATGTTTCGATTCTGAATCGTGAACTTTCACTAGTGTGATACTTAGAGTATCTACCACTCAGCAACGTGTCACAAATATATTTTTTTATTAAATGTGTAAGTGAATTAGATGTATTAAAACACTTATTAATTAAATAAAAGTTATTTGCGCACCCCGGGTTCGAACCCGCGACTTTTGGATTCGTAGTCGAGCGTCTTACCACTCGACTATGAAAACCGTCTTACCAGTGCTTGCCACCAACCTAAGCACGACCCTTTTTGACTTCCTCTATGAACTTTTTTTTAAACCTCTATTTTTATTAAAGAAAGTCAAACATTCCCGGGTTACGAATAACCTAACAATATTTTAAAAAATCTTACCTCCAACTTAATTTTTTTTTTTTGCTTGTATAATGATGGAGGACTTAGCTAGCAGAGAAATTGAACCCACAACGTCCAGGTAGGAATCCGACGCGTTTTTCCACACAGCTACTAACCGGTAATATTTAAAAATAATTTAACCGTAAACAAATCTAAATCATAAAATTTATAATTTTCTCAACGCATAATTATTGATAATTTATTTCAGTTTGAAAATAAAATAATCCTAGCTCAACCTAACTGGGAAGCAAAGATTCAACCCGATTTCTCACGTATTTTATTCCTTGTTGGGGAGCAGCTCGCTGTTCCCATGTTATTCGGTTAAACTTTGGTTCCTCTACGCGCCAATAGAGCGCTCTACTAGCTTCAAATTTACGATCCAATTCATAGAAAAATATCAATCTAATAATTATAATGATACCCATTAGTTGTTACCCGTGAAAAAAATATGGGAGGTAACCAGACCCATTTCAAATGTAGCATAATATCTGCTTAAATACAATGTAAGTAGGTATCTACTTAGTTATGTAGGTGAGGATTTGAAAAGATTATTTTAAGAATATGATCACTTCAATTAACATCAGTTCCAAATTTGAAAAGTTCATATTCTTACGTATATGTACTCACAAAGGAAATTATGTACAGTTAGTTATTATTGCGTATTACCTTGGAGTAAGAATATAATATGGGGAGAGAGAGCTAAATATTTTTACCCAACCTATACAAATTTACGATAAATCACTTTCTCCGGGATTTTACTTTGTAAACCGTGAGAGAAAGAGACAAGACAAGTTGTCACATAATATCACACTTCTTTTAGGTATGTAAGCATCTTTTACCCCTGCCGTGTCTCCGGCGACTCCGCCTTCTGTCTTTTGTTATACGACATAACGGTTTTTGAGGTTATATCCTATATTTTTATTCATGAAAATACTGTAAAAAAGTGGTTATACTAATAAACAAAACATTATGTGGACACGTGCTATGAATGGATGTAAAAAAAGTGTGTCCGTGAAAATCCCAGCCACGCCCGAGTCTGGAAAATTTAACAATCCTGACCACACTGTTCAGCAAAGATATCCCTCCTGGTATATTATTGCTCTTTGGCGTATAAAATGAACTCATGAACAAGAAGGAACCCATTTCATTTGAAATAATCGACTCATAAGAATGTTTTTTTTTAACAAGATCGGTACAAATTGTGGTTGTAGTAGTACTAAGAAGGTGGGTACTTGCTTACTTAATATAGTAGTTACACGAGGTAGTCGTTTTACGATAAGCATTAACAGTTCTAAGAACTGTGATGTTTTTAAATAACCCTTCAGGTTATCAAGAAAAGATAACTTTTATGTTTTGATAAATACGTTTTAAAATTAAGATTCTCGATGAGTATTCCCTAATGTTAGGTTGACGTCGTAAATCGCTGCTATCTGAAAATACCGATGAAAGGTCACGAACCTTAAAGTGATGATAAGACAGAAAAATATATTTTCAAATCATTCGGTTAGTATCTACCTAAAACCAACGGTTGGTACCTTAAAAACACGAGTGATTCAATAACATGACGTTAGTCTGTTAATGCGCACATGATTATGATACAACGTTTCGCTATAGATACGTAGATATCTGAATCTAATTAAGTATTAGTAACTGATATTTGATGTAGGAAGGTAAGTGAGTTATACTTTCACATTTATTGGTGGCATTGAAAGAAGGGTGAATGCAGGAATCTCCGTTGATGGAGGACTGAACGCTGTTGGCGCAAATAAAAAAAAATGTTCAAAGAAGTGAAGCTACCAGTCTACAATGGAGTACTTATTCCAGCCCTGATGTATGGCAGTGAGGCATGGAACTGGTAGAGGAAGGATGAAAGTAGATTAAATGCTGTAGAAATGAGATCCCTGAGGCATATGTGCGGTAAAACTATGTATAACCCTGTTAAAAATGTGGATATCCGGAAAGAATGCAAGGTTGATGTAAGCGTAACGTTTGAGCATGTAGAGAAAATGAACAAAGAAAAGAGTGTGAGAAGAGTATATGACACGAAAATGAACGGAAGAAAAAGTCGGGGCCGCCCGAGGAAGAAATGGCACGATTAAGTGAACCAAATACTTGAGTCGGGCCATATGAAGAGTCCGAATAGCAGAAGAGTATGTATGAGACGATGTACGAATGTGAATAAAGCAAGGAGTGTGTGCCAAGACAGATTTGTATGGTGGTCCCACATGTTATTATCACACAAGAGTATGATATCCTCATTTGGAGTGAATTTGTAGTCAACCTGAAGGAAGTGGAGGAATATGACGGAGAAGTTAAGGATATAATGTTATAAAGTATCGGGATATTCAAATCCAGTTAAACAGTCAATTTATTAAAATCTCGCCGGTTATTGATCCTCTAGCCGGTGGGCTCTATCTTCTAAAAAAGTCCTCTTTGCTTCTGCGATTGTCATTACATGACGATGTTTTATTTCATTAAAATCTCTTAAAATACCTAGATCTTTACTATTAATGTAAATAATAATAATATTTGGATAATTTGTATAGCGCCGTTTTTGTGAAAAATCACCTCAAGGGACAGATCTTATTTTCTAGAAAATATACAGGAACATACACCTGTGAGGTTCCATCTGATAGACACACTTATTAATTTAAAATTATAATTATGATTTTTTTATGTATTTTTGTTCCAATTTTAGGGCATGGGAGCGAAATTAAAAATGGACTTTCTAAATTTGTCATACAGTATAGGATTTGGTTAAAATTTGTATATCTAAAGGTGATTCGTCGAGGAACAGATTATGTTGAGATTCTCCTTATGAATTTAATGTACCCATAATAATAAAAAGCCCAGAAGTTATTATTTAATGTTCTGGTATACTATTTACTTAACACTAGGCAAATATGTAATTCGAATCCCCTCTTTTCAATATACATCTTTGTAGGTGGGAATATGAATTAGTGGAGTTGTTTTTAGACCAACTTTTTATAAGGTCAGGTAGACCCATACTCTTCCCATGGGTCTTGCCTCTACCCGCATCACCTCCATATATCATAGTCTGTCACATTTCGTGAGGGAAGGGATGCAGCATACAGATTTATCACATCGTCAGGTTAAAAAAACCCTATAGTATCACTGTGAAAATAAATACTGTGTGTCGGTTGGTTAATTTTTAATGGGCTGTAGGTAAGTAAATACTTTATGTAAGTGGGTTGATTGTATTGAATTAACATGTATTTGATAATCGTGTCATTTCACGCATTACTCCAATATTTATCAACAAGTTTGACATTTTACGACCCTAATCACATTCCACCCCTTTTTGTTACAATAATTTGTTAATTGCAGTTCCTAATATAAGTTGATAATTTATTGAGTGGAGGGTATAGGTGAGGTAACCAAATCTAACGGCTTATATTTTGTAAATTCGTCCATTCAACAACTGTATCGACTGAGTAATTATTAAGTAATTATGGAGTAATTATTTTTAACCGTGAAAGGAAGACTGTAATGTTAATGAATTGTTTTAACCTCAATTTGAATTTGAATTTGGGGTAATGAAATCATAATTCGCTTATGTTGGGTTGTTTAGTGTAAATCGCAATTGCGGTGAATTATAACGAACCCGCGCTTTGTAAATCATTATTCTTGTTACAATTAGATAGTATTCTGCCGTTGAAGTTTTCAGGATAACAGTGCATCCAAACTTAATCCCCTTGTATTTATTTGAATCTTAGCTGTCGAACTAACATAATTTGTATTAAAGTTGTGTTCACTGTACCTACCTCCTTCGTTAAATATTTTTCTTTTTTATCCAGGTACTTCCCAACTTTCCTTTTTTCCATCTCCTTCCTCTCTTCACTGCATTCAACCTCACAACATACCCCGATTGCGGATGCCATAGTCCCACTGGTTCCAGGTTGGTAGCAGTTGGGACTCTTGTGCGGTCTTTACTATAAAAAAAACTTCATATTAGATCACTTTCTTTATCTTTCTGAAAGTAATCTTTTCTTTCCCCCCATCTTTGACAACATTTTTTTGGTTTTCATAAATATATCACTACAACATTTTATAGTCAATTTAATGGCCAGTAGGGTTTAAAAAAAACTTAATATTTTATCTACACATTCTAGACAAATATAAGACTTAAAACCTGGTTGTCTCTTCCCGGCTACGGTATATATTATATCTTTTAGCGGTACAGTTTTTCAGCAGGATATTTCAAATTAGGTGTCCTGGCAGACCTTTGTCTTTGCCGAACCAAGTCTGACAGTAAAAAAAATATTATGATTTGGGTAAGACGGTATCCTGATACCGCACGGTATACCTGGAAGTAAGGGTCGGACCAATAAATGGGTTTCCTTTAGAACCGGGCCTTGAATAAAAAACAGTGCCCACCCAAATCATAGTTTATATTTTGTATATAACCGTTGGGTTTCTGCTACCCTGGGATTTTTCGTGAGATACTTTTGTACATAGATTGTAAAATATTTGGGTTCGGGTAAAAAATATGACTTTTACGTAACTCCATACCTTGTGTTCTTTTTGAGATTGTGAATTGAAGATTTGAAAAACTTTTTTTTAAGGTCGATTTTATTTAGATAAAAAATAGCTTTTTTGTCATCTCACAAATTACGAAATTTTTGATTTCGGGTAATAAATATCATTATTAGGAAAGCTAATTGTTGTGTCCTTATCTGTATGTTTTTTTTTAAATAAATGTATATTTAACTATCTTGATACCTCGTTATATTCTATTAATAAATATATTTAATTATTATTAAGTGTCGAATAGGTAAATTAGCACTTACTTAATCAATTTATACACAGACAGTTAAATATAGTTCTAAAACATCAGCTATCAATAATCATATTAATTTATATCTCAATGATTTAAGTCATGTTAATTGACTAGATTTTAATAGTCAGGATCCATTCCCTTCAATGTCTTCTCTTTCCCTTCCCACATCTACCTTCCCCCTTCACTTATTTTTGCATATACAACATTGCACAGATGTGATCGCCATAATGCCACTGATTTCTTACTCTGGAAGCTTGCTTCCTTACCTGGCAACTCTTGTGTGATATCACGTAAATATAAAAAAATAAACTTGAAGTAATAACCTTTCGCTTTCGTTGACACCTACCCACTATTAGGCCTTAAAGCTTGCTTAAACTTCAACCTGACCTGATGGAACAAATAATTCCTGGAAACAGATTTTAATATCTTTCATATATCATTTTACTGTGTATAAAAATTATGACCTTACAATTGTTAACATTATACCTGATCACATAGACCTGTTCCATAAATATATTTTTCCTGGAATACAAGTAAAGAAACCTTCTAGACAAATAATTAATTAGGCACCCATTGTTTGAAGCTCTTCACCGGAAATTAACCCTTATGAAGCCATACGTCCCGTCCCGAGTCCACCTTTAGTATCGAGCGTTGACAAATATACATGTATAAACAGTACCCACATAACCTACATTTACGAGTAGTACTTAGGTACTATTACTCCTATTCGCTATGTAATAATATCGGTTTTTTATACCATCGGTTTTGTCATTGAATTATCAAACAAAAGACTGGTCAATCTTAAAATGTTGTTGGAACCGAAAAGTTTGATCGGTAAGTCTTATTCGTATTTTTAAGTAGACTTTGCTCCTGTACGACTTATCGGTCTTTTGCGAATTTTCCTCAAATTCTACTGTATTAATTAGATTCGTGTTGCAATGAATTATAAATTAATGAAAATGATGTAATAACTTTGTATGACCACAGATTTTATTTTATTTTTTGTGGCCGACCGGTTTCGCTTAGCCTAAGCATCATCAGGGTACAACATTAAACTAAATAAAAAATACAAAGTGTGCGGTTAAATATACATACAGAGGGAACATAATATAAAATAAAATAATAAAACAGTGAGAAAACAATAAACATTCAACTGTGAAGGTGATTAAGGAATAATGATAAATTTGATTAGTGTACAGGAAATATACCTAATATTTAACTATTGAGCACATTTGATCGTGCCATTCCTCAGGCGTCCCTGACTTTTTCTTCCATTCATTTTCGCATATTATATTCTTTTCATTCATTCATTCGCTTTCGCATTCTGTTCATTCGCTTTACGTGCCATCTAAGCGACCCTTTCTTGATCCTATACTTTACGCTTACAGCATCCTTGCATTTGTTCCGGATATCCACATTTTTAACACGGTCATACATGGTTTTACGCACATACGCTTCAGGGATCTCATTTCTACAGCATTCAGTCTACTTTTATCCTTCTTCTGCCAGTTTCACACCTCATTGTCAATACATCAGTGTTAGTATAAGCACTCCATTGTGGACTGCTAATTTCAAATCTTAATTTTACTAATAAGATTTAATTATTATGAATTAATATTAATATTTTTACCAAATCATTGGGACATGCAAATTTTATTAGAAAATTCCGTTAATTTAATGAATTTTCAAAAATATGTTGTTTTGTACTGAAGAATTTCATAATTATACTCAATTTAATTATTTATGCCATATTATGCACGTATTCAGATTGTTCGGTACCTTTTTACCTACCTACTTACGCAATCAAAACATCATTATCTCGTTTGTGGTGGTTTGTTATTACAAGTGGTCAATGCGTATGTACAAATGTTTCCTTTATTGTGTAAATGATGCAATGCATACCTATGCTAAAAATAAAAACCAAGAATGACATACCAACGATGGAAGCACGAAATACAAGTTGGTTAAAACCAACCGGTTTCGGACACTTTGGGACATCGTCTTCATTTTTGATTTGTTTACCGGTTAATACTTGTTTTCGCGCATCAAATATTTATATCTCTGTCGAAGCTTTTTTCTATTTTAACTTTGAACCTGACTTATCGTTCTACCTTTATTTTACTTATTGTCGTCCACTTAAAAAAAACTTGTTTTCGCGCATCAAATATTTATATCTCTGTCGGAGCTTTTTTCTATTTCAACTTTGAACCTGACTTATCGTTCTACCTTTATTTTACTTATTGTCGTCCACTTAAAAAAAAATATTATTTACAGACACACCTACTTAACATATGTCAGTATTTGTTGAGTTTTTATGTTAATTAATTGATTAATAAATGTTAAAAATAATGGCTTTACACAAAATAATAAAGCACACCCTATCCTGAGATATAGTTATAACCTGTTTCAAGCAATACACACAATACAAAAGTAAAATTAAACTAACTATCAATAGACAAATCTATACCCCATAACTATGAAATACAATCAATTTGTAACTGGTTTATATGAACTCATTTATAATAAATTAATCTTTTGAAATACGTATTATTTATTTTCTTGTCATTAATTTCACAAGATTATATACAATGTAGCTGGTAGTTAGTTTATCACCATATTTATTCTTCTTTACTGCTACTCAGTAGTACCTTGAATTTTTTTATTATTTAAAAAAAATCCCTTCATCAAAATCAAAATCAAAATCATCTCCTGTATCGAGTTATAAAATTTTATTATTAATAATAATAATATTTGGATAATTTGTATAGCGCCGTTTTTGTAAAAAATCACCTCAAGGGCGCTGTACAAATCTTTATTTCTACTTAATATTAATTCCTAGTTTATATAAATATAGAGCTACAAACTTACCTGCAGGTCACTTCTGGCAGGACACAATCACTATATCATAAAATTTAGCTGATTCTTACATATATAAATTTTTTATTTTTTATTCAACTTTTTTATTTTTAGGGCATGAGTGCTTGTGTGCATTTTGCTTCTTCATGACTTACTTGTAAATTAATGACACATTTTGTGCCGTATTATAAATGTAAAATAAAAACTACATCTATGCTCATAATTGGGTCTTACCAATAGTGAAATACAATAATTTATTGCTATGTAATTAACACCATTTTATACATTAATCATCACAGATTTTTTTCAACAAAATTCATACTTCGAGGTCGAGTACTCATTTTTACCAAAGTCGAAGTAAAAATATATGCACTTACCTAGTACCTTGATACAGATAGGTGGGTAGGTATCTGGGTAGGGTACCTTTATCGATAAAGCTGGAGACGGCGCCCAATATTGTCAACCCCTGGCCGTATTATTATTTCCCTACATTCCATTCAGATAGGAAACCCTCAAGGCCCGAGGAAAGGTTATACTGTTTTGCCATCCCTCGCGCGCGTTACATTTATTGGAAAAACATTCCGATACAACGAAAACAAAATTCAATTCAATTTTCCTCACAGAACGAGACCAATGGAAAAGTATCTTTGCGGGTACAGGGGGCTGCAGTTATTGTCAATTGTGAGACACAGATTTTTTTTTACCATTTGTAGGTACCTAGGTGAACTTTTATTTGAAAAATGATTTTTCGTTATTTTAGGCTGTCTAAACATTTCAATTGCACAATTAATGAAAATAATAATCTATGTGGTGACACTTTTGTGAAATATCACCTTAAGCGCCCTTGAGGTGATTTTTCACAAAAACGGCGCTATACAAATCGTCCAAATATTATTATTATTTATTATTATTAAGGGTGCTTTAGACATAATAGAAGGACAAAGTTATGTACAATTTAGAAAAAATAGTAAATTGTTGTCGAATTTTAATATTCTTCTTTACAGATATGTACTAAAGTTTTTACATTATAAATGAGCAAAAAATATCGACGAAAATTTTAGAATATTTTTATTTAAAAGGTTTGAATACCAATGTTAATTACTTTTGTATTTTGATATATTTTTGGTTGGAATACAAATATATCAATTCAGATCCTAAGTAGATTGACCAACTATTGACCACATACATATCTTATGCACTTTAAATAAAAATAATAATATTTGATTTGTTTTTACACGCAGTTTTTGTAAAAAAAAACATCTTAAGCGCACTGTACAAATATTAAGTCCTAGGCTCTTTCTTATCACTAAGTACAAATACTTCATTACCATTTCGACTTATAACAGATTGCATCAACTAACCCATCAATCGAAAATGCAAAACAATTGTTCAATGCATTTGATCAATTAGCGTGATGCTACGTATATGTACATACGATTCACGAATGTGTACAAAACGTGTACGAATACATAGCGAAATGATCTTTGAATCGATTATCATCACCGTTAAAATATATGAAAATAATATATTTTGGATAATTTGTGGAACACCGTTTTTGTGAAAAATTACCTCAAGGGCGCTGTACAAATCATAATTTCTACTTAATATTCATAATTTTTTTTTTTTTTATCGCCCTGACGGGCTTTTACATAATAATTTAACATTAGTAAGTGCACGAGTACAGAAAATAATACAGTTTAAAAAGGATATACATGAAATAATACAGTAAAAAATAATAAGTTAAGTAAATATCAATTCCTAGTTAGTTGCATGCAGCCATGCATTTACTATTTTCGTATTTTATGTTTTATTTTATAAGTTTACTTAAGTGATATTTTGCCATGTCTAAGTAAGCTGTCACCACTCATCGAGTAACGCATATTATCCGTTTCACCACCGCCGAGTAACGCTACCCATCAAATAAATTACTGTTTTTTACAGCCATTTTAATCCTAAAATTAAAGTTACTCAACAGTTTACTCAGAACAGCCGTCATAAGTAAAACGGATCTTTAGGTCTAAACTTTGCGAGTGGCCACAACTTCGTCGAAAAACACATGGCCCACCCTGTATCTTCGGACTGAGGTATCCACAGGCCAAACTTCTTTACATACCCGACTTATCTGCGTATATCTTTACATGATAATAATAATACGTAAAAGGTGGCTTTTGTGCTGCCTCTCCGTGCGTGTTTTTCATCCCAGAATGCCTCCGCGTCAAACAATGGCCCCGTAAATCGCCAAGAATAACAATCCGTTCCCCGCGGTGTCCGTCCCGTCCGAAAAAATATTATTGTTACCACACCCAGCTGTCAGCCTGTCATTTTACCAGGACTTGGAGATTCTTTGAATGGCCGAAATGTGTCGGATCTCCCGCTCTCTCGATTCGTGCTCGTCTCTCTTTATGTGCGCGTTTCACTGTTTGTCTGTCGACGTTTTGTTGTTTGTAAAGGGGTCGGTAAGTGCTTACCTACGAACTTGTGGGGTGGCCATGCGAGCTTTTTAACACATTTTACAAATGGTTGAAAAGTGCTTGACTATAAAATATATTTTTGAAAAAAAAAAGATTTTTCATAGTCATGTTTGATATTATACAAAAATGAAAAATGTCCCCCTTAAAGTATGATAGCTGTCTTAAAAATGTATTTTTAAAACATCTGTCAGTTCCAGTTTTCAAAAGTTCACAGTCGTACGTATGTGTGTACGTACTCAGACAAAAAAATATTTGTAATAATACAAAGGTTACTTCTATAGCGCCGTTTTCGTGTGAAAATCACCTCAAGAGCGCTTTGTAATTAATTATAATCATTTAATTATAATGCAAAACTGATGTAAGCGTCATGCTCAAAAAAAGAACGCTTAGATAGTTTAGGCACGTAGAGCGAATGAACGAAGATAGGAGTGTGAAAAGAATATATTATGCGAAAGTGGATGTAAGAAGAAATCGGGGACGCCTGAGGAAGTGGCGCGATCAAGTAAATCGAATACTTGAATTGGTCCATTTGAAGAGTCCGAGAAACAGAAGAGTTTGTATGAGACGATGTATGAATGCAAATGAAGCAAGAAGTGTGTCAAGACAGAGTTGTATGGCGGTCCGTCATCTCTGCCTCCCCTGCTGAGAAACGGCGTGATGGTAATTAGTTAGTTATTTCTATAAATATGTGTCATACCGATCTCTGTTTTTGTATTTTCGAATTATCCAGTGTTTCTCTAAAAATGCTTCTTTTCCCTCAAGCGAAAATTCAAATAACTATATTTTTATCGGTCTGTGGTTTGACTCACCGCAATATGTTGTCATCCTAATAATCTGTTCCAAGTCCATGCAGACTAACACGTGTTTCGTTTTATCTGTTTCTGATGACCTTTTCTGTAGAAATATGGGTTTGTTTATTCATTTTTACGATCCTCATCGTTAGGTAGTCTCCCGCACCTTATTCCCTCCCGTAAAACTTTTTTTTTGGTTCCAAACCTATTTTTTCGGAAATCTAATTTTACGACCGTTCATTTTTCAGTTTTAAATTTTTCGTTTTTCGAGTCTCCATTTTGTCTTTTATGAGTTCTCAAGGTGATTAAGTGACATCTGTTTTTGTTTATGTATACCTACGTTAGATACCTTTAAGAATTTTGTTTGGGATTTGAATGGCAAATATCATATGGTGCAACATCAAACTGTTTATGACCTATAAAACGAAACCGTGTCTTAGCCTTTTGAGCAATATCTTGTGAGATCGACACATTTTCTACATGACAATATTTTTTATGGGGTTATGTTTTTAAAAATCATCTAAATATTTTAAGAAAATAACTATTTTCTGTTTATCTTTAAATTTTGCTGTAGAAATATAGGTTAAAAATTTTATGCTCCCTTGAGGTATTTTTTCAACCCAACGGCGTAAATTTTTTACGAATTTATAAAAATAAGATACTCGTAGCTGGATCAAAAGCAATGAAGTTACAATTACATATAAGCAGTTGCAGGTGGTTTTTGTGCATTTTGTTCGTGCTAGAGAGCTATGTTTTGAAAAAGTATTAAATATGGTGCTTTTTTCAAATATCTTGTTAAAGACTTTTGAATATTATAAGATAGATCATATATTAAGTTCATGATCTGTCAGTACCTACTGGTTGAAAACTAGAAATCCCAACACCAAGTCAGTACCTAGGTATGATGTTTTTTCTTTTTGTTTATTTAATTAAATGGAAAGTTGCCCTGCATAGAAAAAAAAATAGCCATATATTATATATTTTCTTCATAGAAACCGCACTGTATAAATAACATATAATATTGTCGCTGAAAAGGCAAAAGGGCTTAAGCGATACGTTGGTTAAAAGTGAGTTGAATATGCAGTTTTAATTGTTTTTATTTTTTATTTTACGTCAAATGCTTGGACTCTTGTTTGATTCTGAAGACTTTTGGGGACCTTCAGCCATTTAAAATATATTTAACATTTGAGAGAAGGCTTGACTTGAAGCGACACAAGTTTGGGACTTTTTTAATGTTTTTTGTTGCTTCGGATAACTCAGTGAGAGCATTGAGTTACCTGAGTTAACTTTTGTTTAAATTCAACCAGAAAAGACTTATGAATTTTATTTTAAAAGACAAAACTTTCAAGTGCTCTGGTGTAAACTTCCCAAAACGGCGCTTCAGCCCTTTTGCCTTGACAGCGACGATATAATATGTAATAAGTAGGTATTTTTGATAAAAACCAGGTAGCTAACAGACCAATTTAATTTCTTTGTAAATTCGTAAAAAAAATAACGCCATAGCATTGGGTAAGCTAGAATAATTCTTTTCTATATTAATTCTTTCAATTTAAAGACTTGGCAAAAAAAAAATTACCAATTAATTGCCTATGTGTATCTAGTATAAATACAATGATATGTGATATATAACTATTATATCTAAATATTAAATAAACTCCTCATACTTTAAAAGAACCACTCCTTCCAATGAAATCCTTTATCAGCGCGCAGGTAGAATTTCACCTGTGCGATTTGAAAATGGGGGTGTTATGTTCTCTCCTCGGCCAATGAGAGGTATAGATAACGGCAGGTGCGCATGTACCTGAAGTAAAGAATACTAGCCGTCTCGCTCCCTCCCTTGGCGTTATCGATCCACCTGTCTTGTTACCTGAGCGTCTCGGTCTGGCCAATGGCGAAGGTGGGTGGAACAGGTAGATAAGATATATTATGTAACGGTGGCGCAAAAGGGTATTTCGTTACGACTGGAATTTTTCCTGTATTGCGCAAAGCATTTACTTTGACCTACATAAGAACGCCTACCCGATGAATTTTTCAGTAATGTATGACTTTTCAAACGTAAAATTAATCGTATTTTGAAGAATTTTAGCAAACATTTAGATAAAATTATCTTTAAATTACGATTTGCTGCAGGCTATCTGGGCGTTTTGAAATATAGATATATGCACTAAGTGTGAGTAGCCTGACCGTGGGTGATGTCACTAGAATATTTTCATCATAATCTGTTTCTTACTGAATGACGAATCATCTTTGGATGTACAAATTTTAACCGATTTCTGTACTATGCCACAGTTCTGAAAGCCCATTATAAAATTTTCTTAAATGCCTTAAAATCAAAAATAATAATTCAAATAAATATCAGCTATAATTTTGCAAAAGTAAATAATTTGATTGTCTTTATTTGATGTGACCTTCCATGGTAGTATGTTCCTGTATATTTTATCTGTACATACTTAACCTAAATCAATATTAATATAAACTGAATTAAAAAATATAATAAAATGAATTAATATTCACTAGGAATTAAGATTTGTACAACGCCTTTGAGGTGATTTTTTAAAAAAACTGCGATATACAAATTACCCAAATATAACCTATTGTATTTATAAAGTTGACCATGTATTGCATACATGAACTAGTTGTTTTACCCGTGAAAAATCACGGAATGTATTTAATTTGATTTGCCATGAAAAAAATATTAGTTACGTTAATCTACCCATTTCAAATATAGAATACTTTCTACCAAAATACGTTATAGGTAGGTACTTAATTAAGTAGGTAGGGATTTGAAATAATTATTTCTTAAAATTTTATAATTTCAATTAACATCAGTTCCAAGTTCATACTCGTAAATGCGTGCGTACCCTCCCACAAAGATGTGTAACAAACCCAATAGAATTTCTGTTCAAACCACGAAAAACTTTTCAGAATCTCATTCCTTAAGTTCATTAGAAGATTTTCATCATTATCTGTTCCTTACTACCAACATTTTAAAAAGACCTTTGATATAGTATATTTTAAAATTGCTCTTATGCGCTAAAAAAAATGTGTAAAAATCAGCTAAATTTTGTGTTATTATGATATGGTGATTGTGTCCTGCCAGGTAAGTATGTTGATGCATATTTATATAAACTAGGAATGAATATTAACTAGAAATTAAGATTTGTAAAGCGCCCTTGAGGTGATTTTCTACAAAAACGGCGCCGTACAAGTTTTCCAAATAATATTTTTATTATTAAAGGAAATAATTGTAGTAAGTAATTTAATTTATTCTAATTAAATTATGTAATAAATGGTTAATTTTGTATGGTGCCGTTTAGTTATTTAATCATTGCAATGACGCTTTTCATTGGTCATCATAGGAATGATTTTTGTTCACGAAAACGGGGGTATACAAATGATCCAATTATTTTTGTTATATAATTGGTTTAATCAATTTGCAAATGAACTTTTTTTACACTTTGAGTGATACGCCCTACTTTTTTTAAATTGAAACAAGGCTACATTTATTAAAATAAGTTATGTTATTACTATAATTAAAAACTACATTCTCTTTTTTGCATTTTATGTAATGATGTGAAACCATAGAAGTTTCCCATTGACTTTGGTGGCACTAGTTTGGGCAGCACCACTATAACACACTCAAATGAGAAATTCTGTGAGACGGGAGAAAATAAAATTAGGAAATGAGAATAATAATAATTTATACAGCGCCGTTTTCGTTAAAAATCACCTGGAAAAATAGAAAGAGTTAGGTAAAAAGTTAGGACAAAGGTACTATGGAAGGCTGCACGGTGTAATAAATGGTGTACATATTGAATGTATGTTATTGGAAAAAATCATATGATCTTTATGCTTTAAATAAACACTTCGTTAGGTTTTGAACCATGCTGGGCTCCGAGCCAAAGCTCTTAGCGTCCTGCCACGCAGCTCGTTGGCACGTATTTAGTAGATGACTACGAAGTAATATTTGATATTTTTACACATCGGTAGGTACGTCCAACCGTCTCGACCCTATTAACCACCCCTCCCCCACAAACCTGCCCACCTCTCCGCCCACCTCCCCCGGCAATAACTCAACATTCACACAGTGACCACAAAGTCCCTTGGACCGTGATTCCTTCTACAGCTTTTTGTGAGAAACTTCGGCATTTCCCCCTTTTGTCCGAGTTCCCCGGCCAAATCAAAACTTTTCAATATTCAAGACTTCCATGGACACGTTCCGCCCAAGCAAGTTTACAGCGGGGAGAAAAAATAAAAAAAAGCCCGCGGGAAGGGAAAAAAGTTGCGGGGCGGGGAGAAATTGCGGGAAAGGGGAAACAACGCGGGGTGGGGTAAAAGTGGCGGGGAAGGGAGAAAGTTGCGGGAAGAAAAAAAAGTTGCGGACAATACGTTCGCGAATTTGTGTTTCGTACCTACTGGCGAATAGGTGGGCGAAATCACCCGGCCCTTTCCCCGAACGATGCCTACGCCACTGAATATAATTCTACGAGGGAAAGTATAAACTCATGCTCAGTTTATATAATCCAAAATTTTAAGTGAAGCTCAATCTTCTACGGCTTAATTTGCGAAACAACTCATACATACAAAAAAATCAACTCACTACTTTTTTTTACGATTTCTCTTATTCTAGTTATGGTTTTTGTGTTGGGACGTTACCTTCTCAGGTGTCATTCGTAATAGATAATAATAAATATCCATTTCCTCAGATTGTGTGGAAAAATCTCAAGTACGGTTTAAAATATTATTTAACAATATATACGAGTATGTGCATATATCGTCGCCTGAGAACTCCAGTGGGACAAAAACGATTTTTTGATTATCTGCTTATAAAATTCGTTATTTTTAATAGTGTTGAGTACTGTTCTCAGATGTTTGGTCTTATTTAAAAAATGTCTTTATATAATACATATACCACTATAGATTTGAATAAAGAATCCTTTTATTTTCTTAATCTCAGCCATTACTATAGGTGTTGAAAATAAAAAAAAAATGCATTCGAATTTTCCTTAAATATTGCCTTTATAATATTTAATATGAGATGATTAACGTGTATTGATTTTATAGGGAACTTTAAAAAATATATATTTCTTAAAACCTCAATATCTCAGAACTGTGTTTTGTGAGAAGTCCTAGTACAGTTCTCAGGTGATGATATGTGGATGCTATTTAGAGGGAAAGACAAGAGTCTACCTATATCCATATTAAAGGAGGAAATACGAACGCCTGCATGCCGTTTGAAGAACGATTATTTAAAAATACTAAAAGATTAAAAAAACCTATTTCCATTCTAGTTATTAAGTAGGTTCCACATCTGTGCTGCTGGTTATACGCAGATTTAAAATTAGTATTTGGCCAATCAAATAGTTTATTTATTTTGAAGTCCGACAGTTAAAGAAATATTTATACGTTTCATTCAATTTATTTTAAAATTATATTTTACGTCTATCAAATGAAAATTAGTATTTTTATTAGCAACGCTTTGATACCTAAACCGGAAATTCCGGACAGAATAATAATGGGCTAATTTCTATAGCGCAGTTTTTGTTAACGAAATATCACCTCAAGGGCTCGGATTTTTCAGGACCATCCTGTTAAAATTCAGACGTATCTACGATAAGATTGATAAGCCAACCTATAGGCTAGAGGTATCTAAATTTTGAACATTATTGCATATTTGTAATTCACACTGTGCTTGGTGTAATAAGTAACTATTATAAACATAGTATCTACCAATTTCTTCCTGGCCATAAATCAATCTCGTTTAGTGTTAAGAAGTCACTTCATGCTCGCCATGGTCATAAATAATATCATTCAAATAATTAGCGCAGATTTTTGCACTGCTACTGGCCCCGTAAATCTCTCGCCAAACTTAAAAGTGAAAAATATATGTGTATGGAATAGTATGGATACGTGACTGCGAGGGGCGTATAATATGTTGATAATGCAACGAGGTTTCCATCGCAGCGTTTTTGTATTATAAAACCATTTGTTTGTTTTGAAAATTAATATTAATATGCAGATAATTTAAAGGTTGATTAAAATTTGTAACTACTTTAACAGATAAGGGTTTGGGAAGAAATGGACATCAACCAAATAGGGTAAATACAATTATCACTTAAACGTTGCCCTTGAGGTGATTTTTCACAAAAACGGCACTATACAAATTATCCAAATATTATTATTATTATTATTATTAAAAGTACTTGGATAATTTGCTTAGTTCCAGTTTTGAAAAATGTTATGTCAAGTTTAGTGTGCTTTAAGGAAATAGAAAATCATTTTCTGAATTAAAAGAATCCGAACACTCTTATTCATTTTTTTTATTCGCTTAGAAATGACATGTCATTAAAACAGCGAAAAAAATTATTGTTCCGCCTTTTGTCAAAGGATATTTGCAAATACGTTTGTAAAGCTTCTTAAAAAAATCATAATAAAATTATTAGAATCATGTCCAAAAGCCATAGCTACTTACCTAAATTCAACGGAACACTTGTTTACAATATAAAACAATACTTTTGATTCAATTTAAAACATTTACTTGGTTTTACACCACTTTCATTTATATCAATGCTGACCAGGTTTTTCTGCATCGGTGGAGTATAAATGACTAAAAATGCTATTATTATAATTTGTTTGTAATCGTAGTACATAAACCATTGTAATCTGTATGCATAGTTGGTACTGTCTTGACGAAGCTACGGCAAACTCTCTTGACGAAACTTAATATTTGGTTCATGCGGAAATAACTTACTAGATAACAAATTATCAATAATAATTGCATAAAATCATCTCTTTTCCGCGTATCTCTCTTACAAAACAGAAGAACAAAATGGAATAAACATTTTCAAGAACCATATTTTATTCAACTTCCTACCTCGCACCATTCATATTCAACATCTTTCTAAAAAAACCGTTACAAAAAAATTCAACACGTTGCTAATAAAATAAAAGGAATCGCATTTCTAAACTACCAGCAAACTCTAATCAATCTTAAATTTAAAATTCATATCCTTTTAACATATAATTTTGCATGTCTTTCATAAAACTATTTTATTTTAACTTAACATGTTTTTCAAATACCTATGAAATCATTGTAATTAATTTTTAAAAATGAAGTGGGTAGGAAATTTTAAAAAAAAATGCTTTTATACGTAAAAATCTTTATTTATGCATATTGTTTTTGTAGAAAAAACATTAAAGGCGACATATTTTTATTTAAGGGTCAGCACTTAAAAATACCCTTTTTTGGTTTTTCCAGTACACCCAAAACTACAAACTATTTATCTGTTAATTCTATAAGGGTAGTTAGAAAAATGTCTAAGGTTTCCAGTGAATACAATTCTTGAACAGTAATCTTTTAAATTCTTTATAAAATGCATACTAGAATTTGAAGTAAAACTTTTGAAAATGCCTTTGCTGGTTTTCAAACTGCACCTTTTACTGAAATTTTAGTAAGATTTCACAGAATTAAAAAGATTACATTTCAAAAAATTGTATTCACTGGAAACCTAATCTTCTAACTAACCATTTAAAATTTGCAAATAAATCATTATTAGAACACTACAAAGTTATGTTTAGCGTCATTCTTGAGTGTTGACCTTTAATGTACCACTACAAAGCTGTTTATTTATAGACATGGAAAATTCTTTTTTTGTTATGGTTAAAATATTTAGGTTTAAAATCGTCAAACCATCAGCAGCCTCCTCACATTTAACTGACTTTAGATATACGCAAAGTCGGTTTTCAAAGGTGGACAGCGCTGATATCTTGTCCAGCGGTATGATTTATATTCCTCTTCAATCCCCTCCCACCCTCCTCCCCTCCTATCAGCCCAAGGAATGCACCAGCGCGGTGGCCGGGCCCGAGTACCGCCAAGAGGTAGCAGGCGACCCGCGGTCGAGTGGACCCGTCGCCAACTTACTATGTATCTGACACAGTGTCGTAAATTTGAAAGTTCGGGACACAATTCATACTTGTCGGTACCGACCTAGGTGCTTTTAATGTATGAAGCTCATTGCTGGAACTCGACTGCTTTGCCTGTAGTTTTTTAATATTTTTTCTTAAGCTTGGGTGAATTTTTGGGTCGCTATATTTTTAAATTTGACCCCTACGTTGTTTACGATTTTTTCAATTTTCTTCAATGCTTATTTTAAAACTTCTTCATTTAAAAAAAAGCTTACGGAAACGGTAGTAAAATGTAATGAACTAAGTGCTTACAATTTGTTTTAGTGTTTAAGCCTAGTTTTAATCATATTCATAAAAACATTGTTTTAAATAAATATTATACTTACTAAAACATTTTAAAAGATGGCAATTTTTTCGACAACCCTGACTTAGGTAGTGTCAGATCTCTTCAATCATAATTCAGCAATTGGTTTTACCATGCATAGACCGCAGACGCAAAATCATTGATTTTTAATATGTTGGTCGTCGTCTTTATTTTTATTTGGAACCATCTCGGCCCTAATATGTTAACGTTTATTCTGAAATGATTTAACCTTCTTACTGTACCAAACATACATACCTATCGTACCTATGCAAATTTTTTACTAGAAATTTAAGTCCCTTCGTCATGGATTACTGGGAATTCATATTACTATTATTTCTTAATAATCATTTTTGATTGCAACCAGGGACGTACTTTCCAAAGTGATTAAAGTAGTAATTAAATAAAGGACTACATTTTTTTTCTATTACTTCTTGCTTTTCTATGAAGAGTATGAAAATGCAATTCAGTTATAATATGTTTGAAAACTTATTTAAAGCGGAACCTAATACTCAGCTCTTCCCATTTTTTCGTTTGTTTTAAATCTTATTTTTGTGTTTAGTGATTGAATAACTTAGCAACAAGGAAATAAAATCGAAGATGAAAAAATATGTTACATGCTAAAGATCGATAATAACTTAAGGAAGGTGGGTAGGTACCTTCCTACATAAGTGTGAGGTTCTCTTGCCTTTATTTTCTACATGCCTTAAATTTAAAAAAAAAACGTTTCGTAATAAACCACACAAAATACCCAAAATTAAAAAAAAAAATAGTAGTTGCTTTATTCGACCCATTTCAAATATGGAAGTGTCTTCGAAAATACACTATAGGTAGGTACTTTATCCAATTTCACAATGGCTTAATATTGAAACGGTAATTATCATTTATTAATAAACGGCTATTTTCATTACGCTTTTTTGAGAAATTTACCTCAATGACGATTTAGAAAGCTATAAAAATTCTAAATAAAGAAATTAAATAACCTTAAAATGCATAATGAAACTGGTTTGTACATATTTAGAGTTATTCTGGACTTTGTGCTGATACAAAGTTCATTTGTTCGGAACAAACATACATTAAAGTGCTCCGGTGTAAACTTCCCAAAATGGCACTTCAGCCTCTTTGCCTTTCCAGCGACGATATTATGAAGTTGTCCAGCGCTTAAAATTTTTTTTTTTTTAATAAATTTCAAATCAAAAATATGGTGAAAAATAAATCATTTGTTCTATCCGTTGAGTCATTTTTTAAAACGCAGGCATTTTGATGCCCCGTGAAAAGTTCGCCCCTGGGCGTAAGCACGTCTCGCGGTGGGTGAGCGCTAGTACTTTGAAGTGATTTCCTATTAAATCATACGCAGAAATGCTATGTTACCTTTTTGATTTATGAGGTATTTTAATATGGCAGCGATTACCGCTATTTCGCATTTGCAAATCTTAAATCAAAGACAGGCTTAGTTTAGTAAAATACCGCCACAGATTCCGAGAAGATGAGCATTTCGTAGTTTTATGAATTATAGTACAGGGCATAATTATTGATATATATCTTTATGGTTTATCAACACTAGAAAGTGTCACAGTTAGCTTTAACATTTTACACATTATCAAAAAGTAAAAAAATATGTAGATTAGCTTACATTTTCTAAAAAAACTTTTTATAGATAGTATCTGACAGGAAAACCTCCGAACAAGATTTTAGCCAGGCACAAACAGGTAGATACCTAAATACTGGCGCAAACGAAAAATATCACTGACCTTACCACGACTGGTAATTTTTGCTTAGCGGTATACTGAGCGGAAGATACTCTCAGAATCGCCCTGGTGAAAGAATGGAAACGTAGGTACCTTGAAATAGTTTTAGCGGTTTTTGGTGACCAAATCAGAATAGCCAGGTACTGTAATTAGGAATGCCATAGTTCTACTGGCTCCAGATGGTTGGGAGCAGTTAGAACTCTTGTGCGGTATTCATATAAGTAGTTTTATTTTTTTAAATACTTGGGTTGCACTATCTATTTTCATAAATTTACGTTCGCTAAGCATTGAACTCTCAACGCAAAGTCAGTGAGTTTTTTACCGGGTCCAAATCATATTGTATTTTATAAATGGGCATTAAAACTTTATCTTATTATACATTTATCTTTTAGCGGCTTAGTAAAAAGCATCAGTGAATGGGATTGGAATACTTAATCCTTCTTTTCTTATTTTATTTGCTCAGTTTGAATGGTGAAAGTAATGTACGATATACCTACTCAAAGTCAAGGAACGTTTGATAAACCTAGGAACCTAAGTACTAGATAGACTGGGAAGTAGAAGGTAGATAGCAACCTTCTCTCCCCGGATGACAAAAACGCGAAAAATTTCCGGCAAACAATACGCCATGAAAAATTGGCATGAATAATTCCGTCATCGCTTCAATTATCATTAATATTCCGTGAAGAAGGGTTTGGGCCAGTCATATCTGTTCGAAACACAAAGCCCGAATCTTAGCGGAATAAAAGAGAGGCCCCGAGACAAAGGGGTCCACCAAACACCCACCCGAAGTTAGACTGGGTACTGTACAACTGCGGGGACAATAAGACGGAAAAAAATAATAAGAAGACCAGAGAAAGTATTAAGGATGAGAAAAATTGCACGCTCCGCGAGATGAAAATGAAACAATGAGTGCCAGGGAGGAGAGGAGGGGTGTGAAGATGAGCGCTGGTGATTTATCCCACGGTGACTGTGATGAGAAGGATGAGGGATTACAAATTATACCACGCTGGAGAATGCTGGATGGGTGCTTTAACTATACAAGGAGAATATAACACAGGTATAAAAAGATGACGAATTTGTCATTTGATAACAGCGTTTCTATGGGTACTAGAGTATTTCTTACGACTTTCAATATGCATTACTATTTGATAGTGCCTTTGATTTAAATTACTCATTTGTCTTGGGTAAGAAGGTATAACCTGTTTTGGTTGAGATTCTGAAAAGTAAAACCACAGTGGTAAATTTATGATGTACATATTAATATATTTTTACGCGTATCCCACTGCCCAAAGCAAGCGAAATCTCAGTAATTGACGAATGTCGTCGGACCGAAAGTGCTATACGAGGGAAATAATAAAGGGTTGAGGAAGGGTGGTATGTTGCTGAAGAAACGAAAATGAAAATAATTCGTATAATTTATTTTTTTATTTTTCAGTGTTGAACGCATGATTTTCTTTGTGACTGCCAGGCCCAACACTTTCTCATACCGCAGTGCAACGGATCTTGTCATCAACCCATATTAAAATAATATCTCATAAGTAGGTACCAACCTCATGTAAAATTACTGTACAAACGGCGCATTTTTCGAATTGCTCGGGAAAGAAAAAAAACACCCAAAAAATTAAAATCATTTACCCACTTTAAATTAGTTTTAGTGCCTTTTCATTGTTATTTATGTCCAAGTAAGATCTGTCTATTAACAAGAGATTCTTTACGAATGTAAATGTTATGAAGTCGAAAGTCGAGGGATGAATCAGAAGTTCGCCTATCAAAGTAAGTTCTCCTAATTGCTGAAAAATAAATCAAACATTTCGGCCGAAGTTAAATCTTGAAGGATGTTATTCGGAATATTATTATCTGGCAGTATATAAGAAATAAAAATTTCCTGGAAAGTTTACAAGGACAAAATGATTCTTGAAAATTCAACGCTTTCCAAACACTGGCGCCCCGCCAAGACATAATATCTTATTTCATGTGAAAAGAAGGTAATATTCATATTTTATTGAATGTTTAGCACTGACGTGTTTGCCAGATAAATCGTTCACGATCTTGTGCAAAGCAGGAATTAAGTGGTTGAATATATCATCCCTTTATTAGTCCTTCATTTTATACACAAATTTATGGAAAAAATTCTGTTAGGTACACATTACTGATGTCTTTTATAATCCCGAGACAACCTTAGGAGGTAGGGACTTTCATTCTAAAAATAAGTACATTAAGGGATTTTACCAGAAATAATATTATGTTGTTGAAAGAAAATATAGAAAATATTTGATAATAGTCTCAGACATTCATTATTACATTTGACAGGATTTATAGATCTCGGAGAATTTGTTTATTTTTCTTGTTCTATTCTATATTCTTTATTTTATTTATGTGACAAAATACAACCGTTCCTATGTCTTTAGCAACTGGAATTTTTACACTGCAAAGGAATACAGGGACCTGGCTATTAAGTTACTGTTATTAATATAGAATACGAAACAAATCTAATGCCATTTCAAGCAATGCTGTTGAATAGTTATATTCTAGAACAATACATAGTAAGAGTATTTTAAACTTTCGAACGAAAAGCAAATATAGAATGTTTTATAGCCAAATAAGGTTAGTATATTGAAAGTTTAATGAACATAACCTAAGTCGGGTTGTCTTATGGATCTGATTAATAGAAGAGTATGTATGAGACGGTGTATGTAGGTAGTGTGGCGTTTCATTGTATTTGCCTACTACTGCGGAGGTATATAGAGTTTGATAGGCGTTTACTCCGTAAGCTCTGAGACCAGAGGCAATGTTCATTCTGCTCTGCTACGGATTTCGCCATTTCATGAAAAGTTCATTAGTCTTAAATGATTTTGAAGTCAAATTTGATTTAAATATTTTTTTTAATATTTTGGTTTTAACGGATTGTTCATATGCGAATGAGAACAATCCAATTACAAAAACTCAGTTGAAAGATACGTAATATTGTTAAAATACAAAAACGATAATGAATCGATAAATAGTACAAAATAAAAAAAGAAACAGAGATAAAAGAAATTATCGGAAGTTAATAAAACCAGTCAGAAGAGAGTACAATAAAAAAGAATGTAAGCAAGTGTGAAGATATTTAAAAATGTGAAAAGTGCATAAAAATGGTAGAATTAGCTTAATTGATATTTTACTTTTTTAAGCAACAGCATTCACTATCGAAAAAATAACAATATCATCACATTCAATCACATTACAATTATTATCAATTATAATACAGTCGAAATAGAGGGCTAAAATACGTAATATTGTTTTTGAATGTGTTATGGCGTCTCAAACAATAAGAATTAGGGACGTTTATTTGAATACTACCAAGATAAAATGTAGTTCCGAGATGATTGTTTTATGGAGACATATTAAATCAATCAATTGGCTTCTCATTTCAAGATTTTAAATATATTGAGTATTTAAGACGGACTTCGTATGAATTACGATATTCACGTAGAGTATATTTGAACCATAACAGTCTAAGCATTTTTTAAAGATTAAACGATGTTTTCACAGTTGCAGTGATGTTGATTTCAAATAGTGCTTCTATATGACAATTTACTTTTAATTAATGCCTTATAAAAAGTTTGAATTGGTTCAGGGTCCTTGAATGGCTTACAATTGTATTGGATTAATAAACTCCACCATTTCAAATATGATTTGATTAATGCAAGTAACAGTGACAGTTATACTAACAGAACAGATACTTCGGTGGGAATCGAGCGACTTTACCCTGAACAACTACAAATAACACACGAAAAACATAACAGATTTCGTTTCACTGTTCCAAGGCGCCATTAAAAAATATTTTCTTGGTGTATATTCGACCTCTAACCATCTGCCGTGAAATTTTAATCGCAACCTTCGGGTTTTTCTCTCAAAATGGTGTATTTTAAAACCCGCCTACATTACCGGCGAAGGTTTTATAATAAAATATTCATGTAATATTTTGTACACTTATACTTTCATTATTGCGATGAATGGTGTGTAAGGAAAGGGAGGGAATGGAAAGGAAAGGAGGAGGTTCTCTTTGTCTATGGCGCTTCAAGCGTTAAGGAAACCACTGGGCTCTTCCGGCTCGGGTGGAAGAATGAAGTGAGGGCGAGAGGAAGGGAAGAAAAATTACTCAAATGCTTTGTCTCCCAGGAGGCGGCGCTAACCTAGGTGATTTTTATAACATTAAAAATACATAGGTACGTACCTACCTTACAATATACTTACCTACCGAGGTATTAATACTTATCTACTCAAAATCGTAGTAGGTAGGCTTTTCTAATTTGCCTTCTGCAGCTGCCTTTGTGGAATCGTTCAATGGCTGGGAGTCGTTTGTAATAATTGTTGCTGAAATATACCCACACTATCAATGACATGGAAACATCAAACCACAGAGTTTTCTTTAAAAGATTCTTACACAGGCGCAAAAAGGCTGTATATGCATAAATTATGCACTATTACTGCGGCACAGGAATGATACTTTTCACATTATCAATATCAGGCATTTTAAGAGGGTTTAATTTAAAAAAAAAAAAAAACATTTTGATGGTTTAAAAAATATGAAACAAACATTTATGGCGGCTTGTTTTATTTTTTGAAGATGTATTAAATGGAAATCAGACATGGGTTAGATATGACGTTGTGTGCTGAAAATAGGTCTAGTATTTTTTAGTTTCTTGACATTCCATACATAAAAGCTGCAAAATTTTCATCATTATCAGAGATTGCATTTCAAGAGCTTTTCTGCTTCATATTTTGGTTTAATGTTTCAGAATGGGTATTATATTATTACTATAAAAATAATCTAGTTCAACAATATTTTAAGGTTTTTTTAGGTTCGCTTTACGTTTTGGATGTTATACTGCTTCGTAAAACAGATTCTCCGCTCTATAGTAAAGATTTCCCATTCCAAAAATAGTATATAGTGTTGATGCCAACCAGCTATGTGATACAAGTCCAACGTTTATATTTTATACAGTGCCTACTAATATATTATAAGTATTAGTAGGTATCTACTTACATCCAGTTTCTAATCAAGAATACGTAGGTACTCAAAGATGTCAAGTTCAAAGAATTATTAACCAACTTTTTTCGTTTTAATTTGCTGAATGTGGTTGCAAACCATTTCAGAGAACGCTTTTATTTATGCTGGTTTCAGACGCGGGTTCCTTTCCACTTCCCATACCTATGTACAATTTTTCACTCCCATTTCGTTTTTACAAGAGAAACTTTACCTTTCTGTAGCGCGTCACAGATGTTTTTTGTTCCCCTGTCACACGTCACGCTGCTGAAAAAACTCCCTCATTTAAAGCGCAAGTTTTATCACATTTTTTTCATCACTTTCAACATTTTATTTGGAACCAGTTACCACGCAGAGGTAGTCAATTTTTTTAACGTTAACAAAAGGGCACACCTCGCAAAAGAGATATTTATTTTATGTGATCGTATCGTATCGTATAAAAGTCTCAACTGCCCTGAAGAAATGGATCTATGGGTATCAAATTATAGAATGCAGTAAAGCTGATGGAAGTGAGGAGGATACTGATAATACGAAGTATGCCTCACTGTTCAGATGTGGTATAATAATAATAGTAAATAATAATATGTGGAAAATTTGTATGGCGCCTTTGTTGTAAAAAATCACCTCAAGAGCGCTGTAAAATATCTTAATTTCTAGTTAATATTAATTCCTATTTTATATAAATATACAGCAACATACTTACCTGGCAGGTTACTTCTGGCAGGACATAATCACCATATCATAATAACACAAAATTTAGCTGATTTTTTACATAAATATATATAAGTATTTTAGGGCATTAGAGCAAATTTAAAATATAGTACCTATATCGGGGATTAATTTTTCGTAGTGAGGAACAGATAATGATGAAAATCTTCTAACAAATTTAAGGAATGAGAGTCTGAAAAGTTTTCTTGGTTCGAACAGAAATTCTATTGTGCTTGTCACATCTTGATTATGGATATGATTTTCTGAAAAAATGGCTTTTGAGTTTGGCTCTGAACTCTGTCGAGTCTTTTATCACTCTCAAATCATGTGTGATTTTTTCACCAAAAGCGCTTTGTAAATTATTCATTTATTATTTTTACCAAACTGCTCGTACAAAAATATCGTATAACTAACTTTAAATCTGATTTATTTATTATTTTAATACCTTTAAGAACATGACACAAATTTATTACGTTTTCGTGTTCCTCTACCTCTGCCTAATTTTTTGTTATTTTTCTAACTGAATAAACTTGTATTTCTGCTAACTTTAATGTATATCTAAAATCTATGTACTCCCGTAAAATATATATTTGCAGTGGTTTACTTGACAGGTTTTCAATAAGGCTAATAAGCAGTATAAACTAAAATATTAAAAAACATTTTTTCAGACGGAAGGGAAAACCCACGCTAAATTTATTTAATTAAAGAACTTTTATCATTAGTATTTTTTTCTTTATTAATGAAATGCTAAAAAAACTTTGATAACAAAGAAAATTTTATATATTCAAAGAAAAAAGAAAACTTGGAATAAGTTCTGTATATTAGGACATGCCATTTTTCGTCAATTTTGCGGACGGTATTCGTTATTCATCCGTAATAATAATGATAAAAATAACAGTTAATTCATATAGCGCAGTTTTGTTCAGTTTCACTTCAGGAGCAAGTTAACATTAAAATATCCTAACTTAAAATGATAATGCTACAGTAATAATAAAAGATATAAACATATGTATGCAAATAAATACTATAACTATAAAATATTCATGAAGCAGAAATGGTATTCATCAAAGCAAATAAACCTAAGAGATGGAAAGTAACTAAGAAAACATTTACAATAGAACAAACAAGAGAAAGAGTAAGAAAGAAGAACAACAAAATATAAGGTCAATTTTGTTTATGTATCGCAAAAATCATAATGTATGCTTCTAAGTAGGGCATTATGTACGGAAAAGATACGTACTTTTAAACAACATAACTTACAGCAAAATTTTATTATAAGTAATAATAGAAACATCCCATGTAGATTTTTTTAATTTTAGAAATACACTGTTATTTAGGTTCACTAGTATTTTAGAAATATGTGTTTTACAGTGCATGTGTAGGTCTACATTAATAAACAAATAAAAACATTGAAAATAAACTAAGGTTTTAAAAAACCCTGATCAGTACGTATAAATATAAACAAATTTATGTTTAAAAAAAAATAAGCAAAGAGAAGGCATTAACATTGAAAGTATTTGATAATATGTTAGTACTTTTCAACATTTTGGAAAAATTTAACAATTTACAAGAACCAAATACAAGAAAATAAATAGGTGGTACAGTACAACATCTTTGGATTAAAATATTTTAATAAAAAATTTCTAACTTAACGAATACAAACAGTTTAATAATAACAAAAACATCACAATGAGTATTTAGTTTTTAGTAGACAGTAAAGACATTGAATATAATAAGGATACAAAGAAGAAGAAAACGAAACTAAGCAAGTTATGGGGGTCTTAAAGAAAATTTGCTTAATTTTTATTTCTACCCATATTAAGTTATGATTTTTACGTAAAATATATTTTTATAAACAGTTTGATTTTAAAGACCCGTTTGCACTGTGCTAGTGGAAGCTTATTCTATGTTATTGCATCATCTAACATTGTGTAACAAATATCATATTTAAAAAAATATATTATTCTACTTGTACTCACTGTCACTTACCTCAGAGCAGGTTCTTATGACCTAATGAGGTAGGTAATGTAAAAAATAATGTAAGAAATAAAAAGTTAATAAATAAAAATTAAAAATCTAATATTTCAGGGCATCGAAACCAATGAAGACATTAGTTTTGTGACAATACTTCTTACACTCACTAAATATATTGTTATTCTCGCCCCTCAGCCGTATTGAAAACGGACTAGATCCTGTAGATTGGTTTCTAAGAGAAGTCAGCAATGTCAGCACATGTAGCACATTACAATAGTTCACACGTGAGACAACAAAGGAGTTTGTTATTGATTAAGCTCTATTAGGGATCTATATTTTTACGTAATGAAATACGGTAAATGATTAACTTAAACCTTTTTGAATATCCAATCGGCCTTTTGAATGTTCTAAACACACATCCCCACCAAACATAAAACTTCTCAACTTCGTTTCGCAGCGAAACACAAATGAGAGGAACTCAACGTTTCCCAACAAATTAATGGAGCTAGAATCTGCTACTCTAAATCATAAAGCGTTACACATTGACCACGTTCCTGTTTGAAGCTTCGAGCTTGGAGCTTTGCTAAATATTCAGCACGAGGTTATTTGCGTGTACAAAATAATATGCGCAGGGAATAGGAAACGTGCGACGCCATTTCTCATTAAAAGCGGATTTAAAAGGTGCTAATTTCGGAAACATTTCCTTATAACTGGAAAACGCGATCCGGATATGTTGAAGGGCTTATTTTAGCTGCATGTCACTTTGTCGAAAACATCATGCCTTGTGAGTGTATGTCGTGGAAATGGGTAGATTTTTTTGCGACGTGGCTCTATTTCAGTTTCATTAATTAGCCAGCATTTTGGAGACCATTTGATATCACGATGATAAATCCGCTGTGGAAAAATTAGTTTGCGAAATTCAACCTACCTTAAAAGTCTTTTGATAATATGCATACATAATTTGTTGATTTTTCATATTCAGGCAAAATTTTATAAAAGTTTGTCGACATAAATAATGATTTCTTGTGTCGTATTACACACGTTCATACGACATCATCTACTTCTCATCACGTGTTGTATAGAGTTTTGGGTCAAATCGCAGTGGTTGCTGCAAAAAACACGATATGTTTTGGCCACAAACTTCTTAATATACAGTTTATACGACCGGCTCTCTACCATATGAAGTAAGTTTATTTTTGTATTTTGGCGTAATAATGCGTCCGGTCAAATCGTTTGAAATAAGCATCTATTGGGTCGAAGATTGTTAAATCTCCTGGCTATATAAAAAAACTATAAACTTACGTACGCTCGAGTAAAGTTATTTTATTATTATTTCTATTATTATTATTTTATGAATTTATTATTATTATTTTATTGCATATATGTATAACAATACTTACGTGTTCTTTAGATTTTTTTGTATTATTTTTAATTGAGGGGCTTAGAAGCAAATGCTACAAAAAATGGTTCTGTAGCATTGTCAACTTTTTGATGATTGCTATAAAGAAACAAAAGAATTTTCTGCATTAAAGTATTTGTTTGCATCAAACAAGGAAAAATATGAAACAGTAATTTCTAAGTGTATCAACATATTCATGAAAGAAAGGTGTATAAAACGCTTCATCAACTTTTCAACAAATAATTTAGTATAAAAAGATTGTTGCCTTTGCTTCTATACCCCTCATTTATAGAATGTATTGCATTACACATATGCACCTGCATTCGTTTTAGATATTAAAAAAAATATATTATTACGTATCTATTGTTTAGCTAAACATTAATTAGATTTTATTAATTATCTATTTATATTACAGGTTTTTTTAATGTTTCAAATCAAGAAATCAAATTTATGCATAGAGCTCAATTTATATAGTTTTAAGTATTGCATACATGTAGGTACCTATCTATAAATCTCTTTTTCCAAAATCTCAAAGAAAGTCATATGATTTTTTTTCTAAACCGATTTGTATTTCAGCATCCAATGGTTTTTGAATTCCAACTTGTATCGGTGACGTCTTTAAAACATATTTCGTTTGTAGAATCAAAATACTTTAAAAAAATACCGCACGCCACTGCTAATACCAACACCAACACCAATTAATAATGTAGTTTCCAGAAGACTTGGAGATAGGGAACGGCGAGGTTATTAAATCCCGAAAGTCGTTGCTGCTATAAAATTAAATGTTCAGATTTCTGGTTCAAATATAACTTTGTCTAGTAAAGTTTCAGTCACGGAACAGTTCGTATCTCTTCCCGAACTTATTCTACTGCCACGTTCTCTTACCTTGCATGCGAAGGGAACAGATTATCAGGAACAGGAACGTGAACATTCAAATGAACATTAATTAAAGCAAGGAAACGAAGTAAATAATGCGGAGCACATCTTTTAAAAAATCATTAGGCAACTATTACGTAGGTGTACGAGTACGTTGGTCAGCAGCGTGAATTGGGTATATCTAACTATTTATTCATAAACTAACGGACTATTGTTCAGTTACAAAAAAAATACATAGCACGAAATGAGAAACAAAGCAACAGAGAAAGAACAGCACATACATTATATTAAATAAAGCAATGACAAAAATAGGACAAAACATAGATTAGGAAGAAACAGTTCAAATCAAAGCCAAAGTTAAGTCAAAGTTTTGGTAAAGTCGTAAAGAATGACAAAAAATAGTTTAGACTGGTGCCAAAAATTTCAAGTCTTGAGTTAACAATTCTCCACATTCTGGACAGTAAAGAATGATCCCGATAATTAGTAGAGTGATGATTGAGGAACAGCAATTCATGGTTTTTTGAGTCTGCGGCAAGGAATTTTAATGTTTTTTGTTTATTGATACAATAATAATAACAAGAATCCTTTTCTTTTGTTGCAGGTTTGTGCCTTCTTACGTGATTATCTTTGCTGAAATGAACCTGCAAAAGATGATTTTCGACCAATGTTATTTCGTTCATCTTTCTTAATAATGATATTTCCAAGACCCGAGTAAGTAAAAACTTCATTAATCTAAGTATTTTCTATGTCATATTTTTTATCTGATTATTTGAAATAACCAACCAAGTGACTAATCATGAGTGTTAGCTGTTAGTCCATAGTGTATAAGTTTTAATTTATACGCAACTAGATATTAACCTTAGTGATTAAGTTGTAGGTTATGTTCAATAAATTGTAAAGCGCCCTTGAGGTGATATTCTTTCACGAAAACGGCGCTATAGATATTAGCCAATCATTACCCCGTTTTCTCGAAGGGGTAGGCAGAAAGAATGAACCGTCACACAAATCTGTTTCGGCACATACTCCTTGCCTCATTTGCTTTCATAAATCGTATCATTCCGTACACTTCTGTTGTTCTTACTATTACCATAGCCCGATTTTTATTCACTTGATCGTGTCATATATTCCTAATCTAATCATCTTAATTATGAAAAAACTTAATTTTCTCTGTGAGTACTCAAGTATGTACGTACGAGTGTGAAAAATCACAAATTGAAACCTGATATTTTCAGAAAATTATTTAAATGGTTTTTGTCTAAACTAACCACCGTGTTTTCAAAAGCAGGTACGTTTAAAAAAAAGTTAAGCGTTGTGGCTAATGTGTTGCGGTCACTAAAAACATGTGAAAGAGGTTTAATCACGACTATATCTGAAAAAAAAATGGTTAAGTGATTGTCACATATCTATTGGAAATATCATGGAATAGATCCTCTCAAAATTGCTCTGGTAAGAGATAACTATTCAGAATCATTCCTATTTTAAAATAACTTTAGCTTTGACTTTTTAAACTTTTTTCATCACCATCTCCTTTACCTCTTCACTTCCTTCAGTCTCGTAACATCACTTAAAATTAGGGGTGACATAGTCCCACCGGCTCCGAGCAGCTTTCACTCCTGTGAGGCAATTACACAAACACAAGGGATTCATAACTTAACAAAAATTGTATTATTTTCTGGCCTTTTGCAAAACCAGACTCAAACACGAGGCATTGAGATGTTTACCCCAAGCAAACAGTTGCTTTAAGATTACATGGGCTTTGGGTCCAGATGTTGGAAGGGTTGGTTATCCCTAGGCCCTAAAACTACACCGAGTGGCCTTCAACAGCGTAAGGCAGACCACCCTGGCCACCTGCAACCACCCTTTCGGCACCGAGCCACGTGTTCTTACAACTTGGGGTAAGGGGGGGGGGAAGGGTATTTAGTAAATAATGGAAACGGTTCGAAATCAACGTTCTTGAAATGGGGAGGTATTATTATTATTAGGTACGGACTGATTAAATATTAACCTTACTGTTTTTTTTTCCTTAGACCAGTGCTTTTGTCGATTCAGTTCGAAAGCTGAAGGAATCTGGAGCTTTATCCTAGTTCATGAAAACTATCGATTATAGAGTTGTATTTTCAATAAATTTAAAAAATAATAAAAATTATTGGCTGATTTCTATGGCGCCGTTTTCGTGAAAGAAATATCACTTCAAGAGCGCTTTGAGAAACCAAACATTGTTTAATTGAACAAGGCGTAAAAATAAAAAAGATTATTTTTATTAGTCATATCATAAGAGGTGATAAATACAATATTATCAAACTGATAATCTAGGGGAAGATTAATTTGAACCATTGTGGAGGAAGACGCAGCATCTCGTGGCTTCGAAACGAGTGGTATAGACTAAAGATTGAGCCTATTATGAAATTTGCTCTCATGCCCTAAAATCTGACAAAACATAAATGATTTAAATAAACACCAAACATAATTTTCCCGATATAATATCCTTCGCAAAACTGTATCTTTCTCCAAACTAGGAATAAATAAAATAATTGTGTTTATCTGAAGTGTAAGGCTTCTGCATATTATCTCTGTGTATAATATAAATACATATTAATATGCCATTTATTATATGCAATTAGTATAATAATAAAATATAACTTAGGAATTTAATTTTGTTTATCGCTCTTGGGGTGTAAAAAGCAGTACAGCAATTAAGCTACTCAGAAAAGTTCAGAATAACAGAAGAGTATGTATAAACCGATGTATGAACGTGAATGCGGCAAGGAATGTGTGCTAAGACAGAGTTGTATGGCGGTCTGTCCTCTGCCAACCCCTGCGGGGAAACCGGCGTGATGGTTAGTTAGTTTAGGAAAGTTCAGTCCTAACGAAATAGATTACTTTGGGTGAGTAGGTCTATGAGTATATTAGAATTTGGTTTCGATACAACGAATGGAATATTTTATTTCTTGTTGGGAAAATTAATTAAATTTCTTTCAGCCCACTGAGAAATAATTTACTTTGTAAATAAATTAAAGGTATTTTCTTTGAAATAAGGACTAATTGAAACACAAAGGATCTACGTTGAAAGCTCTCCGCCGTAAATCAACATTTTTTGTTGCCTTTTAATTAAATCGTAAAACTGCTTTGTATTGAAAAGCTCGCATTAAATAAAAAAGGCTCTTTGATAGCTATTAATTAAAATAAAAACAAAGCCAAACTCAATGTTAAGCGTTATATTCGCTTGCCTAATTTAATACATTAGGTAAAGAGGTTAATTTTAAATAAACTACCGAAAAATTGGCCGAGTATGAAAATCTCTTGCATAGTTACAAAAAGTTATGACTTTCTAACAATATTTCAGTCCGTTTGAACTTTCAAAAAAAATCTCAGAAATATCAGCTGAAAAGCATAGTGGTTCTGTTGTATTGCTTGTCAGCCGATCATTAAAAGTTTAAAAAAAAACAAACAAAATGGCGCAATCGTTGTCAAATGTGACGAAAGTTTGAAACACCTCGACCTAAATCTACCTACTGCTGTTTGGAACATGGAATTTTTATTTGTCTATCCGACTTAACATGTCTGATGAAATGCAAGCATTCGAAATGTAACGAAAATTTTTGCTGCAATTTTATTGTGGTGATCCGTTGAAGTTTCCAATGAAAACAACAACTAGGCGCGTTATTTTATATGGAGATGTACAATGCAGTTAAATCTATTCAATTTTCATTTCAAATTTGTTAAACCACATGAAAATCCAACTGGTTCCGAAAAACGTAAGACAGAATAAAATTGATTGGGAAGGAAAAGAGGGTAAAAATGATTGTGAAATACCTGACTATATAGATTTGTTGTCGCTAGATGTGAATAGCTTGGTTCTATCCAGAGTAATGAATAAGATTAAGAATGGAACCCTTAGAGTAGAAAGTAGTGTGGTAGATACTTTAAGTATCGCCCTGGTGAAAAACCACCATTCAGAATCGAAACGTTGCTTGCATTGGCTTTAGCCGGGTTTGATGACCAGGTACTTCCCAATCTTCCTCTACCCCATCTCATTTCCCTCTCCACTACCTTCATTCTCACAACATACCCCAAATAGGGATGTCATAGTCTCACTTGACGACGATTGGGAGTAATTGGGACTCTTGTGCGGTATACACTATAATATATATTAATAGAGAGGATGAACAAAGAAAGGAGTGAATAGAAAATATGTGACGCGAAAGTAAATACTAGAAAGTCGAGGACATTTGAGGAAGACAAAGCACGATCACGGTGAATAACTGTATAAAGAGATGATTAAAATAAATTATTAATTAATAACAGAATAGAGTATGTATAAGACGATGTATGAATGTGAATGAAGCAAGGAGTGTGTGTCAATACGTAGTTGTATGGTAGTTCATCCTCTCTGCCTACTCTCGCGGTGAAACGTCGTGATGGTTTGATAGGTAGTTAGAAAGTCATTAAAAAAACGGTAGGTAAGATTACAATATTTTAATTTCTATGTCTGTTCCAGATGATATATAGTAATAAAAGATTATTTTCTAATTTATTTCTACGTGTTATTAAAACCGCGTAGCCAAAGCACCTGTTAATAACGAATTTGTATGTATTAGGGCGCTTTCCCCCGATAATGTTTAATTTTTCCATTTCCATCCTCTCCCGATTTCCTGTAACCGCTCAGTGCCCATCCTGGGTAACATTTCCACCTTAATTCCCCCATTTGTCGACTTTTCTCCGGGCAGGGTGGCTCGTGATGTTATTAATGCCCCGCCGTGTGGAACTAATGTTTAATATTCTGTTATTTCTGAGAGGCCGGCGCAGTGGCGGGCGGTGGGTAGCTTTTAATCCCTTATTTATTTTATTGACTAATTTTTAAGCGCAGACGAATATTTGAAAACGGTAAAATATTTAATTAGCAACAACTGAACAGGGAGCGAAATAGACATTTTTTAAATTTTGAATCAAACATTAAATGAAAACCTCTACTTTGATTTATCATACTTTATCCCTTAAAAACCTGTGGTACTATCGAAAATCGGTCAGCGACTAAAATAATTCAAATATACTGGTAAGTATCAATATAAAGTTCCTATCACTCGCTTTTTTATTGAACATATTTCGTATTTTTATATAATCTAATATATTTCGATTTCTTGAATTCTTCCGATATCGTATATTTTAACCTCTGAACTGCGGGTGGGAAAATAATTTTGTAAATTGAAAATATTCTATGGCTCGACACACTTGAATTTACAGTCGATGACGTCACTGCTGTGGGTTTAGTAAAAAATAAATCTTTGGATATAAAAAATAATATTCGTTAGTTCCTTATTTTTTCACCAGCAAAGCTAAGTGTGTCAAGCTGCATGCAATCAAGCTTCAGCACTCTAAAATGGCGCTGAACATTTTTTTTTTGCTTTCTTATACAAGCAATGGTACAAATGATTTATCTGTTAATTAAATACGGGTAGTAAGGTTTCCAATGAATATTTGTTTTCAACTTGAGTTTTTCAAATTCCATGAAAAATATACTTATACATCAGTAAAATGTGCAGTTTTAAAACCAGCAAAGGCATTCATTAATGTTTTACACAAAATTTCACTAAGCATTTCATAAACAATAAAAAAGATTAATGTTTAAGATTTGTATTCATTGAGAACCTTAGATATTTTTCTAACTATCCGTATAGAATTAACAGGTAAATCATTCTTACTAATGGTTGTATTAGAAACCCAAAATGTGTGAATTGACCCTGAAGGTTTTACTTGGTCTGTACTTTTACACTGAAATTATTACATTCACAAACGTTTTGCACGAAAAAAATATGTAAGCTTTGTGCTTGCCTTACATATTTACTAATTAGAAATTTTACGTCAATATTAACAAGAAGCAGAAAGATTCAAAATACCTTATTGAAGTGATTGACGCAAGATTTTTTAATTAAATAAAAAGACAATGCTCTTCTGTAAAGTAAAGAAAATGTTTTTTTTCTGTGACTACTTCACTGACTTTGCCTTCTTTCTTGCCGTATTCTTACAAAAGTCGGGCTAAATGCTCCAGATATAAATGTTGGAAGAAAAGTAGTTGCGCCATCTCCGCAAACCTACCTTATATCTAATATGAAGGTTCATACATTCAGGAGACGTAACGTTGTGTTGGAGTCAGAATAGAAGAGTTCCATGATTTATTAATTCGTTTTGACTATTATTGGAACGGCGCCTGTTAAACTTTATAAAACGAATAAAGACGATTGAGGTAGTGAGTTTGTGAACTTTGTAAGTATGTTTGCGAAATAATGGAAGGTAGACAATAGCATTGAAATGAGGGAAATGAAGGTAATTTGATGATAGGGGACTCGAAGCAGTAGTTACTAATAATAAGTTATCAAATGAATTAAAGGTATGATAAAGAATTGAAGTAGACTAAATGCGATAGGAACAACATTCCTCGGGCGTTTGTTAGGTAAAACCACATTTCACCTTGTATTTAAAGTGTGCTTTAGTATGTAAAAGTTCACTAGCGCAACGATTAACGAAACTCATTAGATATGGAACAAAATATCAAGGTTTTGACCATATTTTTGTAGAAAGCAAACACTTTGTGATAAGATCATACTTTCAACAATAAAAACACCGGTGCTCATATTCTTCACAAAAATGGTATTTGCAATAGATTTAATAATTCAGAAGCACTACAAATAAAAATAAAACAATAAAATAAATAGTCGTACTCTTAATAATCAGTTAAATTTGTTCAGTAGTCCAATATTAGGTATACTTCCTGTAAACTCATAAAATTTCTTATTATTCTTTAATGACCTTCTCAGGGGATGTTTTGCCTTTTTCATTTCATATTGTCTGTCTCTTTCTTTCTGTTCCATTGTTATAGTTTTATGTGTTATTTTATTGTTTTCTCACTATTCTCTTATTTTGTTTTATATTGTGTTCTTTATTTGTATGTATATATAACCGCACACAATGTATTTTTTGATAAGTTTAATTTTTTACCCTGATGATGCTTAGGCTTACAAAAACAGGTCGGTCATAAAATTTAAAAAAAATCTGTGGTTTAATAAAAAGTTATTATTTAATTTTCATAAAGGTTTTGGCTAGTTGACAAGTCTAAACATTTTAGTGATCGTGTAATAATAATAATAAGCGGTAATGCATTCGTTCAACAAGGACGTAATTAAATAAATCATACCCGTGGATGGAAAAAAAATGTAATATCAGTAGAATACAATAGACATGACACAAAAGATAAAGAGATAGTGCACAAAGAAGATTTGATTGTATATCAAGAGCAGTATGTAGTCTAAGGTCCTCTCTGCCCACTCTTTTGGAGAGATGAGTTGACGATTAGATAGTGAGGTAAATTTCAATGAAAACTTTCTTAAAACTTATTTATTAGTCCATTTCAAATATTTTTGATGGTGATCAGTTTTTTGAAACGAGCAATTTTAAGGTCAACATAATTTTAGATCAAAATTGCCAAAACATAAATTGAACAACCCAAGCCAATAAATATCGCCAGCTGAATTATGTTTTCCATTAAAGTAGTCACATAATGGTGCAGGAAAAGTAATAAAATAATAAATAAGCCAGCACACCTAAAGATGTGGTCTCTAAATTACACAATTTTTTTTAAGTTCTCGGTAAGAATAATGAATTATACTTAGCATGAGAAGAATAAATGTCAATTTTATTGCACGAGAAAGCTGTTGGAAACGACATATAATTCCGTGGACTAAATTACACTTGATTTTATTACCGTTATTGATATTTATTGTATAAATACAACGTTCAATAAAATTTGTCATTAGTTATTTCGGACACCTAATAAATCAATAATATATATACTAATTAATACAAATTCTTGGCAGAAACTTATAGATGTACTCGATTGGGAAACAGAGTTTTCAATAGATAACTGCTGTGGCTTGCAGAAATGAGCTTTGACGAGAAGATCAATTTGCGACTAAGACCAAACAGTGTATGCATTGAAGCGCTCAAAAAAATCTTTTGGTGTGATCGAGTTTATAAAGTCTTTATGGGTACTTTTAAGAATTTGCTGGTTTAGAACGATCTTACAGACAGCGAAAGAAGAATGGATTTAAATTTAATCCTTAATGATAATTATCTAACACGAAGAGTTTGTTTATAAACATTGTTTCAATACTTTAAATATATCGAAGATTGTATATTTACGCGAGTGTGAATACAATATTTCCAAGTCACTAAATGTAGCATATACGAATATTTGACTATAATACGTTTCTTATTGATAGTTATATAATCTTTACCTAAAACCGAATAAGGCGAAACTGTGATTATTACTTGTATGACTCACGAATAAAATTTGAGTGCTTATTTCTCTATTAAAATAAAAAAGGCAACGTTAATAAGGTAAGGAGTTATACGTTACGTGAACAGCTTTAACCACGCCTGATACTGAAACCTCCCGCTGAAACAACGTAGAGTTTTCCTTCAGGAAAATATAAATATGTTTTCAGTCAGATCACGGAGCGCAGAAGTAATTCTAGACATTTATGGTTTGCACAGCGTGTAATTAGTTTAACATCCGAGTATGAATAAATAATTTTTAAGTGTGTTGGTACTAAATTGGATATTTCAGTTACATATATTTACTTTTTAATTAATACTGAAGAAATTGTTTTATTTTTGAAAAAATAATTACGTATAAAGCTGTAAGTACACAATCAAAGACAATTTGTGTTCCTTAATGTCAGCAAGTAAAAAAGTACTTATATTTCAAAGATGTTTGCTTTTCGATATTGGTACCAGTTAAAAGTTTAATTATTTTATTTCCTTTTAAATCTGCGTCTAATGTACCTACATGCAAGGAATACTTCGTTGTTTTAGAAAATAATCATTATTTCATCATTTTTGTGCATACTCCAAAATAGGTTAACTTTTTTTAGGATTTTGAATGATTTTTAAGAAATATGATTATTTTAAAAACTAATAACTTCATCAAAATAACAAGACCTAAAATGCCTCACAGTTTACAATCAACTTAGCAGTGCATCAAAAGCGCACACTCAATCCAATGAGTAGTTTAAAACAACTTATCTAAGACACCCTCATTAGATTTGTCAAGAAATTGGATAGATTTTAGTTTCAATTTAGTTTAATTGAGATGGTGCAAATTTTAAAAAGATATTTCATTGATTTTTTAATATCACTAACTTCACGTTTGCCTCAAGCTACGAAAGTGAGGCAGTTTGTACCTCTTTACAGTGTTATAGCATCTTAAATCGACCTGTAACTAGTAAGCAGCTACTAGCTGCTATGTGCTGGTAGTGAGGTTATTAATTCGAGCTAACTGGATACGTCAAACGCAAACATTGGTGCTCTGTTAAGTTTTATTTCGGCTTGTTCCAACAGAATATTACGTTGCTCGCCGGGTGCGACGGCAGGAGGAATTCAATTGATGTTTGAAAGGGTTATTTTGAGAAAATGCATTTAAATATCGTAAACCAAGGGAAGAATAAACCATGAAAATATTGCTTCTTAAAAACATATTAGCTTTTGATAAACGGTGTTTTATTTTGTGCAAGAATAATGATAACATTATTCATATATTTTTTAGCAAAGTTTAACTTTAAGTGTTGCGACAGCTTAACTAGGGGCTTATCAAGATCGTTGGTATTCTTTGTTGTATTTTTAACAGAAATATTCAAAATGGCACAACGATAAAAAATAACAACGATATAACGCATAATATAATATATGATTCATTAAAAAACTTCATTGAAAAAAATAATACTTTTTACAACCTGCTTAAAAAAAATACGAAATTTCCAAACTGCGAATCGATTTCTATTTTTTTTAATTTTTTTTATTTATTAATGAAGAAAATACAGATACAGACAGTAAATTAATAACAAGTATATAAATACATACACTGGAGAATTAGCCTGTATCACAACCATTTCTCACTGATTTACATATTATCTATGTAGCTGATGAGTCTCTACCAAATATTTGTATACAAATTTAAAGGGAAATAAAAGTAAATCGATTAATTAAGGGTTACAGAGAGAAAAGAAAAATAAAGAGAAAATAAAGAAAAAGCAGTGTCTAAGAAAAAATTAAATTAAAAATAAAAAGTACACTAAGTTATTGTTTTTTTTTTTTTTTCTAAGTGAACACAGCTTTCAATTTTCTACCAAATGTACCACTTGTATCAAAGAATATGTCGGAATTCATTGAAGTTTGATGTTGATTATATAAATCGCATTCTTCTAGTTGGATCCCTGATACCAGCATTTGTATTAATACAATTATATCGCGAAATAATTGCAACCATTGTTTTTACGATTTGCAAAATGAATTGCAAAAATGTACTAGACTTTTTAATGAAATTATAAAATAACTTTGTATAAGACCACAGATTTTATTTTAATTTTTATGACCAGCCGTTTTCGCTTAGCTGAAGCATCATCAGGGTATAAAATTAAATTAAACAAAAAATTGTAAGTGTGCGGTTATACGAGTATATACATGCAGAGAGAGAACAAATTAAAAAATTAAAAATTACAAACAAATGGGAAAACCATAGAATAATATTTAAATTACAACAAAGGAACGGAGAGAAAGAGACATAATATGAAATTGAAGAAGCGAAACATCAACTGAGAAGGTGATTAAGTAATAATGAGAAATTTATGAGTTTACAGGATTAGGACCTAATATTGGACTGCTGGACAAATTTAACTGATTATTAAAAATTTATACTTATATTATATTCATAAATATGACGAACCGCACAGTAATTGTTTTCTACACAATTATAGACTTTTTGAGTTTATCTACTATTTATAGTCGATTTCGACATGTTCATTTCGTTCATGTCCATAATTTTCTTTCCTTAACGTTGATTTATATGCCTGGTAAAATTATAAAACTTTCCGACCAATTGATTTGGGACTTGAAAGCCTTTTGGTGTGTCCTTGGCATATGAATTATTCGTTTTAACGTCTTTATTAATTTCGAAAATGTGTGACTTACTCCCGAGCAGCGAGCGTATCAGTGTCCTTCCTCCAGTTTGACAACAGCGCGCCTGTGCTGGAATACTGATGAGAGTCAGCCTCTCCTTTCCTTGCCTCCCCCTGCGCCCTCGCGCTCTCCCGCCACCCCCTGCCACCCACCACCCCCTAGGGGGTAGTCCCGGCCAAACCAGGCTGAAGGGGGTGAAAACATATCTGATAAGTAGCTATTTAGCGAGGTGGGCTTGCTTGCTACCTACTCATACTTTTGATAATATTTGTGTAATCAATTTACTGTGCGAACACTATCTAAATGTTTAAGATAGGACTAATCGGACGTAGTTATGCAGACAGTATCCAAACCCCAAACAGAATCCAGAGGTCGCGGGTTCGAACCCGGCCTGCGCAAATAATGACGACCTGCATGGTCGATAGGTAAGACGCTCGACTACGAATCCAGAGGTCGCGGGTTCGAACCCGGCGTGCTCAAATAATTTTTATTTAATTAATATGTGTCATAACACATTTAATTGATATAAAATAAAATAAAGAATATTTGCGGCACGTTCCAGAGTCGAAGGTACTCTAAGTATCGCCTTGATGAAAGACCACCATTCAGAATTGAAACGTAGCTTTAAATGGCTTTAGCCGTGTTTGGTCACTAGATCTGAATAGCCAGGTACTTCCCAACTTTCTACTTCCTCATCTCCTTCCTCTCTCCACTACCTTCAGCCTCACAACATACCCTATTGGAGATGCCATAGTCTCACTGGCTGTAGACGGTTAGGAGCATTTGAGACTCTTGTGCGGTAATTACGTAAAAAAATAAAAGCTAAAACTGAGAAAAAGGCGTTTGAAAATGTGACGATAAAAAAACATTAATATGCGTAATCGGCATTTGTAAAGTGAATAGAAGTGTTTTTTTCTTTATTAGCCTTATTTTAAATACGTAATTTATAATCTATCTATGTGTTTTAAAAAAAAAGGATTTCTTATGCTATCCTACATTTTATAATAGTTAAAACTTTAATTTAAGTAAAATATCTGCAAAGTGGGTTAGTAAAAAAAAAAATACACAAAAATCTATTGCATTCTGAGCGTGGATGTTTCAGCATATATAAATCTCGTATTTATCTATAGGAAAACATGTAAAACTCGATTTTGGCGAATTGTGGGTTGGACGCTTTCTGCATAACTACGTTTAATTGTAATTATAATTTATCGAAGCTAGCAGTCCGCAATGGAGAACTTATACCAACCGTAATGTATGGTAGTGAAGCATGGAACCGGTAGAGGAAGGATGAGAGTAGACTGAATGCTGTGGAAATGAGATTTCTGAGGCGTATGTGCGGTAAAAACTACGTATGACCGTGTTAAAAAGTAGACCATGTAAGCGTAATGAATAAGGGATCAAGAAGGGACGTTTAGATGGTTTGGGCATGTAGAGCGAATAAACAAAGAAAGAGATGTGAAAAGAAAATATGACGCGAAAGTGAATGGAAGAAGAAGTCGGGGACGCCCGAGGAAGATATGGCACGATCAAGTGAATCAAATACTTGAATCGGATCATGTGAGGAGTCAGAATAACCTAAGAGTATGTATGAGACGATGTATGAATGTGAATAAAGCAAAGAGTGTGTGCCAAGACAGAGTTGTATGGCGGTTCGTTCTCTCTGCTTTACCACTGCGTGGAAACGGCGTGGCGGTTAATTAGTTCTAATCATCATTGCGAAGATATTTTCTGTGATAATAAATTATTTACCTACTTGAAGTTACGTGGTCTTGTTTGATTTAATTCAATTTATTTATTCCCGGTACAATGAATACCTTTTTGGTTTATCAATTATTTACCCAACAGGTACAATTAATACAAACTCAGTTACTTCCCATCGATCTCTCATCGATTTATTTCTTTCTGTGGCCTAGCGTTCCAAATCGTCACGGGTTTAATCCTTTGCTATTTTAAGTCCTCTATCATTGCACGAGCAACATTTTTTTCATAGAATTATAGTAGCAGGGAGGAATCAAAATATTTTCAGGTTCTTCGTTACCTGGGAATATTTTTCATTTTTATAAAGCTAAAAACATTGCTGTAAAATTTAAAACTTTCATGATTGTTTTACCATTGTTGCATAGCGTCGCGTCATCAGAAAACCATAATATTATTTTTACGTTTGCTTAATATTTTGTTTTCTACCGATATTTAAAATTTCAAAAACTACTTAATGCATCAAAATAATCTTCTAACAAGCTCAAGCTTTTCACTAAATTAACTTGTTTTTATTATCTCTCTTAAACATCTTTATTTATTCTCTTTGATTACTAATCTCTATACACAATGCTTTTTTTATAAAATCTTTGAATACTAAATTTTGAACACATTTATCTGAAATTCTGATTGAAAAGAGACGTTTAAGATCGCGATAAATAGTCGAAATCGGCAAAAATGTTTCACACATTTATTTACGCACGTTAAAATAACAGTTTTAAGTGGACTCATTAATAAAATAAATATTGTCGTTCTATTTTTTCAAACTATTTTTCGATTATAAGTTTTCTCTTTTATATAAAAGAGGACTACGTCGTACGATTAGCTCATACATAAACATTAATATATGATCTTTAATAATATCGCTTTTTAGAAGATTCAAATTGAATTTCTTTTCTCAGTAATAGGAGGCAGTACTCGCATTGTGGGGTAAATGTTATATGGGAGCACTGTTGTAAGTGAGCTAGGTGGGATTTAGTGTTAAAGGGGATGCCCCGGGGGAGGATAAAGGCGTTATAGGTGAAAGGTGAGATACAAAAGTGAGGTGGGAAGGTCAGAAGGAGATGTCGTGAATTTTAATACAATATGGCTCCTGAATAACAACTGAAGGACGTTTGTAATCGTAAACATATCAAAGTGATTTTTTCTATCTTTACTGGATAAAATAAGAATACAAATGTTGTTTTTTCATTTATGGAATGCGAGTATGTTTTGTTGATGAAAAGATATATTTTACAGTGACATGAAGCTAAAAAAATATTTTGATAATATCTATTTTGACTTAATTAATTTGTATTTTAACAATTAAACATGCTTAATGAAAATTAAATTATAACTTTGTATAAGACCACAGATTTAGTTTTATGACCGACCGGTTTCGCTTTGCCTAAGCATCATCAGAGTAGAAATTAAACTAATCAAAAATACATTGTGTGTGGTTATATACTCGTAAATACAGAGGGAGAACACGATAAAAAAAAATAAGAAAACAGTAAGAAAAAAAGAATAACATTTAAATTATAACGATAGAACAGAGAAAAAAACAGATAATACGAAATGAAAAAGGCAAAACGTCAACTGAGAAGATGAAGAATAATAATTTAAAAAAATTGGTACATAATTTTGCCCACCACAAATCAATACAATTCATATCGAGTCTCATTTGGTGCACATCATGTATTTAAAATTGTGTATTTTTGGTCTCATAATTATGTTCGTTAGAACTGATATTCATTTAGCTTTTAAGAACAATATTAATAAGAGTGAATTAAAATAGTGCAGTTTTGTGATATTTCACCTCAAGTGCGTTTCATTCAGACATGCCACGATCGAAGTAGGTAAGTATTTTCATTACGGAAGTCAAGTCATATCAAGAGTCGGAGTTCAAAACGAATGCGTATAAGTAGATGCATAGGACGTGGGGTTCTATTGCAACCTATTAATCAATCTAAGCTTTTAACCGATGAAACACTTAATGAATGAATATAACATCTTATGATTTTAGACAAATCTACAGTTTAACTGACAGTTTTAGTATGTGTTTCATTTTAATACCTTAATATCATTTTATTTGTATTCACAGTTCACCTAACGATCACAAATAAGAATAGAATATTCCACCCTCAAATAATGCAACTATTTAGAACTTCGCACTACAGAAGAAAATCATTAAATTTCAACCAAACATACCTCCGCATTTTTTTCCATTTTCCGAACATCAATCCGCGTAGGCGTTTGAAATTATAATCAATTTCCACCATAATCTCTGGAGGAAAAACATTGTTCGTCTTGTATTGTAACAAAGCGAAAGACTTCAGACTTGTTTATTTTCAACGATCACATTATAAATTGCTTCTCAAAGAATATTGGCACATGTCGGGGTGAGTTAGTTTCCTCCGATCCTTCTTGCATAACGAACCTCGCTGAAAGGTTTTAAAATGCTTTACGGCTCCGGCTAAACAAATTTCAATTAACTTTTCAATCACAGCGATGTAATCGGAATGCTTCGAGAATAATAAGAAATTAATAATTCATGAAATAAAGATTAAAAATCTAGACTCGAAATGATTTATTTCTTTCGGGATTTTTCGGAATATCAAAATGTATAAATGTACATGAAAGAAAGAAAATACCCTTCTCATTTAAAAGCGTTTTTCCAACGGAATTTAAGTAATTTCTGGACATATGATTTTCAATGCATAATTTTTTTGCTATCTGAATGAGGTATGAAAAGACATTAATTTCATCATGTTTTATCTTTCCCATTAGGTATAACTTGTATTTAAATATCTACGTCTTCATTAAAAAATATTAATGTCCTCTACACTAGGAGCTCACAAATTGTGTTATAGACGCTACTTGTGCAGTGGAGATGTCATGACGTATTATAAGTATTTATGTGCATTGTGTTAGTAACTTTTATCTCGCTTTTCGAAAACAATTTTTGCAATGATTATCTAATTTGCGTGCTGTTTTTTCAACAATTTTATTCTTCACTATTTTGTCAAACAGTGGAAATATTAGTTTATAACATAATAACCTTCACCTCATTTTCTTGGGGAGGGGTGGAGGGTAGGCAGAAAGGATAAACCGCCACACAACTCTGTCTTGACACACGCCCCTTGCTTCATTCGCATTCATGCATCGTCTAATACAAACTCTTCTGTTTCTCTTGACACTTGACATGATCTGCCTCAAGCATTTGTTGAACTTAATTATAACTAAATATTAATTAAAAATAATGACATGCCTAGAATGTATGCTTACAAAAAAACTTATATTTTTAGGTGGCCTTTTAGCTTTTATTTTATTGTATGAGAAATCGGAATTAGTTCTTAGATCGGTAATTTTTACTTAGTATTTAGAGTATTTAGTGTATTTTTAATATTAATAATGCGAGTGTTAATGCAAAAGATCTATTAAAATGTTAATGGTTTATTTTTGTTATGCCTACTAAGATCACAATATTATATACTATATTTATATATTATTAATAAAATTATATAATTTTAGGAAAACCCTTGCTAATCAAACCAGACGATTTATTTTACTAGACAGACTATTTAGTCAGTGGGACAGTTACTTTCCCGTCATCGTAATTTCCAACAAAAAATTTTCTGACGGTAATCCTGTAATTGTTTAGGATGGTTGTTTGATAACAGGTAAGAAATAAACTTTCATATAAATTACTTGCAATCTAACTATTATGAGGGAGAAATTCTCCCCGATTACGAATAACCTGACAATATTTTATTTCCTCCTACTGCCATCACTATACATGCGCAGTGGGAAAATGTTGCGTGTGCAAGGTAGGATGACTTATCTATGCCGCCTGTCCAATTTGTAACGCATCGATTGGTTCATAATTAATTCACTCACCTACGACTAAATGATTTTTTTCCCAATTTCGTGTTTATTTTCATAAATTTAGATGAACTTACTTGCAGGGCGACAGTTTTTAATAACTCATAGAAACTAACTACATAAAACATTATTTTATGTTAGCCATAATGTCATATTTAATGCAATTACATTTTAATGAGCCATCTGTAGGTAAAATGGTATTTGTCTGTTTTATGAATTAGCCTGGAGATTAAGAACCCCGAACATATGTTTAAACGTGACAGCGGCCACCAAAATGTCATCAGCGATTTGTCGAGAACAGTTTCCCAGACATAACGATCTCCTGTATCTTTTTTAACCATTCTATTAATTGAGTAATTTCACTTGCAAGTTGTGATCCATGTAATTTGTGAGTTTTTATAACTCATCGAGATTGCTATATAGCAAGATATTAAAATAATATATGCATATTTTTTAATTAAAAAAATTATTACGCTGGTACTAATCTACTTGGGACACTAACTGGGGCAGTTAAAATAATTCTCAAAACGGAAGAAAAACCTTCTGTTTTCACGTTTCAGGTAAAATTACCTAAGTTCTCATTATTTTAGATTATTCATGCTTAAAGTAAGATAATTTCCCACTCATAAGTGACTAATTTCACACTTTAAATATTATCTCAGTTACTCTGGGCTAAAAGTCACTAGCTAGTTTGAAGTTCGTATCTAATTATAATAGTTTTTCAATCGACCGCAAAACCATAAATATCATCTTATCGTTTGATGAATAATATTAAATAGTAATAAATATAAGAATGATTTATAAATCACGCGCTTCTGTCCGTAGGTATCCATTACTCACTATCAGTACAGTTGTGGTTTCAAACAACATCTACATCTATTTTACGAAAGAAGTTTAGAGGATAAAATATGTCGTATATATGGTTTCCAAACAAGACATCTATCATTGTATTTTAAAGAAAAGAGGAAGTTTTGAAAGGTTTATTCAATATCGGCAAAAGCCATTTTAAGTAACGTTTCGATTCTGAATGGTGGTCTTTCACCAGGTCGGTACTGGCAGTATCTTTCACTATATCATAAAATCTTGAAAATAAATACATTTTTATAATTTAACAAGCAGATATTTTCTCAAAAATGTTAAGCCCGGTTCATAATTTCTCACAATAATCAAAGGAAACAATACTGGACCTATTGTTGCTGCCAAATCATTTTCCCCTTTGCAATATTGATTTTTGTATGCCACAAAATAATACATGTATATAATCAAAGCTTCACAACACAGCAACAAACAAGAAATGTGTAATTTTGAAATGTTATCGGAGGTTAAAGGCTACTATTATCTTTCATGTCTCTTACGTGTCGGTCGAAGTAATTCCCGGAACGCAGAAAACACTAGAAATAATTAAACTCAAAGGTTTCTCCGTTTTATGATGAAAGTGCAATTCATTTAATCATCACGAGTTCTGATGACGCACTGTGAGTATTTATTACCCAGAATTATGTACATTTGTACTGTAGCACCACCTTTGTTTGCATTTAATTGTTTGGTTTCTGTTTTTATCCTCGTTTTATAGGTATTTTAATTATTTCAGATAAGTGTTCATTTAATAGCAATAGGAAGTTTTGAACTTTGAGGTTAACAACACGATGTAAACATTTCTTCACCACTTTGAAACTCTAAAATAAATACCGAATAATTAAATTTACATCTTCTTGAAATAACTTTCATCACACAAAAACAAGTTACCTGAATAAAAAATAAAATGAAGGTTGCGGTGCTTTAAAATATCGTCAAATTTGACATCATCCAAATTAAACGATTACCGCAATCTCGTTTTTTATATTTGAATGGTCCGCGTTAAACGTTGATTCTACATAGGCTCTTTTTAGCTTTTGAACATATTGTGATCAGCCTACGAGCATAAAAATATGCCCGTTATGCTTTTCAGTCTACCACGATTTGTTCAAAAACTGAAATGGACCGACAATCAGCGTTTAACGGGGACCGTTTATATGTCAAAAGACAAAATGGTGCTAATCAATAAAATGTGATGAAAGTTTAAACAACTCGCATTGAATAACGTTGTTAATCTTCCCTGGCATCAACTGATGTAATACGAGGAATATATAATTTTAATTTGTTCCGCTCTTTATTTGTCGTCTCAAAAGCTTAAAAAAGCTGTTAAAGCCCGATTGGGGATAGATAAAAAAAATTATAAGCGTTTGAAAAAACCGTGCTTTGCCTTTCTTCTTCTTCTCCATTGTGGCTAGGTGACAGTGGAAGATTTTTGAACGCTACATCACTATAAGCTTTACTGATCGTTAAAATCCTTGGACCGTAACTTGTTTTGATTTTTTCGTAATGAACGATTCAATCAGTTGTATATCACACGATTATTTCAAATGAATACAGTTTTTAGTTTTATTATTAATATAAATAATACTTATCTTTACTAAGGTTTCTCATGGGATACAATACTTTGAAAATCCTCTTACCTCGAATCAAATCACAAAGCACTGGCGCGTAGAGACTTATTAGTTTTTTTAAAGAAAGACAAACATTCCTGGGTTGCGAATAACCTGACAATATTTGGAAAAACTCCTACTACCATCAAAATAAGCGGAAGATGTTGCTTGTGCAATGATGGAGGACTTAGCCAGCAGAGTAATTGAACGCACGACGCCCGGGTGGGAATCCGACGGGTTGTCCACTCAGCTACCGACCGGTCATTCAACAAATATATATATAAATATAAATATATATTTGTTTAAGCATTTGTCATTGTTTCAATTATTAGTAGTTCTAATATCTTTTTGATTTGCAGAAAATAATCATCATTACAGTAGACGAACTTAATGTACTTTTGCTATTTAAACACTAATTACACTCGAAATAACAAAGATATCGTCATTCCTTTCATATTAAGTAAGTCAAAATTCTAAAAAAATATATTTTATTTTCTTCTCAAAAGTGCAAGGTAGGGGATTTAAGTGGCATTTGTGTAAGACACTAGCAGTGGCGGATCGTTACTGTTTAGTGTGCTAGAGTGCTAAGATTGAAAAAACGTCATTATTGATGTTGTTGTAGCTGAAAATAATTTTGTTTATTTAAAACAAAAAAAAATTAAAGATTTAAATGTTAGATTGTCAGGATTTTTCAGTTTTGATGGTGCACTGCATAGCTTGTTGAAAAATCTTCATACAAAAATTTGAAATAAAAAAAAAAAAATACATGTATTTTCGGCGACAACATCAATAATGTAATATTTTTCAATATTAGCGCTCAAGCACACAAAAAATTCACGAACCGCCACTGGACACTAGTATTAGTGCAATTAAAAAAAAAGAGATGTCGATGATTATTTTTTTAAACAATAGTTCATAAAGCATCATTGAAGTGACTTTAGTAGGTACCTAGATTATATTGAGTGGTATCTATCCAAGGCAGAGTAGTCAGTTATTGATGATTTTTACCGGAGTCGGCGGACCTGGGCGTGGCTAAGACTAAGGCTAGGGTATTTATACATCCATTCATATCACATATCGACATTATGTTTTGGTTTATTCGTAAAACCACTTTTTCACAGTATTGCTATCAACAAAAATATAGCATATAACCTAAAAAAGTGTTTTGTTGCGTCAAGTTTAGTGGCATAATAAAAAATGTTAGTGAAGTCCCGTGGTGACCCAGGAGCCCAAAATCATTGTGACAGTACGTAGAAGCGGTGTATTATATTTGTTGTCTCTTTCTCTCTCATTGTGTACGACGTAAAAACCCGGAGAAAGTGATTTATCGCAAGTTTGTATAGGTTGGGTAAAAATAATTAGCTCTCTCTCCATATATTGTTACTCCAAGGTAGGTACCTTATTTCTTTATTGCCATTTTTTTTAAGAATACTTTCTCTACTTGGCACAAAACGTGGACTGTTTTAAATTAACTTTAGTGCTCATTGCCTTAATTTTCATATACATAATGCGACATATTTTCTAGATTTTGTTTACTAATGCAGAATTAGCCTATTGCCCATAAAGAATTCTTACATAAGAGGTTTGCACTGCGCGCTTTACCCGACGCATTACATATGATTACACGCCGAGATGTTTGTCAAGAATGCCTGCTTCTGTCTGTGTGGCCGTTGTAATAAAAACAAGCCATAAACATAGTACACTTTAGTGCGATATTTAAATAAGATATTTTGGGCGGGTGAACATATTTCAAACTCCGTCCGGTAAATCATTATTGTTTTATGTGTTTTTAGTTTTCATACAAATTTTGTCAGGTTCAACGGAAGTATAAATTATCATGATCATTAGAGTTGAAGGTGTCGTCTAATCTAATGTAAACACTTCTGCATGTTGTATCTCATGCAACTGAGACCTCGAACTTATTTACTTAGGACCTACCTACGAATTTCGCTAATTGTTCACATTGAAATTGGAAAGAGCTTTAAAGCATTAATGCTTTTGTTTTTTTTTTTTTAATATTTAAACAAAATGGTAATAATAATAATAACAGTGAACTTATATAGCGCAGTTTTGTGATATTTCACCTCAAGTGCGCTTCATGCTAAATTAATTATGCTAATAAGATTAACTAACAAGGAGAAAATAATACATAATATGTATACAAATTAAAACTATCTAAAATAATGATCATTATCATAAATCACGAGAGAAAAGGTTCAGATATGGGTATAACATGTATGTGTATGTGTACATCAACAGATTAAAAAACAATTTACTAGGAGCTAAGGGTATAAAAATTCAGATGAAACAAATTAATTCATATAAACACATTTTTCGAATCAAAGAAAAGGAAATATGATTGAGGACAGTTAATATGTGGGCACTTAAAACATTAATATTCAAGTATTGTAAGTAAACGATTCTAAAAATGCAAACAGTGTAAATACAGCAAGTAACAAAAGAAAATAAATATTTTATGACAATGAGTATATGGTTTTCAGTAGATAGTGAGGACATTGAGTTATAATGATACAGAAAGGGAGAAAACCGAAACAAAGCAAATTAGGGATGTTTTCAAAGAAATTAAATTTTAATAAGTTACGTTTTGTATGTGGGATTTTTTAAACAATTTGGTTTTAGGACTCGTTTGAACTATGCTAGGTTCTGTACGTTGGCAAGTTTTGTGGGAAGCTTATTCCAGATAACTGGACCAGATACACCAAAAGCGCGATCATAGTAAACAGGTTTTTTGATCGAGATGGTTCAATTAATCGAACAGCAGTATCTACGTCTGCTGACCTCAAAGTAAGTTGTCTACTATTTAAGGCTTGTCGGACACACAGTTCCGATATATAGGCTGGTGCCATTCCCTGCAGTGCTTTAAAAATCGTACGGCAAATCTTAAACTCTATTCTTTCAGGACATCGAAGCCAATGAAGGCGATTCAGAAGTGGAGTAATGTCAAAATATTTGGACTCACTATATATCATTCTCGCCGCTGCATTGAAGACGGACTGTATTCTGTTGAGTTGTTTCTGAGGGAGGCCAGCATATACACTATTACAATAGTCCATACGTGAGACGACAAAGGAATTTATAAGTGATTTAGCCGCATCAGAAGGAAGGTAACAACCGACTAATCGGTTGTGACCATGGTCTTTTTATTTTATGGCTTTTTCTGTTTCATATTTGTGAATTATTGATGTTATTTAAATATTTAAAAATTCACAGCTTAGATTCTTGTCAAGGTTCTTTTAAATCATTAATTTTACGAAAAAAAGTGCGAAGACAGTGTCATTTTGAAATAAGTTTTAATTACAATAGATTAGGTAGATATCCAATTAATAAAAAAATATTTAATTACCTTGAAGTTTTACCATAGCTTCTCCTTATTGAATGAAAGTTTACTATTTACTAAGCTGCTTTGTTAGATTTTATTTATACCTACTTTTTTATACTTCGCTAGGTCTTTGGTGTTTCACACTCTTTTGGTACCCTTAGGAAAGTTTTTACCAAAATGTTTTGTACGAATAAAAAAATACTAATTTTAATAGATAATAATTATGTAACGTCTTATGATTTATTTATTTTTCGTAGAAAGCAATCACTTTTATGGTTTGACGTATTTAATGAAAATGAAATAATGACTTTTTATAAGACCACAGATTTTTTAAAATTATTTTTATCACGTTCTTGGTTGACGTTTTGCCCTTTTTCAATTTATATTACCTGTGCGTTTCTCTCTGTTCATCTGTTATAATTTAAATGCTATTCTTTTGTATTTTATTTATTTTCTATTCTCTTATTTTATTTTATATTGTGTTCTCCCTCTGTATGTATGAGTATATATAGCCACACAATGTGTATTTTTGTTTAAGTTTAATTTTGTATCCTAACGATGCTTAGGCTTAGGGAAACCGGTCGGAATCAAAATTAAAATTAAATATGTGGTCTAATACAAACTTATTAAATATTTTCTTTTTTTTATTTGTTTCAAAAACATATACCTACATAAATCAATGTTCCTACCTGATTAAATTTCAAAAGTAATACCGAACCATGTTTTAATTCTTAATCCTAGGTACTTTAAAAAAAATTACAGTCGTTTGTTGTCACAGGTTCACAGTTACACGTATTTTATATGGATACTAGTTGTTACCCGTGTACAGATCATGTGGTGGAACATGACTTGTCATGAATAAAAGTGTGATTTTTTTCAAATTTCAAATATAGAATGCAAATCGTCATCATATGAAAAATATAATTATAGGTAGGTAGTTTGTTCCTCGTCTTGATTTGAAAAGATTCTTAGTAAGATCATTTTCTGAACATATCCGTCGGTTCCAAATTTGAAAAGTTCACACTCATACGTGTGTGCCTACGTACGTACTAACAAAAGAAATTATCTATCGGTAATAAAAAAAATAAAAATAACGTATACGTGTTTACAAAGGTATGAAAACAATGGTCCAAGGTAATATTATAATATTAGTTGAAATTTTTTTATAGTAGAAGAATAATTGAGCAAGTTTGAAAGAAGGTAGGTTACCTACATAAAAAAGGATATCTACACATTATAGGTGTTTACCTGAGATTTTTTAGGTACAGGATGTTTTGTTCAGTTGGAATCAAAAAACAGAATTTGAATATAATTCTGTATCAAATAGCCCTTTTTTTAAACATATTTTAATTTAAAATTGGAATTAACTTTAAAGCATTAATGCTTGTTTATTATTAATATTTAAATAATATTAATAAACTAAAACACAAATATGAGACAGGAAAAAGCCAGAAACTAAAAAAAACAATGGCTATGACCGAGACTCGAACCCGGAACTCTATCCGGGAGTAATTCTATTATTTTTAGTTTCTGTTTTTTTTTCTGTTTCATATTTGGGTTTCAGATTACTAATATTATTTAAATATTTAATATTTTTATTTTTGTAGTTAATGTTCTTTAATACATTTTATGGTCACAGTATTTTTTGAGAGTTAACATGCCCCAAAAAAAAACAAGTTGTTCCTTGTTCCAGGCACTCGAACGATGATTGAGACTGGGCTCTAAAAAATAAAACCCCTTGACAAAGCAAATCCATCTATTGCTGATCGTGCCCTCATTCCATTAGATCGTTGGAAGTTGGAACTACTTAGCGATGATGGCAAATCCGAAACACGAATTTTATCTAAATGATAATAAGGAATGTCTTGCCAAAATACATAAGATAGATTTACTTTCGTTTCATTATTTTAGTTTTAATATCTTATTACATGTGCATAATATGTTCAGTGAATGTTGAAGATATGTTCGAAACATATTCACGAGTTCACAATCAGTTATATGGATTTAATATGCTTCTATATGCTTTAAAAAATATATAGTTAATACCGCACAAGAGTCCCAACTGCTCCCAACCGTTTGGAGCCAGTGAGATTATGGCATCCCCCATCGAGGTATGTTGTGAGGCTGAAGGTAGTGGGGAAGGAAAAAAAGATAGGTAAGAGGAAGGTTGAGAAGTACCTGGCTTTTTAGATCTCATCACCAAATACGGTTTAAACCATTTGAAGCAACGTTTCGATTTTGAATGGTGGTCTTTCACCTGGGAGATACATAGAGTATCTACCAGTCTACCACTCTGAAACTTACCGCAAATATACTATTATACATATTGTTCTATATGAATTGAATGTCTTATGACACATATTAATTAAACAAAACATATTTGCGAACGCCGGGTTTGAACCCGAGACATCTGGATTCGTAGTCGAGCGTCTTACCACTCGACCTCGGAGGCCCTCAATAAATACCAATGTTTTAACAACTAATTATCAATATAATGCTAAATATTACATAACACGAAAAAAGAAAACAACTACTTACGCGTGCTTTCTTGATCTCAGTAAGGCGTTCGACAGAGTCCATCACCCCTTACTATGGACTAAACTTTGAACCATCGAAGGTCGTCCACATTCTCAACACTTGGCACCGGCAACAAAGAAAACCTGGTAAAGTGGAAAGATGGATTTTCCGAACCTTTTCATCTGAAAAGCGGAGTTAGACAAGGAGGATGCATGTCCCCATTATTGTTTAACATTTATATGGAAGAACTGACCCATAGATTAAATAATGCTAAGGTGGGCTGCCATATCGGAGGGACAGTGTTTTTAATAATGTGAGCTATGCAGACGATATGGTACTCATGACGCCGTCTATAAGAGGGCTACGTATCCTCCTGAATATCTGCGAAGAGTTTGCTCAGGAAACAAACATGATTTACAATCCGCTAAAAACGGCACTGATGGTTATCAGATACGGGCAGGGTCCGAAAAACATTCCTCCAGCTTTCTTGAACGGTGAGGTTCTAAAGGTAGTAGAAGAAACCAAATATCTAGGGCACATCATCACCAGCAAGCTAATGGATGACGACGACATTGACAGGCAAAGGCGAGCACTCAAAATCAAACATGCTCAGTAGAAGATTTCGGCTCTGTAGTCCACCAGTGAAAAGGACACTCTTCCTGGCGTTCTGCACTACCCTATACACGTGCGAGCTCTGGACCAATTTTAAGAAGAGTAGCATGGAAAGGCTTCGGGTCAGTATACATGCATGATGTTCAGTCTTCCCAGGCACTGCAGTGCTTCCGGTATGTTCACCGAGGGGGCGAGTTCAGGATTTGCAGCCCTTATGAGAACCAGGGTAGCAGGAATGCGGGAAAGGATTAACAACTCCAGAAATAACCTCATCATGGAATCCCGTCAGATCCCGAACTCAAGCATAGAGCGCATTGGAGTGAAATTATTGGCCCCATCAATCTTAACGCTGCCAGGATGGACTCCCTCTTGATGGCGTTTTGTAGAAATGAGGCCTAATATACTCCATTAATATTTTCTTACTACTATTTATTTTTTACTTTTTTCTTTATTATTATTTTATTTTCATATATTTTTATTTTATTATTTACTTATTTATTTATTTCTTATGAATTTCTGTTCATTATTATTTTGTTACTATTATTATTACAATGTATTGACAATTATGGAAGGTATTGCATTGCACTACTCCTGCATACCTTCGGAATAAAACTTTATTATTATTATTATTATTATTATAACAATAAGTAATTTGTTTGGTGAGTACTTAGGTACTAGAACTAACGTTAATTGAAATTATCAAAGTTTTAAAATAATCTTCAATAATTCCCTCTAAATTGTAAAATATTTTAGCAGACATGATTGTCTATTTAAAATGAGTGGATTAAAGCATCACTTTTTTTTCTTCGCAAGTCTAGTTACATATCGTGATTTTAGTATACAATTATTTAAAATCTTTAATCCCTTACAAAATAAGATAAAATATTAAAATTATTGGTGGTTTTAGTTTACTTAAAAAGTAAATTCTCTGACGGTCAAAAACATAGTTCCACTTCACGCAAAAATAACAGTGAGAGAAAATAGGAAAAAACCAAATTAAAGGTTGATGAAAACATTTATCAATTCATATCGTAAGTAGCATAGATACTCAAAAACACTGAAGGTAGTTTTTTTGTTGTAATAACTTGTTTTTATCTATACATTAAAACCTTGTAATTTTTTTACGAAGGTTTATCTAATTTTCTCATTTTTCAAGCGCTGTAGAGTACCTTGAAGGTATATTCAGTTGGTTTTGTAAAATAGAAGAAAAATAAATGTTAGAACATACATAATATATATCTTTTAATTTGAAAAACGTAGTAAATTATTGGGTTTTTTTTTAGTGGCCATAAAAGTATACCAAATAATTAAGAACAATCGACTGTCAACTTTGACTGAAATAGCTCCAATAAAACTAGCTTTTCTTTGAGATACCGAATCAGTTCGTCTCTTCCTTCCCCGATTAAAATAACGGCTAGATTTAGGTTTATGCTACTTTATAGCCGAGCCATACATTCCCGTGAGATTCTTATTTAGTTACCTATAAAGTGTAGCGTTTTATAGCTTCCCTTATACGGGTAGTTTTTCTCTCCCACACCTCACCCTCTTACTGTATTAAAGCTATAAATCGTTAACTTTTATATCACATTACGTTTGGAGTATTTCTAGGAATGGATTGACTCAGTTTTAAAAGGACTCGATGAGATTTTATTCGCAAAGTGCATAAAAAAACTGTTTGATTTTAAGACCACGTGAATTATGTTAATTTGATGGTATTAATACTGGTAAATCCTACGCATCTGAATACATGGTAGAATAAATTATTTTTAATGTGACACAAAATTATAAAATAAAATTTATTTTTCCAGGTCAGGCTTGCACCCGCGACTTTGGTATTCGTAGTCTAGCGTCTTTATTGATATTTTTTAAACAAAAAATTAAATCGATTAAGAATGTCGGTTTCTTATAAGGTCTTGGTGGTTGAATTGGCAAAGCATTACTCGCGGAAAGAGTAGAGGTTCCGAGTTACATTTTTTCTGTTTCATATTTACCTTGAAGATTACTAATATTATTTCCATTATCAATATGAAAAAAAAATAACACTTTTTATTGCGTTATTTTTATGAAATATCAAATAAAGTATATATAATATGGAAAAATATAAATAAATTTTACATTTAATAATAATTGTAATACAAAAATAACACACTTAATCTACTAGAAGAGACAACTGTATAACGGTTAAAAAATAAACGCTTAACATTTTCTTTCACTGAATTTTTCTTGAGTAAAATATTTGAAAAAGGGTATTTCCTTGTTACTTTTATCCGTCGCAAAAAACCTGAACATATTTTTTAAAGTAAGATAATAATTATTTTACTCAAGCGAGTATTTTAATTAAGCTAGGTGTGCCTGCTTACCCCCACCCCTTTTGTTTCAGTGAGCCTGTAATAATTCACGGTTCATCCCCAATTCCCTCGTCTTTATTAAATGCAACGCCACCTCACAAAAAGCTTATTGTATGACTCTATTATTTTATTGCTAATTCATGTGATTGGTTTATTCCTTTTTGCAAAGAGTTGGTATTTTACTAGTTATTGTTTAGGATCGTGTGTACTTTACTTTGAACGTAGTTTGTAGGTTTTATGTTACTGCGACCTTACCGTATTGCTGTTTCCCTGATACTCGCTTCTTTGTATGCCGAAGAAGATACATAAGCGCTTTAATATATATAAGGCTTCTAGTTCTATGTTCCTTGCTGATGTAGTCCGTCTATTGTAAAATACTTCTCGTATAAACATCAATGTAAAGGTTTCAAATTTAATTCCCAACTCTCGGTTTGAAGAAAATTAAGAGGAATAAAATTCTTTTTTAACTTTTGCATCATGCTAAACATATCTCATCCAAGTCAAATTTGCAATAAAATCAACAAATTGTTTTTTTTTTTTGTATGTACTTTCTCCGAAAAATCGGAATTTTTACGAATAACGAAAAGCTAAATGAGTCACCTTTCCCGCAAGGAAAATCGAGAAATAACGCGGTTCATGATCGTGTGGTTTTGGAGATGTTGCAGAGAAATTAGTAATTTGTCTCTAATTAATATTAAAAAAACCGCAAAATGCATTACGCATCTGTAATTAGCAATTGCGCTGACTAACGGCTTAAAAATAATATCAACTGATTAAGATACACAACTTTTATTGTTGCCAGGTGTGTTCAAAAAATATTTAGGCATACCTTGTGAATGGTATTTTTAAGGATATAATTTAGTGAACCTGGGTTTTAAGTTGCTGAAGGTTGGAGGAGACATAGAAGCCCACAAATCATTCCACATCACATAAAAAAAATACTCACTTAATCATATCTTTGCTGTGAAGGCAAAAAGGCTTAAGCGACACTTTGGTCGAAAATGAGTTAAATACTTAGATAAATTAAATAATGTAGATACGTTACTGAGACATCGCGCGTGAATATACTAAACCGAGTCCGAGAGACATACCTGAGATTTACTGCGTTTAGTATCACACAAACATTCGTTCGACAAACAAGCTGTCACGGGAAAACGGAAGTTCTTCAACCGAAATAATGTGAGATAGCAAATGCAGAAATACATAAGTATGTGGAAGATAACCGTTTCCGTACGTCTTACTCTACCTGGATAATCGCTCTTAGTAAGTTCGTCGGGGAAGAGAGATTATATCAGTAACACGGGACGTTCATATAGCTATCTCATCCGTACACACACATTCTGTTTGGTATTGCTATCCTTTTCATAAGCGTTATGAGCTTTGAAACTAAAATCAAAGAGTGCTACATTTATCGTTCGGATTTTTTATAAATATGACGTGTCTTGTATTTTATGTCTGTGGTTTAAATATGCAGTTTTGATCAGTTCTTTTATCTGCATCGAATTTTCTGACTCTCGTTTGATTCTGAAGAAATGTGGCTCTTCAGCCATCTGAAATATATTTACCATTTGGGAAAATGTTTGCTAAGTTACACTTTTTTTTACAACCAGGTACTGAAGACTTGTGAATTTTATTGTAAAACAAAAAAAACTTTAAAGTGGTCTGGTGTAAACTTTCCCAAAATGGCGCTTTAAGCCTTTTTGCCTTTCCAGCGACGAATGTGGCAAAAGTCCACAGCGTACTAAAAATTTTAGGCATAAGTTTCATGTGTCCCGTATTGGTGGCTGGGTACCGGTGCCGAAGAAATCAATTGCGTTAGTTGTTCGAAGTACCTTTCATCTTATTACCGTTAGAATGAGCACAGATTTCCCACACAACGTCCATCATCTAAAGAATGCAAACGACGATTACTACTTAGAATGAATAAAAAAAGTTAAATGCAAAAATCATTCCGTTATATTATGGCTGTGAAGATGTACAATTATTGCTCAATCACCATAAAATAAATCTGAATAACGTAAGCTTGCTATTTCTCTCGAGCGTAGTCCGTAAAAAACTTGCATAAAATACCTTATGCCCGTCTCGGTCGACGTAATAAAATAAAATCCGTGCATAAGCAAAGAAAGACTGCCTTGGTGGGCGATGGGCTTTATCAGAAAGAGGGAGGGGGAGGAGAAGCGAAGACGCTGTGAAACGTAGACCCTAGATATGTTGAAGGTTTAGGATGTTAGTTAAATAGTGAGTATTGGTGGAGACAGCGGCCCCTTAGCACGGTTTACCTATGCGTTATAGAATCGCGAATCTTACGAATAACTCAAATAACAAATCCTGTATCTACAGCTATCAGCTGATGTAAGCTAATGATGGCATTCATTAAAGCTATATCCGAAAATGTAGAAATATAACAAAAGTATCAGATCGGAAACAAGAACTTGGAAGCTTTTGTTAACCAGACAAGATCAGAATTACGTACATAGGTAATTCATTCTGCTTTCTTCCTGCCATATTTGCCAATAATTTTAAGAAAGTAAGCACTTATCTTTTTATCTATTATAATAATTGCAATCGAGGAATTTCCGAAATAATACAAGACCAACGAAGATGTTAGGAACAAGATTTTTAAAAGTACCCTTAGATGTTTTATGTCAAAATAGGGTTATAAGGTATTCAATTATTTATGCTTACCCCCTCCCCACCGGGAAAATGGCGTGATGGTTATCGGTAAGGCCAGTTAGTACTAACGTAGTTGAGCAAAAATTGCCCTCAAGTGTAAATTTTACTTAGCGGTGGCTTATTTTGATTGAGCCAAAAGAGTCTCAATATATATATATTAGTACTGTATCAAAATATATCTAGCTGTTAGAAATAACAGCTAGATGCCGCCAACGTCTAACGCTATTGACGAAAATTTGCGCTAACAGTTAGATATTATTACTAAAAATATTAGTACCTACATACGAATATTCTTCGACGCTATTATTATTGTATTAGCGTTAGCGCCAAGTAAACAAAAAGGTGTAAGAGTTTATGCATCGTAAGCGACATTATGTGTATCTTTTTATACTTTCTTACTAAACGTTTTAGTGGAATATCCTATCCGAAACGCGCGATACGTAGCTCCAAGAGTCAAGCGAATAAAATAATGGCTAGGTAAAATAATGACGGCACCTAAAATGTAACTGTTATGTATAATTCTCCGAATGTCACCAAAATATCTAACAGCTAGATATATTATAACGACGCCTCGTATTGTCATGTACCTATTATTTTAGTCTTTAAAAAGGTGTAAAGAGTGTGTGCGTCGTCGACAATATTATACGTAGTTTAGAATAATCTTTTGGATATATTTCTTCTTACTAAACATATCTGTGGACTTTCCTATCCGAAACGGCCGATACGTAGCGCCTAGAATCAAGCGACGAAAATAATGACAAGGCAAATATATCTAACAGCTAGTTACATTATAACGACGCATCACATTGTCATGTACCTATTATTTTATTCTTTAAAAAGGTGTAAAGAGTGTGTGCGCCGTGCACAATATTATACGTAGTTTGGAATAATCTTTTGGATATATTTCTTCTTACTAAACATATCTGTGGACTTTCCTATCCGAAACGGCCGATACGTAGCGCCTAGAATCAAGCGACGAAAATAATGACAAGGCAAATATATCTAACAGCTAGTTACATTATAACGACGCATCACATTGTCATGTACCTATTATTTTATTCTTTAAAAGGTGTAGAGTGTGCGCCGTGCACAATATTATACGTAGTTTGGAATAATCTTTTTGGATATATTTCTTCTTACTAAACATATCTGTGGACTTTCCTATCCGAAACGGCCGATACGTAGCGCCTAGAATCAAGTGACGAAAATAATGATAAGTAAAACATATATAACAGCTAGATATATTATAACGACAATGTCTTTTCATCGAGCTGTTATTTTACAACAGGGGATTATTATTATTAAAACCAATAGGCTCGTTATTCATTATTTTTGCTAGTTAGTTTTATGTCAATCTCCTACTCGTTTAGTTTGGCGCGTTTTTACTCGTCGCGCGTGCATTCGATGTGTTTTTGTGAATTGAAGAATACGATTAATGGTGTAGTTGTCTAATGTTTATATTTTGTTTAACGGCCAAAGTGCAAATACCGAGTAAGCAAATAAATTAAGTTTTAGTAGACAATACGACGCAATATATTATTTTTACTTTTTACTATTGTATTTGCATTATTAGCTCATATAATTCAACGTCTAAACTTAATAATAATAATAAATGGATACATTTTATAGCACCGTTTTCGTGGGAAAATCACCTCAAGGACGCTTTGTGTACTTATATGTAATTTAGAAAATATAGTATATTGGTAGTTTACCAAAAAAATAGTCAACGTCGGCGTTATTTTCAACGGTTATATTTAACAGTTAACAATCGCCAACGATAACGGCGTTGGCGTTTTTTCGAATTATATTTAACGCCCAGTACTAATATATATGTAACAGGGTTCACTTTTGCGTTTTCTTCGAATAAACCAATCGAACCGGTAGGATTTCTTATATAATGTTATTTTGAATCCAATTCCCAGTCCTTGCTTCAAATAAACCCCCGCAAACCAGGACGTTCCCGCCATAAAGGATATTTTGTTTATACGTCCTGCATTCGTATGATACCCTAGCAGATTTCAAACACGGTATCCTGGGGGTACATAAGTAGAAAGAGGTCGCTCGGCGTAGGATCTCGTAAAATTCCGGTCGCTAGATAAGCTGGATTGAATTCGTGATTCAAATCGTATAGGAATGTATTTGTTTGGATTCGATGAAAAGGAATACGTTATTAGCTACCGACCTGCTTTTACATTCCTGGTAGATTTATTTGAGCTTTTTTATGTAGCTTTAACCGGTAATTTTGAAAAATGTTGCATAAAGGTACCCATTGCTGACTTAGGTTCTTCGTAGGTCTTTTAGATTATAATAAAAATATATCTGTAGGTACGTGCAGAATTCAAGGTATTTATATAATAAACTCAAACAAGTATAGTACCTTCATAGCAGATACCTCTTCTGAATAATGGTAAAACAAATAATTTTGATGAAGTATACAGAGAACTGCTCCAGGCGAATGAAACTTTTGCGTTGGATTCTTGGAAATTTCGTTGTTGAAACGAGGTGATCTATTGGTACATTCCTACTGCTTGTAAACTCTCCTCAACTCATACCTCCTTGCAAGGCTCTGCTCTTGGTTTCTCGGAAAACTTTGTAAGACGTTCTACTGAGAATAATGAGTCTTAGCTTTTAATGAAAATATGGTTTCTTTGGTACATTTTCCATTCTACCCATATAGATTTTTTGAAATGTAATAACTATGATCATTAAAATAAATATATTTATTAATTATTATATTTTATTAATTGAATATATATAATAAAGCAAGATGTTTGTTTTCGTTAGGTGAGATTTTTTTTACACTGACTCCACACAGGAAGCCCTGAGGTAAATAATTTCCCTGAGGGTTTATTTCATCTTTAGGGATACTGTATGGAGGGTTATGGTTAAGTTGTTATATAGGCATTCACAAAATAATATTACAGATCAACAACTTTCAACTTGAAAAGGCCGTTAAAACAGGAACTTTTGAATAAACGTGTATTTTTTTAGAGAATATCTACAGTTTGACACACTTAAAGATTGCAAGTGTACAAAATAAGAAGCAACGAACGAAATATTTTTTTAATCGATATATTTTTTATTGTTTCTACAAAATCCACAATAGCGAAGCCACTGACTGTAAAGTAAATTATGTCAAATTGTAAACTAGTAAAGTCCTCAAGAGGACAAGTTTTTTATATAATATTTGTAATTTGTTACCAATTGCGTAATTTGTTATATAATACGTAAGCCTGTGAGATTTGTATTGTCTTTGATTCGAAAAGCGTTGCCACCAAAATGATCACAAAATCTCTCCACCCAATTACCTGTGGTCTTATCTCTCTTATCTATGGGCAGGTGTGCTCTCCAATCGCGTCCCTTATCACGACACCTGCCCACATCGATCCGCGGTACCGGCGCAGGTGAGGCGGCTTTTGATTGGCGGGCTCGGGATAGGTGCGCACAGGTGAAGCGCGAACAAAACAGCCGTGGAAAGAAACGTTTCTTTTCATTATTTAAATTCATTAATAACAGTTTGTAAGGTTTATAATATTCCATGCACTATGCATTTTGACAGATGTGCATAAATTATACTAGAAAAAAAACATTTTTGTGAGGTTTTTATCCTGAGTAAAAAAATCATCCACGCACTTTTGATTAATAAACATAATGTACGCTTACAAAAACAAGCGGTCTACCGCAGTTTCCGTTGTATACCGTACTGTAATGTATAGTTTTCCACTCGATTTGAGTTGTGATTGACATTTTTCAATGCTATGACAGGTGGATAGGTATAACAATTTAAGATTTAAACAATAATCATGTATTATCAGAGCCGGCTCGTAACTTTTTAGTATGCAAGAGTCCTAAGATTGAAAAATACGACGTTATTGATGTTGTTGGAACCGAAAAAAATTTTTTTTTTTTCAAAATTTTAATTTTGTGTATGAAGATTTTTTAGAAAACCGTGCAATGCACCACCAAAACTGAAAAATCCCGAAAAACTTCACACAATTTTTTATTTTTCTTTAAATAAAAAAAAAATTCGGCTACAACAACATTAATAACGTCGTATTTTTCAATCTTAGCATACTAAAAGTCATGAGCCGGCTCTGTGTATTATGTATCTGAGTGTACCTACCTGGGTCACTCTTTTCAATTTGTTCATATTTTGACGTAATCAGGTAGGTAGGTACCTGATGTCATACTCCTTGTTAGGTAAATCAGTAGGCACTACAGTATCAGTATTCATGGAAAGCACCAATATAATGGTTCATTGTTTCGAACAAAGCCTTCCTTATTCTTTCAATGAAAGGCAGCTCCACGTGTAAATCGCTTCTCAAGTGTTTCACCATCTCGCGTGTTCACTGTTCAGGTCTTTCAATCGCTGACATTATTTTAGTTTTACGGCTTTTGGCAACAAACGTCCTCTATTTGAACTGAAACAATTTGGGTTTAATTGTTTGCTTGTTACGTCGTTAAAAAACGTCACTAATCCATCATCGGTGGCCATACCTCTTGGTTCAAGAGAAATCAGCCGATTCATTCCGACGGCCTCCATAGTCGAGTGGTAAGACGCTGGACTACGAATCCAAAGGTCGCGGGTTCAAACCCGGCGTGCGCCAATAACTTTTATTCAAATAATATGTGTCATAACACATTTAATTCATATAGAAATAATAAAAAGTATATTCGCGACACGTTCCAGAGTGGTAGATGCTCAAGTATCGCCCTGGTGAAAGACCACCATTCAGAATTGAAACGTTGCTTGAAATGGCTTTAGCCGTGTTTGGTGACCAGATCTGAATAGCCAGGTACTTCCCAACCTTCATCTTCCCAATCTCCTTCCCCTCCCCAGTACCTTCAGCCTCACAACATACCCTATTTGGGGATGCCATAGTCTCACTGGCTCTAGACGGTTGAGAGCAGTTGAGACTCTTGTGCGGTATTCATATAAAAAATTAAAAAAAGCCAGACGCTTTTTATAACTTTTTTTTTAATGATCTCTCTGAAATATTTTACTAGAATTGAAAATACTTATGCATGACTGATTATCACAGATTTCTGGGTCCAGCTACCTCTCAGTAGTAATAAAGTACGTATACCTGTGTGTGTGATTGTGTTAATGGAAAATTAGCAACACGATTTTAAGTGATCAATTACAATCACAAAGATCTTCCAGCGAAACATGTTAACCATAAGTAAGTCCAGTAGCGTTCCGCAACTTTTATTCTGATGTTTCAGAAAAAAAACGTTAGAAAGAATAATAATATCCGGAGAGTCAATCGTGATTTTCGAGGGTTTTTATGAAGGTATTTTACCTGTCTACATAATGATTCAGCGTTTAAATGTCAGGAGTAATGTGGGTTCGTATCCAGATGCATGACGTATGGGAAGCTTCGTATCACATTTATCAAGAGTTAAACTTAACAAGCGTATAGGTACCTGCTTTGATTGGATTGGATTGGGTGCTGAGGTTTTAAAAAATCACCTCTGTGCATTTACTGCGCAAGGTATAATTTATGGAAAACATAAATTTCACATGAACTCAAAAGCTATCGTAAAGATGATTTAATAATAGGTACTCTTTTTTTAACTTTATTCCTCTTTTTTATTAAGACCGGACCAACGGTTTAACCTTGTAATGGGCACCTTCAGACTGTTACAATTTGATGTGAATCTATGGTATCTAAAAATATATACCTCTTTATGTCCCGAATGGGCGCTATTTAATTGACTCTGTATAATATTGAACATTTGTGACTCAGTACTTAATTTTCTTGCTAACAGGAGAGGCTTTACAGTCACATTCGAATATACCTTATTTTATACTTTATCGGATAAAACTCAATTTAAAGAATAAAGTTTTGTAAAAAAATCTAAGCCCATTATTTTGATAACTAGTGGGTACCCGTCTTGTAGGAGCAAGTGACGAGGAACCATCTCGTGCGGCTGAATTTTTTATTCAAATAATAATCCCAGCATCCGACAGGAACAGATGATTCCATTCATCTCGCCTTCAATCATTCTCCTCACCAGTGGCGTACCTCTGTCAGCAATCCACACCCATCATGATTTGCTTGCCAAGTGTGTTTCATTGCCGCCATGGGCGTACCTTAAGTGCTGATAACTGGGTCAAGAAATGAATAATCATGTTTTGACGGATTAACATTTTCATTAAAATGTAACGAAAGAAATATTTTCCGTCTCAAAGCCACAAATGGGTGGGCCCTGATGATCAACTTACGGAGTGTGGATTGATTTAGAACGATATTTTTTCACATTAAATCTTTACCTTGATAGTCTTCGAGATTATACTACCTTTGTTGGTATCAGGTTAAAAGTGGGTAAGTATAATTATTGTACCTACTTTTGGAACTAATAATTTTGGGTTATTCAAAAGTGAAGACGTAAAGTAAGTTTTAAGGAATGACGCTGTTATTAAAAGAGATTCCTTGGATTTTTTTAGATATAGAACGGAAAAGATCAATTTATTAGAGCGAATATGAATTAAGCTACCGACCGGGTTTTTGAAAATACTTTTAAAATACAGGGTTTCCAATTACGCTCTCAGAAATGGAAAGTGACTCAAATAAACTGATATATGATTTATAAATAAAAAAAATAAACTTTGTTTAAAACCACTTTTAATTTCAATATTTTGTCTACTGGTTTTGGAAGCACCCTTCCATCTTTAAGACAATATTAAAATTAAACTACAATACATAATACTGAGATATATATACATATTTAGGTGTTGGAATGGGAAGGAGAAAGAGAGATTGAGGGGATTATGGGAATAACAGAGCGGCTTACTGGAAATATGTCCAAGAACGGATTATAAGGTAAATTAATTTGGTTATTCAAAATACTACATTTATTATTTAAGAATTTTCCAATTTCTAATGCTTCTAAATGATCTATTTTTTTCCTTTATTACCAAGTCCTTAAAATGTAAGGGTGCTTCCGAAACCGGTCGACAAAATATTGAAAATAAAAGTGGTTTTAAACAAAATTAACGGTTTTATTTATAAATATGGCAAGTCACAAAGTAAATGCTGTTTACAAATTTGATATATGATTTTTTTTACACTCCATTTTATATATATATACGGAAAAACTTTTTACAAATGACAGAAATAGTAAGCCAAGGATACTAAGAAAACCAAAAATAAAATAACCTCAGTAAACCTGATAAAATTGACGCTCAACGAAAAATAGCACATTTCTAAAAATGAAAACTGGCTGAATATATTTTTCTTGGTATACTTGTTGTACTACCTACGCCCATGCAGCCTTCTAAGGTATCACGGAGCTTGCGCCAGTCCGGGAACCGGGAACAAGCAGTTTATTGACGCTGGCCCCGGAGTCAAGGCTTGTGCTTTATTAGAATAATAAAACTAAAGCACTATTCCAAAGTTGGTTTGTCTTTGACGCACCATTGGCGGTTCAATGATCTTTTGCGGACTTTCAACGTTCAAAAACGTGCGGCTAGTTGACGCGTGATGAATGACAGCCGTTTGTGGGTGATTCATGCCAAAAAAGACGGCGTTGACTTCAAGAGAATAATGTTTTTAATATGATATTCGAAGTTGAAACGACGAAACATAATATTTTTGTGGAATGCGTAGGAATTTGATGGGTAAACGCGTACGTTGAGTTAAGGGCAAACAAACGTCATCACATATGAAATGGTTGAGTTAGAAGAACTTCTTTATAATGAGTTTCGCCAACATATGTTGATCTTACGTAACCTAATATTGTAATTATATTGATAAAACCTCCGTGGTATCTTTACAAGGTATCATTCATACGTGCTTATACCAACCCTGATGTATGGCAGTGAGGCATGGAACTGGCAGAGGAAGGATGAAAGTAGACTGAATGCTGTAAAAATAAGATCTTTGAGACAGATGTGCGGTAAAACCATGTATGACCGTATTACAAATATGGATATCCGGAAAGAATGCAAGGCGGATATGAGCGTAATGGATAGGATCAAGAAAGGGACGCTTAGATGGTTTGGGCATGTAGAGCGAATGAACGAAGAAAGGAGTGTGAAAAGAATATATGATGCGAAAGTGAATGGAAGAAGAAGTCGAGGACGCCCGAGAAAGACATGGCACGATCAAGTAAATCAAATAGGTACTTGAATCGGGTCATGTGAAGAGTCAGAATAACAGAAGAGTATGTATGAGACGATGTATGAATGTAAATGAAGCAAGAGGTGTGTGCCAAGACAGAGTTGTATGGCGGTCCGTCCTCTCTGCCTACCCCTGCGGGGAAACGGCGTGATGGTTAGTTAGTTAGTTGGTTAGTTTAGTTAGACTTTATAAATAAATCGGTACCTGAAGCAGCTCGGTGTAGTAAAATTTGCAACGCTTTTTTCATTCATCAATTTCAGTTCGCAACGTTTTTTTCCGTCATGTAATATTTTACTGTAATAAAATAAGTGAATAAATGAAATAATAAGACCACTGATATTATTTTAATTTTTATGACCAACCGGTTTCGCTTAGCTTAAGCATCATCAGGGTACAAAATTAAACTAAACAAAAAATACAAAGTGTACTGTTATATATCCATACAGATGGAGAATAAAATATAGAATAAAATAACAAAACAATCGGAAACAATAGAATAACATTTAAATTATTAGAAAGAAACAGAGAGAAAGAGACAGATAATATGAATGATAGAGGTAAAACGTCAACTGAGAAGGTGATTAAAGAATAATGATAAATATTATAAGTTTACGAGAAATATATAGGGTCCGCCAAATAACTTTTTTTTTTTCAACTAGTGCTTATTTCGTGAATGGTAACACTTAGCTCATGTCTGATTTGACAGATAATTAGTTTTATCCTTCCGCTGAGCGAATATGGTTGTGTATACGCTTGAACAACGCTGGGAAATATTGCGACATTACTTTGAAAATCATGGTAATGTTGCAGAATGTGTGCGAAAATTGCGTACGGTTTTTGGAAGAAGAGAAGCACCGTCAGCTCCGTATGTTCGTTATCTTGTGAAAAAAGTGAAAGAAACTGGCATCCTCATCGATAAACCAAAGCGTGAAAAGCCAAAAACAGTGCGTACACCCGAGAATATCGATGCTGTGGCAGAAAGTGTGCGTGAAGCGCCATCAACATCAATTCACCGTCGTTCTCAACAATTGAACATTTCGGAGACATCATTGAGACGAATTTTGCATAAAGACCTTGGTATGACGCCATACAAAGTCCAATTGGTTCAGGAGTTGAAGCCAACTGACCATCCAATGCGTTTTCGCTTCGCTGAGTGGGCCTGCGATCGACTTACAGAAGATGCCGATTTTGCCAAAAAATCATCTTTTCGGATGAAGCTCATTTTGATCTTGGCGGGTATGTAAACAAGCAAAATTGTCGTATTTGGGGCACAGAAAACCCGCACGCATACATTGAAAAGCCGGTACACCCAAAACGAGTCACTGTTTGGTGCGGATTTTGGTCCAGAGGCATAATTGGGCCATTTTTCTTTGAAAATGAGCAAGGAGTGGCCGTTACAGTCAATGGCGATCGTTATCGGGCCATGTTGAACGAATTTTTGTTCACAAAAAATTGAAGAGGAGGATATTGGCAACATTTGGTTTCAACAGGACGGCGCTACGTGCCACACAGCCGAAGCTACACTCGATGTTTTGCGCCCTGTTTTTGAAGATCGCATTATCAGCCGCAGAGCTGATGTCGTTTAACCACCTCGGAGTTGCGATTTGACACCGTTGGACTATTATTTGTGGGGTGCCCTCAAAGATAAATGTTACGCCGACAAGCCAGAGACAATTGACGCTTTAAAGGACAATATTCGTGAAGCCATTGGTGAAATACAGCTGCACACAATCGATAATGTGCTTAAAAATTGGACCGATCGTGTAGGCTACTGCATGACCAGCCGAGGCAGCCATTTGAATGAAATTATTTTCCATTATTAACCGGAAGGATTGTACTTATAAATAAAAAAAGAAATTTGAGAAAATATTCAGTAGTTTTTTTTTTATAGCATTTTCAAAAAAAAAAGTTATTTGGCGGACCCTATACCTAATAGTGGACTACTGGACCAATTTACCTGATTATAAGGAATATGACTATTAATTTTAATGGCTTTCTTTATTTCTAGTAATTCTCAATTGATTAATCTGTTAACATTATCATTTTTGTGAAGAATGTGAGCACCGGTGCTTTTATTGAGAATACCTACAAATATGTTAAACCACAAAGTGATTATGAAATACGTAATATATTAATGTCTGTTCCATGTTCTCAAAATCAAATCTCTTGTGTAGCCGGGTGGTAGAACGTCAACAATAACTGCATTAATTCATTAAATTGAAGATGCAACTGTAGTAGGTATATGCAAAATACAATAATCATCAAATTTGAACACACCCAATTGAACCAACAATGTGTTCACTGAAATTCGACCTTGACAATGAGGAAAAAAATACCTAAAAAACCGTTTCGCAAAACCGCCACCAAGTAAAGTTTATCAATTTCCGAGTAACGCCGCCATGGCGGACGGATGCATTAATGATTTTAATGTCCTATCTGCCCTTCGTAGAACTGCCATTGCCTTCCTTTGTCTCTCGCAGACGATGGACCATCTCCCTGATGAGCTGGATGCATCACTGACCGAGAAAATCATCAGCAGTCCGAGATGAAATCATTAACCTTATGAGTCGCAAGTCAAGCGTTCCACCTTAACGGTCAGATTTAATTGGCGCGGTGAGTAATGAAAGAGGCAGATGGAATTTTAATTTGAGTTTTATAATATTCAACAGCTTTTTATTTGCGTTTTATCCCTAGCCTTTATACACTTTTGCATGGAAGCCTCCCAGGCTTCTTCCACCTTCTTTGCCATGGTATACCATATTTGGATGGAATACACCACCATTGTGTGAGTAACAATCACAACACCCTGGTCGAAATTCCCGTTTATGTATTTTATAAGATATGTTTTACAGCATTAAAAAAAATGGTACTTACTAACCACTACACATAAATATATTGCTCTCCAGCGACTACACTGAGAAAATTAAAAATAACAAGTGTTTTGAGTTCTGATTTTTGGCCGAAAGATTTAACTTATAGTAAAAATGTCAGAAATTAAACTAACACAGTTACCAATAAGAAAACTTTTTTAAAACAATTTTTTGTTTGTTTGAATTCTTAAAAACTATCATAATTGCAGCAGAACACAGTTATTAAAGCGATACAATTCGTAAAAGTCTTTAAAACTGGAACAAAATCATGCACTCCTTACACTAATGGCGATAAGGTTGAAATTACCACTTGACGCCGGCCGTCTATTTCGATTTATGCAAAAAAAACATCGCCAAAAAGCGTGTTATAAAGTTCAGGCATACATATTAAAATATTTTTCTGTAAAAGTTTTACAAACTTAATTTGCCTCATAACCGTTTAGCAGCTGAGTAGAAAAATGCGTTTGATTCCCACCCGGGCGTCGTGGGTTCAATTCCTTTGCTAGCTTAGTCCTCTTTCTGCTAATAATGAGGGATGATGAGATAGTTAATAGAATCCGAGAACTCGTTACTTTTCAGTCATCTCATTTATTAATTCTAATATTAATAATACTCGTAGTCCTATATAAAACATGGGGCATTCGTTATATTTAAGTGAAATATACTTAAATGGTTAAATCTTTCGTATTAATCTTTACTATTTAATATCTTCATATTCAGCTGACATAACCATTCATAACACTTCTAACCAGCGCATCCCCCAAAAACATACGGCATTAAATTCCTTGATCTGTTCATACCATTTTTATCTCGCTCTGTTTGTAAAAATAGTTTTCAAACCATTGTAATCTATGTACAGAGTTATTATTATCTGCCCTGATAAAATTACGGTGGTAGACCGGTCGGCATTGGTATAAAGAAAGTGGTATAAAACTAAGTAAATGCTTTATTTTAAATTGAAATGTCACACCACAAAGCGTTTTATTTTTATTTTTTATAGTGAATACCGCACAAGAGTCTCAACTGCTCCCAACCGTCTAGAGCCAGTGAGATTATGGCATCCCCAATTGGGGTATGTTGTGAGGCAAAAGGTAGTGGGGAGGGGAAGGAGGTTGAGAAGCACCTGGCTATTCAGATCTGGTCACTAAACACGGCTAAAAGCCATTTCAAGCAACGTTTCGATTCTAAATGGTGGTCTTTCACCAGTACTATACTTAGAGTATCTACCACTCTGGAACGTGCCGCAAATATATATATATTTTATTTATTATTTTTTTAGGTTTTTTATTTTTATTTAAGCAATAATTATTACTATTTTAATAAAAATAGTAGCGTCAAAATAATAACCTAGCAGAAATTTTAACTAAAAATTGTTTAAATAAAATAAAACCTAAAAATTAAAATGGAGTTCTACAAAATAAACTTTAAAACGTAAATTTTAAAAATTTATATTTATATGAATTAAATGTGTTATAACAAATCTGATAGTATTATTACCTTAAGAAATCTTCTGCACACGTCCGATAAAATATTGCCGACGCATACAAAAGTTTGAAATTTTCTTCCGATTACGTCTGCGATACGATATGCTCACTATGTTTCTTTTGTTGAGTGTTGTTACTAAAACTGATTCTAGCGTCCTTTATATCTACACACCGTCAAGATCAAACGCGACCGTCCGATAAAATATTGGTCATATATACAAAAGTTTCAAATTTTCTTCCGATTACGTCTGCTTACGATATATTCACTATGTTTCTTTTGGTGAGTGTCGCGACTAAACCAGTATTTATGCGTGTTAAAACTACACGTCCCGCGGCCCGAATAGACCAATGCGACATAGAATATAGATAATATAGTTCATGCATAAAAAAGTTTGAAATTTTCTTCCGTTTACGATCTTAGACGATATACTCACTATATCTTCCTTTTGATGAGTGTCGCAACTAAACCAGTAACTAACGCTGCATCTTCAGATAAAGAAGGAATCTTCTTTATCTCTACTCAACAATAAAACGCAATGGCGTCGATACCCATACGTCAGATCTGACCGTTTACTGGTTCTTCCAAATAAATATGTTAAAAACGAAAGCAGGTGGAAAACAAACGTTTTAAAGGACAGTGTGTTATTATATGTATCACTACATTGTTTGCGGGTTGTGTTTGTTGCTGTTTTAAATCAGTTTATTACCTTACTACATACCCTTTAGTATAATAACGACATATTTTTAATATGTTTTTAAAACAGTTATGACATTCGAGGTTAGATTTAAAATTTGTTGGATTCTAAAGAAAACTCGGATTCTAAAGAAAACTCCGAGACTCTATACCCATACACGATATATCCATATAGATTGTGATAGGATGGAAAAAGCTGAAAACTTAGATGAGAATGTGGTTATCCAATATGATGAAATTAAGCAATACATCAATTGTCGATATCTAAGCACCCTAGAAGCTGCATGGAGAATTCTGGAAAATCCTTTACATGATCAATCTCACTCAATTTTACTTTTAGCTCTACATTTACCCGATAGTCAGTCTGTTTACTTTGTAGAAGGACGGGAAGAAGAAGCTCTCAGGGAAGCATCTACAAGAAACACCTCTTTAGCAGCGTGGTTCCAATTGAATAACCAACATGTAGGGAGACCTTAGAGTATACAAGAGGTAGCCCAAGCCAAAGCCAGTGAAGTCAGTTTTGGACTTGTTTTTGATGATTTTAACATGACTCGGCGCAAATGGGCGTGGCTAAGACTAAGGCTACGGTATTTAAACATCCATTCATATCACATATCGACATAATGTTTTTGTGTATTCGTATAGCCACTTTTTCACCGTATTTTTATCAACAAAAATATAGCATCTAACCTAAAAAACCGTTTAGTTGTGTCAAGTTTAGTGGCAAAATAAAAAATATGGGCGGAGTCTCGCCGTTAACCAGCGAAAATAACCAGCTTAAGATCATTACGACAGTTAATAGAAGCGTTCCAAGAAATTTGTTGTCTCTTTCTCTCTCATGGTGTACGATGTAAAAACTCGGAAAAAGTGATTTATTACAATTTCGGATGGGTTGGGTAAAACAAATTAGCTATCCCTCCATATATTGTTACTTCAAGAGAGGGACGCTCTTTTCTATATCAAGACGTACCAAATAAGTTTATGTTTTCAGATGACAAAAAGTGGACAAGACGACAGCGGGGAGGTAAAAAAGTTATTGGACGATTACCTTCGATTTCTCCAAGAAATATAGAACTTTATCATTTAAGACTAATCCTTCTAAAGTGCCTGGAGCTACATTCTTTGAATCTTTGCGAACTGATGCGGCGAGTTAAATGAAGCTAATTGACGATATAGGAGAATGTCGTATTTGATGCCTAAACCTCTCAGACATCTATTTGTTTTAAAATTAATACAATGTATGCCTTCAGATCCGTTACAGTTGTGGAACGATTTAAAAAAATGCATGTAGGAAGATTTTTTCTATCATGATGTTAAAGAAATAGCTATTATTTTTTTGTCTTTTAAACAAACAGGGTATGCTTATGAAGGAGCATTCATCTTGCGGAATACAGGGCTTACCTGAACCCTGTGAAAGTTGCAGTTTCGGACAAGTAACTGATTTTACTGTAATTTCCGAGAACACTTTAGGTGAACTGATGGCTGCAAAACTGAACGATGAACAACGTCAAGCTTACGATTCTATTTTAAATAAGTTTTTTTCGGGTGTAAATGACGACAATAAATGTTTCTTTATCGATGGTCTCGGGGGAATAGGTCAAACGTTCCTTTACGAAACATTGATTCACACCCTAAGAGGTAAAGGTAAAAAAGTTTAATCAGTCGCTTGGACAGGTATTGCAGCTATTTTGCTACCGGGTGGCGTAACGTGTCATACCGCTTTTAATTTACCCCTCAATTTACAGGATAATACAACATGTAAGGTGACATCAAAGAATCCCAAAATTATAACAGAAGCAGATAATATTATATAGGATGAAGCACCGATGGCTCCAGGTGTTGCTTTAGAAGTAACCGTACTATACGCGATATAATTGGAAATGATTTAGTCTTTTGGCGGGGACTTTCGACACATACTTCCGGTGTGTCGACGTGCCCCACGATGACAATTAATTGCTTTTGGCCTTAGGAGATGGTAAAGTTCCTCCTGTAGAAGGAACATCAGAATCATCTGAGATTTTTTCCAATGTCAATATGATTCAATGTATATACGGCGACAGGCATACAGATGCTGGTGCTTTATGAAAGACTCACCGAACCATATTGTATGTTCGTGCAATTAATTAGGATGTATTTTAACGATTAGAAGGACCAATGAACACTTTTCATTCTGTTGATACCATCATTAATGAACGAGAAGATTTAAATGATAATGAACAACTTCATTTTCCTGTTGAATTATTAAATTCTATGGGAGAGAGAGAAAGCATTTTCTCTTTCATTAATTACTAATAAAATACAATTTATTCTTTGCGTTGTCATGGATGAACGAGATTTATGTTGGAGTGAAGAGTGTTCCTCTCATTGTCTGCGGTGTTCAAAATAATACATTTAGAATATTAATTACAAGAATATTTTTTTTATATGCTTAAATATTTGAAGTAAGCATGCTATACCGTGCATTGGCAGTAGTTACTGTTGTAATTGTTACTGTCTTACAATAGGGCTAAACCTTATAAATGGTCGCCAACACTTGAATTGGGCGCAGCCCAACCAAAAGCCGCCCGCAGGGGTTAGTGGCAAAAACCCGCGGGAGCGGGTTTTTATCTGCTAGTATTAATTAAATACAGGTTATTGGCGCACGCCCGGTTTGAACCCGCGACCTTTGGATTCGTAGTCGAGCGTCTTACCACTCGACTATGGAGGCCGTCATATGAAAAATTATATTATCTAAAACTGTTTTTCTTCTGACTTTTGGTATTTAAAGCGGGCAACACAGAATTAATCTCCCAATATACTAATTATTTTTCCATGATTAGTAAAAAACGCGACATTATTAATCAGTCCTAATTATGTACATATTCGTTATCAGGGGCGGTAACAACAAAAAATTTGAGAAAGCGATAAGGCAGCTGAACATTACAACAATGGGAGTAAAAAATAAGCCTGAAAGAGCAGCGTAGCTATGGTCGTGAATTGACCCTTAGATATTCTATAAATGATATAATGAGGTATTTCGAGAATGGGGATGTGATAGTTTCATTGACTTCGGCTATTGAGGCTTTTATTCCGTCATCACAAAAAAAACTTTTATTACAACTATATAGATTTGAAGATTTTATTTCTACGATGGTAGCCTCCATAACGAAATGAACAATGCATCTAACTTTAAGCGGGTCGAAAAGTTGCAAGCTCAACTCTATATGGATACGAAATAATTATTTTCATATAACATGGACGCTGCCCTCGTGTTGTAATGCTAAATACGACGGCATGGTCGAGTGGTAAGACGCTCGACTACGAATCCAAAGGTCGCGGGTTCAAACCTGGCGGGCAATAACTTTTATTCAATTAATTTGTGTCATTACACATTTAAATTCATATAAAATAATTCAAAGTACATTTGCGGCACGTTTCAGAGTGGTAGATACTCTAAGTATCGCCCTGGTGAAAGACCACCATTCAGAATCGAAACGTTGCTTGAAATGGCTTTAGCCGTGTTTAGTGACCAGATTTGAATAGCCAGGTACTTCCCAACCTTTCTCTTCCCAATTTCCTTCCCCTTCCCACTGCCTTCAGTCTAACAACATTCCCAATTTGGGGATGCCATAGTCTCACTGGCTTTAGACGGTTGGGAGCAGTTGAGACTTTTGTGCGGTATTCATATTAAAAAAAAACAATTATACTAAGTTTTTTATACTCATGCCATTCCGAGCAAAAACAAAATGCTGACATTATAAACAATACACACAAATAAATATTAGGTGTCTTAAAATTAAATATTTTTCATAACTTTTCCTCAATTAGAATCCAATAGGAATTACATAAAATTTTCCACGCTGAAATTCTAATAATAATGATACGGTACTTAGACTTTAGGTAAAACGTGGGTTTCATTAAAAACATATCATCGCTGGAAAGGCAAAAGGGTTTAAGCGACACTTTGGTAAAAAAAATAATAAAAATATGCAGTTTTGATCAGTTTTTTTTTCTGCATCGAATTATCTGACTCTCGTTTGAATCTGAAGACTTTTGTGACCCTACAGGCATCTAACATATATTTTCCATTTAGGAGAAGGCTTGACTCAAGCGACACAAGTTTGGGACTTTTTCTGATTTTTGCCGCTTCAGGTAACTCAGTGAGAGCATTGAGTTAAACTTTTATTTCAGAATCCAACCAGGTACTGAAAACTTAAAAGTGCTCTGGTGTATACTTTCCAAAATGGCGCTTCAGCCCTTTGACGATATATAAAATGGGGTCTTTAAATGTCGGCTTGATGCCTACTGTACCTCTGTAGTTAATTGCCCACATTCCACCTAACCTAGGTAATGGCATATGACTTGTTACAGCTAAAGGTTTGTGAACCCGGGCTGACTTTTATCACTTACGGTATTCCGCGCAGCAACTGACCGTGACTAATGTGAGATAATACTCTTTTGTTCAATCCTTTGATCCCTTTGACGATATATAAAATGGGGTCTTTAAATGTTGGCTTGATGCCTACTGTACCTCTGTAGTTAATTGCCCACATTCCACCTAACCTAGGTAATGTCATATGACTTGTTACAGCTAAAGGTTTGTGAACCCGGGCTGACTTTTATCACTTACGGTATTCCGCAGCAACTGACCGTGATTAATGTGAGATAATGCTCTTTTGTTCAATCCTTTGATCCCTTTGACGATATATAAAATAGGGTCTTTAAATGTCCGCTTAATGCCTACTGTACCTCTGTGGCTAATTGCCCACATTCCACCTAACCTAGGTAATGTCATATGACTTGTTACAGCTAAAGGTTTGTGAACCCGGGCTGACCTTCATCACTTGCGGTATTCCGCAGCAACTGACCGTGATTAATGTGAGATAATGCTCTTTTGTTCGAATCCTTTGATCCCTTTGACGATATATGAAATGGGGTCTTGAAATGTCGGCTTGATGCCTACACTACCTCTGTGGATAATTGCCCACATTCCACCTAACCTAGGTAATGTCATATGACTTGTCACAGCTAAAGGTTTGTGAACCCGGGCTGACTTTCATCACTTGCGGTATTCCGTAGCAACTGACCGTGACTAATGTTAGATAATGCTCTTTTGTTCAATCCTTTGATATTCGCCGTTCCTCGGAACCTTATCGCTTTCACTCGATTTCTGTGGTTTGCTTTGAATATTTCTGTTTATATTGCTATCGCCAGTGCGGTATTTGCAACGAATGCCGCTTTTCACTTATCAACGGGAGATTGAGAGACACGTTATTGCGTGGTACACATTGGACATTTCCGCCTTACGACGATTCAATCACACCGACTGTTTAGTTATAAGGTTATTTGTATGATTCGATTGCAATAGGTTTATTTGTCAGGCTGCGCAAACCGGCTACCTGGGCATTCAAATGCAACTAAAATTAGTTATTACGCAGAAAAAATCGTTACTCGATTGGCAGCAAAAAATAATGCGTTTTTTTAAGAAATTGTGAAATTTATGGACGTGTTCATTAAAACTAGAATACTATGAATATGCGCATAATAAATGGTTTATATATACATAATAAAATAGTGAAATTAAAGTTTAAAAATGGTATTATTAAAATCATATGTGCATCACTTTGTAGGTAAATGACATTATTTTGAAACAATTAAGGATGAAAGTAGACTGAATGCTGTGGGAATGAGATCTTTGAGGCGTTTGTGCGGTAAAACCATATATGACCGCGTTAAAAATATTGATATCTGGAAAGAATATAAGCCTGATGTAAGCGTAATGAATAGGACCAAGAAAGGGACGCTTAGATGGTTTGAGCATGTAGAGCGAATGAACGAAGAAAGGAGTGTAAAAATAATATGCGAAAAATGCGAAAGGGGATGGAAGAAGAAGTCGGGGACGCTCGAAGACATGGCACGATCAAGTGAATCAAATACTTGAATCGGGCCATGTGAAGAGTCAGAATAACAGAAGAGTATTTATGAGACGATGTATGAATGTGAACGAAGCAAGGAATGTGTTCCAAGACAGAGTTGTATAATGGTCCGTTCTCTCTGCCTACCCTTGCGGTGAAACGGCGTGATGGTTAGTTAGTTAGTCTCTTTTCCAATTGAATTAAACTGTAATTTACAGCACTTATTTATACAATATATTTTTGAACCCAACTTATGTACTTAAAGTATGTATGTTTGCATACATTTATAATATTGGGTATGTAGAAAACAAAATAATAAAAAAAATATTTCATTGGATTTAATTGTTTCACTACCGATTTTTTTATGTTTCTTTTAAAATTCTAAATTTCTTAATTCAGATATAATTTGCTCAACTTTAATGTTTATCCTAAGAAGTAGGAAATGATTCTCATTAATAAATACATGTTCATTCAAAGTCCGAAATTAAACATTTTCTAAATAAGAATAAAATAAGGAAAACTGCTCTGTTGCAATTAGCAATTATCAACTATTCTCTAAAAGTATCAGTTATACGCAAATATTTTATACAACAGATTAGTTGTTATTTGTCTGATAGGTAAACGCTATTATTTACGAATCAGTGTCGTCTGTTGTTGCTTTGGCTGATTTGTGATAGCTAGATCTTTTCTCGTGTTCTTCCATTCCTCCTCATGGCCCTGTAACCCACCAGCCCCCATGTCCCCGGGGACCTAATGGCTTCATGGACGGAAAACGGATGTTATGGCTAAGCTTAATAACAAAAAAAATGACTAAAGATGAAACGGTACACCTAATTTTACAATGGAAATACATTAGGCGGATGTCAAAAAAACTTGATACAGATAAAGTAATTTAATTATCTGATTAATACTCTTACAGAACATAGTCAGATTTTTTTCGCTATCGTAATTTAAGCGAAAAAGTCGACAGGTTATTTAATACGGGATAATTTTATTCCCAACAACGTAGTCGGGGTACTTGTATTTTTTTTCCTTTATTTTGTCCCATAAAATTAAGTAGTATTATAACATCATCTTTTTTTAAGAGACATAAAATATAAAACAATGGGAACCCATAAAAGTGCTCTCTGTGTGGGTAATACAGAGTAAAGGTAAAACGCGAGTAATTAACTTACAGGTTTCCAAATAAAAATAAACGCTTTCATAAAAAAAAACATTCTTAATTAATCATTTTAATAACTATAAAGTAAACAGACGTAATTAAGACATACTTATCTAAGTTATCCATAAACATTATATTATATATTAATGGTTTTAATATATGTGTCATTCAATCATAGTTTGAATTTTTTTACATAAAGAAACAAAAAAGTAGTCCTGTGAATTTGATTTTGGAGAAGATTAAATTTTCGAGGGCCAATAAAGTTCTGTATGTTAGTATTAATTTGGTGTTGGTTTGGGGAACGTAAAATAGATTGTTTTTTTCTTTCCTAATTCTATTTCGTTCGTTTTGAAAATATTTTTATTCATTCCAAGTTTATTTTTGTCATTTGTATTTGTATGAATCTAATAGTGTAGGTACTTATAATAGTATCTAGTACGTAGGCTGGGATTATAAAAACTATTGGTGGATTTGTAATTTGTGAAAACTACAGTGATATAAATAACTAGTTTTTACTCGTGAAAAATCACGCGAATGTAACTAGACTTCAAAATAAAATATATTAGTCCCTTCAATCCACCTAATTTAAATATAAAATAATATCTGTAAAAAAACATTATACGTAGGTATTTTATTAGGTACGTGGGGAGGTCAAAAGATTATTTGCTAAATTTATAATTTCAATTAACATCAGTTCCAAATTTGAAAATTTCATAATATTGTACTCACAGAGGAAATTATTTATAATAAACAGTTTAAGAAATTAAATAGTCTAATTTATTTTATTCAAGTCTTGCTAAACCAGTTTAATTCTCAATATTTATCAAAATATTATGAAGACAATTGAGTTAATAAAATAAAAACAGATGTTAAATCTGTGTGCGCAAGGAAGAACGGAATGAGTGAATAAACGCAGATATTCAGGAGAGCCAAAACAAAATTTAGGAATTCTGTTTTTTGTTTGTAATCATGTCATATGTCACATGTCCTCTTTCAAAAAAAATTTCACATTATTTTATTTTCTGACTCATCTCATTTTTCCTTGCTAAATATGTATCTAAGGAACAATTCTGCATCCTTAACTCAAAACTCGATTTTTTAACTCATTCCGTTCTTTTTTTTTGCACACAAAAATATACGACGCTAACTAACTAACTAACCATCACGCCGTTTCTCCGCAGAGGTAGGCAGAGAGGACGGACCGCCATACAACTCTGTCTTGGCACACACTCCTTGCTTCATTTACATTCATACATCGTCTCACACATACTCTTCTGTTATTCTGACTCTTCACATGACCCGATTCAAGTATTTGATTAACTTGATCGTGCCATGTCTTTCTCGGGCGTCCTCGACTTCTTCTTTCATTCACTTACGCAAAAAAAAAAAAATATACGACGCAATATCATTTTCTTAAAGTTTAAGAAAATGTTTGGAAAATATATTGTAGTAATCATGTCAATCAATGTCATATGGCGTTTTATTCTCTTACTCCGCTTATTAGTTGCTAACAAGCTTTGCGGATAGTGACATAACTATTCAACGTTCTATTTACGAAAGTTTGTAAACAATAACTCAATGTGCGGATAAGAAAACCAATAAGTTACAGGTCAGATAAAACGCAAAGAAAAGTCTTGTTTTAATTCCACTCCCGCCAGATGTTTTGGCGCTAACGATTGATACTTCAACATGTCCAATTTTTCTAATATCTCTTGAAGGTTCGATAGTAAAAACATATTTCCCCCATTTTTCACCCCAGCTATTTGCTATCGGCCACGACTTAGCCAATAAAGGGCCCCGCCCACAGCCGACCACCTTGGTCTATTCCTTTCAATTTTTCATAGATAATTTTCTTGTGTTTTTCTTGGACCACCCCGCGCGCGAGAATGATAAGCCCAGTTTACATCTGTTTGTTATGTATTTTAGTATCGTGTCTTTTTCCCATCATTTCAATTATTGAACCGCGAGCATCTCCGATTCTCACCGCGAGAGAAATTATTATTTTAAGCAAGTTTCAATTTATTTTTGACAGTTTTACATGCGTTATTTAGTAATTAATCACTTCACGGACGCTTTCTATAAGTAATGGTAAATTTAAATTTGTTTTCTATCGTCTTTAACTTACAGTTGACATTGCCGGTTACAGACTTATATATTGATTAAGATCAAAAGAATGTCAACAAAAACAAGCATTTTAAAGTAAATCAGTTTTGTGATGATTGTATGCTTTTGAAATAAATAAAAATATTTGCTAGTCAATTAAAATATCAGTGCCATCGCTTGTCGCTGGTCGCTTTTACAACTTGTTTTTATGTTCAACAGTTCGGCTGTGGAACGATTTGCTGCCCTCTGTGTTTCCTCCCTCTTCAACACGGGCCTCTTCAAGACCCAGATTCACTCCTTCCTTTCATCAAAAAGACCCTCCACACAGCATCCCCAAAGTTGACATAGGTCACGAGGGAAATTATTTTAATTTAAATGTTTTCTATTTTTTCTCACTGTTCTCTTATTTTATTTTATATTATGTTCTCCTTCTGTATGTGTGTATAACCACACACTTTGTTTTGTTGTTTAGTTTGATTTTTACCCTGATTTGAATAATACCAATCAATCATATTCCAAAAATTTCCATACAAAAAATATTTTCAAACTTATACTAACTTTTCTTTACAAAAATATAAATTTGTTTGTCACCTCACAAAATACTCACAACACTAGATCAAGACATACACATCAACTACAAATACCTAAAACATACACATCCTTTGGACAAAAGCATTACAGATACCAGGCTATTAAGCTTTATAATTCTTTTCCTAGACAAAACAAAACATCTACACTTGCACAATACAATAAACATGTTTGGAACTTGTTGCAATCCTCCTAATTTATAATTTATATACAGTAATAATAATAGTGCTACTTAATAATTTTATTTATTTGTATTTTTTTTTGTTTGTTTTAAAGTGGCTCTATTTTGTTTCTATTTTGTTTTTATTATATTTTCTTTTCTTTTAAATACCTTCTTTTTATACATCTTTTGTTTGTATTTTCTTCTATATTTTCTTTTATTTTTAATTTTAATTTTAATTGTTTTATCTAATTAATATTTTGTGGAGGAGAACGCTAGGGTTCACCTGTGATGTGGAGGACAATGTATATAAAATATTGTAAATAAACATGAAGTTAAGTAAATAAAAATAAAAAAAATAGTGGAATACAGTAAAAAATTTGGTATTATTAAAATCATTAAAAACATTGATTTTTCTAAATAAACTTGTTGCCAAAATATTTTTCTGACAAAATTATCTACAATGTTGATATTCAGAAATATAATACACGGGCATGCAAAGAAATTAGACTACCAGAAAAGAATAAAGCCAACACACAAAATAGCTCACTATATAAAGGGATGAACTTTTATAATGCGCTGCCGGAAACCATCAATGTAAAAAATCCATAATATAAATAAATATAATATGCAATAGATTGATTATATGTAGTTAGTAAAAAGATATAGCCTATAAATTAAAATTTGTACAGCGCCCTTGAGTTCATATTTCATCAAAATGGCGCAGTACAAATTATCTAATTATTATTATTATAAGTGTTGTAATGTGTATTGTTTTATCCACTCAGTCACGTATGAATAAAAACCTTAATGAAAGTTAAACTCTCTCGATATCCTTGAACCTTTCAGTATACATTCATCGTGTGTTCTTACTTCTCGGAAGTCCTGCCTCGATACGATAACATAATCACACGGGCGCGTGTTCCACGTATCCACTGGGCAGCGGAATCTCGCTGACCGCGGACATCTGGAGCCGGCCCGTCTTGTTTTATTGCGAAACTTTCCCACTCTTGTTACAATATTTTATACGGTAAACTTGCTGCCAGCGTCCGAGGGAGGCCTAATTTATATTGTATCGGTGTATCTTTGACAAAAAACTTTTCCCTACAGATAAGGCATAGAATCATGGCGGGCGGAAGCTGCCTAGACGGGGATTTCCCGACTCTCTCGTTCCTGTCCGGTTTCCTTACCGAATTTCCTCGTTCTTTCCCCATTCTTTCCCAGTTTCGCCAGCTTCCCCCGCTCCCCGTGAAGCCTCGGCTAATTGATGGCAGTCGAGTCAGGGATCTATTGTGATGCGGTCCAGCGATTGCCCAGGAATGTGAAATAGGCCCAATAACTTATTTTGCGAGTAGTGCGGGAATCGACTGGGTGTAGCAGTGTATGAACGATTTTTGTTGATGTTTTAGATTTACTCATTTTGGCTGAAACTTAAGAAAGTTGGAAAAACGTCGACAATATGCATACTAAGACATGATATATGAAATTGATAAAAGAATTACAAAAGTAGACTGAATCCTGTACAAATGAGTTTCTTAATACCAATATTCTTAAAATGCCTAATTACGAATAACGAGTTATTTTTAGTAATTATGATTTTTATTTTTTAAATAACACCTCAGGCAATGACGTTAGACATATATAGACACGCTGTAGCGCTCAGAAAGTGGCAAGCAAAAACCACGCTAGTTGGTGTGCTCAGTGTTTAAGCCGATTTAGTACTAAACTGTCACGCGTCGCTTGAGATCGTTTACTATATCTAATCAAATTACAAAAATAAGTGCCAAAATGCCCTCGTGTGTGATGAGAAAGTGTTTCAATTACACTGTAAAGACTACTAAAAACCAAGGAATAACATTTCAATTCTAAGTACGCGCAAATTACTGCAAATAATTTATTATTTTCGACAACACAACTATCTCCATTGTTTACCAACATAATGACGTATTCGCTTAAGCATTACGCATTCTTACCAGAGCATTCAACGCCACTAGCAAGTATGGAACGCAGTTTGATCCTACATCTGTTTCGTTCATATACACATATTATATGAATGTCTATCTTTGTCATACATGATCGATATTTGAATGATGAATTTACTGGTAACGTAAGTGTGTTTGTTTGCCACATTTTGTGTTAATATTCTAAGGCTATTACGTGTCTATATATTAGTAACGTCATTGACCTCAGGGTCACTTACGGCTAAAAAAAACTAAGCAATATAGTTAATAATACCCAAAAAAAAATCACTAGTAGTTAACCGTGAAAAATCATGGGATGTTACTTAACTCGCCAAGAAAAAATATTAATTGCTTTAATCCACCCATTTGAAATATATAATAATACCTGCCAAACTACATTAAAGATAAACTAACTAACCAAGACTCCACTTCTCCGCAGGAGTAGGCAGAGAGAACGGACCGCCATACAACTTTATTTTGGCACACACTCCTTGCTTCATCCACATTTATAAATCGTTTCATACGTACTCTTCTGTTATTATTATTATAGATATACGTACTTTATTGGGTTGGTAGGGATTTGATAATGTTTTTTTTAAAATTGTTTGAATATTTCAATTAACATCAGTTCCATATTTAAAAAAAATCACACTCATATGGTTGTACGTACCCACAGAGGAAATTAGTTGGAGTTAATGACAAATCAAAAGTAGATACAACATTTTTCTTGTAATTTTTTTCTCACTGTGATTTCCCGTGCCGAATTTCTTTAAATAAAAATCATCATAATCCATTACATTAAACAAAATCGACGCATTTTTCTTCACACAATAACTTTTAGTAGTACATAATTAGTATTGTGATACCTATTTTCCATAATCCGACATAATAACTTTCGTGTTTATAATTTTAAAATGATCGACTGAATGAAGAAAACACGTGACCCAATGATCAAAAATAATACGTTTTACCTCCAATTATCGATTGATTTCAGGATTAAAAACAAGCAATCGATAATTTTCGATGCTGTCATTCATATTAGCGACCTAATGCATAAAAATTAGAAGCTTTCAAATTAAAATAAACAATCGATTCGATCATGTTTATCAAACGCCGTAAACATTTTTCTTAATTTTATTTTAATGATTTCACTGGCGTATTTCCGTCATAATATTTATGAATGGATTGACTGGATAATTGGATAGGTAGCCTAAACAACTAACCTATAAAATGGCATTTGTTTATATTTTACTTCATAATATTATGAGAATGCCTCGCACCTCTGCGTAAAAATAAATTTAATCAGCTTTCCCAACCTCACTTGACTTTTTTCATCCCATTTAAAAATAGTACTAGTTGTTATCCGTGAAAAATCACGGGATGCAACTTGGTTTGCCAAGAAAAACATTTTAATTTCTTTGATACACCATTCCATATTTAGGATAATATTTATTACAATTGGTTTTTACTTTAAAGCATTAATGCTTATTTATTATTAAATATTTAAATAATCTCAATAATCTAAAACGCAAAGATGAAACAGAAAAAAATTGAAACTAAAAAGAACAATGGTTATGACTGAGACTCGAACTCAGAACCTCTACTCTATCCGGGAGTAATACTTTGCAAATTGACCCATCAATACCTTATTCGAAAGTGGCATTTTTAAACGATCTCATACTTCTATAAAAAAAATATGGCGGCCTAATATCGGAAGAAATTGAAATATTAAATAATTTTCAATAGAAGTTTTAAATAGAATCTCGGTCATGACCATTGTTCTTTTAAGTTTTCAACTTTTTTTCTGTCTTACATTTGTGTTTTAGATTATTGAGATTATTTAAATATTTTGTAATAATATTTGTTAAATTACATTATAAGTAGGGATTTGAAATGATGTTTTATAATGTCAATTAACCAGTTCTGAATTTGAAACTGCTGTTTTGTTTGGTAAGAACCTTTGATCTAGAACACCTTGATTCCTTGAAAGAAAAGCACAAGAAATGACAAAAACGGGTGATTCCTATTGGTAGACTTTTCCTACTTATTTTTGTTCAACCGGTATTTCAATAATAAATACCTAAAAGAACAAGTATCATTGATTTCTTCGGCGTCAGTGCACAAATTAGCCAGGCCAAACGTGTGGTTAATAGTCAATATACACAAGTCTTGTTCATGACTAGTTTTTGTGGTCAACAGATTGATTGTGGATCGTCTTGCAGACTATTTTATTTAATTCACTAACGGACTGTTGTCCAATTACAAAAAAAAAACATTAAATGGATAAGCAACAGCACATATTTAATATTATAATGAAGCAATGATAGAAATAGGACAAAATATACATTAGAAAGAACATTCAAGTCAAAGCCAAGGTCAAGTGAAAGTTTTAGTAGAGTCGTAAAGAATAACGAAAATCATTTAGACACCAAAAATTTCAAAACAATGGCTTGAGTTAACAAATCTCAACATTCTGAGCATTGGAGAATGATACCCATAATTAGTAGAGTTATGATTGAGGAACATCAATTCGATTATTTCTTAGTCTACGTCAAGGAATGTTGATGTTTTTATTTTATTGATACAATAATATTAACAAGAACCTTTTTTATTTTGTTGCAGGTTTGTGCTTTCCTACATGATTATCCTTGCTGAAATAAACCCGCGAAGAAGGTGAGTCAATAATACAATTAATAATTTTTATAATGCAAATTAAATCAAAGTTTTTCCTACGCTTTTCTGAAGAAGAAATTTTTAATGTTAGTTCGATTTCGTCATATAAATAATCGCATTACATGTTTCCTCACTCCTTCAACACAAGTCTCTTCAACCCCCAAGTTTGATTCTCCTTCACCTTTAATCAACCTTCCGTCCACTATTCCCAAATATGGTATAGCTTCTGTTATTTCCCTCAAATATACGCGTATGTTTATGATATTTAGTTAAATTAACTGGAGAAAACGATCCGTAAAGTGTTTTTTTCTCATATTTAACCAATTTTAAAGCTCCTCCTTCCAAACTGATCTGTATTCCATACCTTGTGTTAACTGTTTACCTAGCAGTGCTGTAGATATCTCGCTGTCCCACGCACCGGGTGATGGATTGAACTGGAAGCTTCGCAGTGATCGAATCTCCAACCGGTGTTTGCGAATAGGAGGCGAGACCATTTATCATTCATGTTGCCCGGATACCTAGTACCTACCTACCTACCTACCCGAGCGATTTGCGAGAAGAAGTCGTTCCTAACCTGGGTGATAAGGGGTGAACGATTTCCCATGGAGGCATCGTAAATGCATTATTTTTAAGTGGAAGGCTTATTATTTTTTTAACGAAGTGAGACCATCAGTCCGCAGCAGAGTTCTGATACCAATCCCGGTGTACAAAAATTAGGATAGGAATTGATAGAAGAACTAAAAAAGTAAACTAAATATAGTTAGAATTCTACCGGTAGCGTATGCCTGTTAAAATGCATAAATAAAACAGTAAAAATTATTTTTTAATGATTTTTGATTTCATGGATTCTTTCGTAATCCTCTAACTAGCTAGGGCTTATACAAATACCCCTCATATGTTCTATCTAACTAGTACTACGGCTCCTAGACCTTATTACTATCACATGGTTTCATTTATTGTTAAGGTCTTAACTGGATAAAAAACCCCTAAGCAGTAAAAATAAATATGACGACCTCCGTGACCGAGCGTTTAGGATCCTTGGTAATGGATCCAAAAGTCACGGATTCAAAACCAGATGTGTGCAGTGTTATTTCACATCCTATGATTTAACAAAACATAATATATCTCTAGTATATTTGCGGCACGTTCCAGAGTGGTAGATACTCTCAGTATCCCTCTGGTGAAAAACCACCGTTCATATTTGCGATAGAATAGTCCCACTGGCTTCAAGCAGTTGGGACTCTTGCGGTATTCACATTAAAAACACAAGGTTATGACTGACACGAATAAAAAAAGGCTAATCCGATTCGTTACTAAAGGCAGACCCTCCTTTATTCTTAGATGGTTTACAGTCGTAAATCGGATGCGGTAGTTCTCGATAGATGGTTTCGGCGATCGCTTGTAGACTCTGGACTCAATCGTTAAAGAGCTAATTAAAAGTAGTAAGTATTTGTGGATACACTTCAAAGAACGTATCCATTAGGTATTATTAATATAAATGTTTGCATTAAGAAGTACTAGTAACCTCAATAATATCCTGCAGCGTGTGAGATTGAGTTGCTAACAAAATACCGATAAAAATATAGCAAGTTCATTAGCGGACCAATATAATGCCGCCTTTTCATCTTACAATTTCAGCGGATGTCGGGACGGAAAACTAATATGTACAGATATGATTTTTAATGCTTTCACATCAAACTTTGACAGTGATGGGTCTGAAAGAACACTGCCGTGTGTTATTTAGGAATTTGATACGTGGACATGTAGTTGGCGATACATTTAAACTTTCGGCGATGCCGTGTAACCCCTTTGCCTACGGGGATTATTATAGGTAATGAAAAAATATCAGTACACTTAATAAAATAGGAACTAAGTGCCAAAAAAAGTATGCAGAAATTTCGTTACAGGTTTTACAAATTTTCTGCATACTTATCTTTTTTTTGGGCATTTAGTTCCTATTTTATTACATGTATCATTTAAGGTATTGAAAAAACATGAATACGCTTAATAAAATTGAAACTAAGTGCCAAAAAAAGTCGAGAATGAAGAAAATTGCATTACACGTTTTAATTTTTTTTTACACAGTCAACATTTTTTTAGTAAAGAAATTAAACCTTCCTCTTCCCGATCTCCTTCCCCTCCCCACTACCTTCAGCCTCACAACATTCCCAATTTGGGGATGCCATAGTCTCACTGGCTCTAGACGGTTGGGAGCAGTTGAGACTCTTGTGCGGTATTCATGTAAAAAAAAAAAAAATTTTTAGGAACTTTTTAGAACTTAGTTCCTATTTTATTACGTGTATTCATGTGTGTTTTTTTTAATATTGTTGTCATTAAAAAATATACTCAAATTAACATCTAACGGCTTAGTCGAAAATGTTTGAATTTAATTGCCAAAAAATTGTTTTCAAAAATCATATTTATATCTTAATTTTTACAATTAAAATCATAATATTTTATTCTAAGAAATGCTTAAAAAAATTCAACTTTTCAAAATACGAAAGTTTGTCTAGACGTTCCTTAAGAATTATTTTGTTACAGTAGTTAAAAATGGTAGAAATTAATCCCTTTGTGGTTTGACATATTGAATGAAATGATACAATAACAAAGATTTTATTTTATTTTTTTATGAATGACCGGTTTCGCTCAGCCTAAGAATCTTCATATTGAAAAACAATATTGTTATTCTATTTTTTTCTCACTGTTCTCTTATTTTATTTTATATTGTATTCTCCCTCTGTATGTATATACATACAACCGCACACTATGTATTTTTTGTTTGGTTTAATTTTGTACCCTGATGATGCTTAGGCTAAGCGAAACTGGTCAGTCATAAAAAATAAAATAAAATCAGCGGTCTTATACAAAGTTATTGTTCCATAAAAAAATATAAATATTTATTTCGCGAAATCATGAAAGTTGGACATGATTTTTATATAGGTTTCTTGAAAAATAACTCATGTGGTGAAAGGGTTAATAGAGCATAATCTATTCATCTTTGAACTACCTTCCTTTGTAGAAAATAAGAGCAAATTATTTCATGTTGCTCTTGGCATGTTTTATAAATGTTCAGACGTATTATGTTACCTACAAAAAAAATCTAAATATTACCTCTGATTTCTACTATAATTTGGAATCTAGGATATATTATAAAAAAACTAAATGTCATATGATATTCCTGATCTCCATCTTGCATATGCAAAAGATAAGGGCTAAAGAAGGTATAAATAATTTTTATTCTACTTCAATGTTAACAGCATATTACGATTTCTGCCCAAAACCATTGTCAAAAAACTCCATTAATCATTTGATTGTACGAAGCTAAAGGCCGACTAACACCGGCCTCAAGCGCTACAATCGGAAGCTGGGTGTAACATGTAACACGTGCATTGCTTACAATCTGTCATAGAGACGAATAGATCATCCATCTACATTATGATGGACCATAAACACGCTTCATCATCTATGATCTGTCACGTGTCATTAACCACTGACCAAAAACAATATTGTAGATATTTTTTTTCGAACGCTCTCTTACATGATTGATTGTGGGATTCGACTCTATTCCTGCTTCTGGACTCCTGGTGGATTTATTAATATTCTGACGAAAATGGGAAGAATCTTTGGAAATATTTTTAAAAATTTCATCCGTTTGTTCTCGAATAAACTTTACAGAGTAGTAGATACTGGTAAGAGCTCACCGTTTTTTTTTCTATGTATCGCCCTTGTCAAAGACCACCATTTAGAATCGAAACGTTGCTTGAAATGGCTTAAGCCGTGTTTGTTGACCAGATCTAAATAGCCAGGTACTTCCCAACCTTCTTCTTCTCCATCTCCTTGTCCTCCCCACAACCTTTAGCCTCACAACATACCCCAATTGGGGATGCCATAGTCTCACTATCTCAGTTGGGACTCTTGTGCGGTATTCACTATAAAAATAATTTAAAAAAACCACCGTTAATATTTGACGCGTTGCTTAAAATATCTTTAGCTGTGTTTGATGATCAGATCTAGCATAGCCAAGTACTCCTCGGAGTTCTTCTTCACCGTCTCAACCCCTTTTTCCACTTCCTACAAAATTCCCACATTGGACCTCTTTTTAGTCCCACTGGATTTGGGCAGTGGGACTTTTGTGCGGTAATCAAACTATAGATAAAATTATCCCACTAAAGAACAGCTATACATAGAAATGATGATACTCAGAATCTTATTTTAGATAGACGTTTACATTTAATAAATAGACATATATATTTTATTTTTTAGTTACTTAACTTCATGTTTATTTACAATATTGTACATACATTGCCCTCCACGCTAGGAGTTCACCTGTAATGTGGAGGATAAACAGACTTTTGTATTAGGCATAACTTGCTCTGAGGGGGTGGAATAAGTCTGTACCCACTGTGAGAATATAACTCAACCCAACTTACTGCTAGCTAGAGCGTCCTACTGGTTGTGCAAACGACCATCTCTTATTCCCTTTGAAGCCAATAATTGTTTTTTTTTTATTGGAGACATCTAGTCTTTATTTGCGTACTACGAATCCCAGGAAGTGAGCAAAACAATATTATTTGCTTTGATACATCTGTCAAAATACCAACTTTGATTTCCGACAAGCAATAATAATGCTTTCAAAAACCCAGCAAAAAAAAATTACGATAATTAGCTATTTGTGTTTTGTTTTTTTGCCTCCTGTCAAACGGATTTCCGCTCAAATTTAGAAATTTGTGTGTTGTTATCTCAGCCCATGATTTCAAATTAATGACATTTTGAAAATAAAAGTTGATGACATAATTCGAATTTGTTAAAAGAATCTATCACTCTAATGGTAGTCTTACACCCCAAGGAATTTAAATGTTCACGAAAAAAAGTTAAGGGAAGTTTTCTTTGTTAATGTTTTTTTACAAAATATTGTTTTTCGTGTCATAGGTATTACCCCTAATAAAAACGTGTTTTTGTAACTTGCATGCAACTTATTTTATAAAGTACCTGAGTAATTAATTTTTTCAGCACTACAGTACAGTAATATTTTTGCGCAGGTACTAAAGCTTCACTGACTCTGGGCAGTTGGGACTTTCGTGCGGTATTCATATAAAATAGACTTTGGACGTACACGTTGTATCTTTTCCTCCTTATCCTTTCCAAGGTTAAGTTTTTTTTTAAATCTCAGACCTCTCATCATATGAGTCGATGCTTTCCACCGTTTGTACAAAACGTTGCCATATTGTTTTGTTGGATCACGTAAGAATATATGCTGGAATCTGATTGCGTTCATCATTCTCCCATTTTACGGAGAGTCCTCCACCTCCGACCCTTGCAAACATTCACCCCTTCGAGGGCCTTCGAGCGGCGAGCAGAGTTTTTCTCTCAGCAGTGGCAGTCGGCAGTTAATACACCTTTACATCTCTAGGACGGGAATCTAAAAAGCTAATAAGGCATTCTCGGAGCGTCGCGGCGCCCATAACGACGGCGATTTGTCGACGTCCGCCGCGACGGACGCTGGAGGCTGCTGAAGGGTGACCATTTTTTCAGAATTTTTGACAGTAAAACTCGAAATTAGTATTACTTACTCATTTTTTTTTAAATTTTGGAATTAATTCTACTTTAAACAAGACTACATTAATCCCGCTCAGCAGCTACTTGTTGTTTGTCAGCAGGGACATTCGTAATACATATTAATACATTTTAATGCATCCGAAGGTCGAAAACATATACATTTAGTGTTGTGATATTGGTTGAACGCTACAAAAATTGTTTTATCTGTCTATATTTATTATAAGCATTAATTAATTAATAATTACTACACACAAAATATGCTACAGGTGATACAAATTATTGATTAGATTCAGCTGATTGAAGAAAAATAATCTTGATTTACGGGAGGGTAGGAAAAAACCCGTAGAATAGTTCATGCTATTTTCGCTATCCCGAGTTCGCAGCATTTTTTTTTGTGCACTTTGTGCAGTTACATTTTAAATTTTACAAGTTTTTATAGGACATCAAATAGTCATGAAGTTGAATGTAAATGAATTTGCTTAACAAATCTTAAATAAAAAAAATAAAAAAGTTTTATAGTTTTGGCTGGATTTTTTCAGAAAATATAAAATAACGATTTTACATGACGGTCATCCCAGTACGTAGGTAGAAATAATAATGTTTTTTGCCTACTCCTCTTTTAGCAGTCTGGTTTGACAAATGCTTCAGGGACTTTCAGGATCGTACAGGACCAATCGGGACAACAAATGGAATAAAACTACTTTTACCAGCTATTTTCAAGGTTTATACCTTTTCTCCTTCCACTTGTTATTATAAAAAAGTTCACAACAAGTAAACCACAGGTAAAATTGTTTTATTTATGATCACCCACTGATATATTCAACATCTGGGAAACAAATACTCCGATATTGTTGATATATTTAGTACGTCAATATCACAATATAAGTATACCTTAATGTCCTTAGTACAGTTTTTTACATCTAGCAGAACTTAATTAATTGTAGAAACTATTCAACTCTTAATGTACCCGTTTTTCAATACTATTTATTATACTTTATTTTTTGCACTGTTTATGAGTATATTGTTTTAAAAAAAATGTTACGATTCGTGTAAAAACCCTTTAACAAGCGCAAATAAATAAATATTCATCATTCAATTATTGACACTTTATTGTGGGATGACTTAAATACAATCACATAACATATCAACAGTAATACCTAAATACAAATAAAAGTTAATATTATTTGTAGTACATAAGTAGATGGAAAAAATACTCTTACGTTTATAAAAAAAATGATAAACAGCAAATGAAATATAAAAGTAGTAATATATTAAATTTCACCTAAAAAAAAAACAAATAAAACTGTTACAAATAAAATATTCGATTAAAAAACATAGGTGATGGTAGATTTTTTTTTGCACCTAGTATGGTAATCCTTTTGGAATGGACTTGTCATAAATATATTATTTTAATTTGTTTCACTTTTATGTTAATTGTAATTCAAGGTCTTATGGCGGATGATTTACTTTAATTTGTTTAAAAGTATGCTGTCATTAGTAAATGAACTGCTAAGCAACAGTTTTTTTTTCAAAACCTTAATTTGTACCTATTCCTTCTCGACACAGGGTATTCCCGAAGTTTCACGTGAGCAAATCACTTTTCCACTGGCAGCAGCGCAGTTCGTTCCACGGAAAAATGCATACAATTTGTTTAACAGATTTCTCTTCAGGAGGGGAACAATTTTCTAGGACATTTCTCCTGTCTGTTAGAAACGGCGAGGGTGCGGGGAGAGGGACAGGGGGGTAAGCGAGCGCACTCTGTTGCAAATTGACCGTCTTTATTACTAAGATGAATAAAAAAATCTGTATCCCTGCAGTGAGTGAGGCACGCAGATTACATGCATTATTGTACGTCATTTTGCCTAGTAGAGAGATAACGCATAGATACTGATACTTTTTTCTCTCATCTGTTGGAATCATATGAGAAGAATAAAGAAATATAGAGCCTGTGTCTTAAATAGACTGCCTTTCGTGGGTTTTGGGTAATCTGCGAAAACTGAGTACGTTTGCCGTGATCCCGCCCGAGCACAAATTTTGAATGCATCAAAAATGCTCTATTCTTAGAGAATCGTCTTTTGAAATATCGATAAAATGGGTACAGTATTATATGTGTTTTGTTTCTTGTAATTTTTAAATCTAACTCCACACAGGAGGCCCTAAGTGATAAAATATAATGCTTAGAATTTAAGGACATCAATTTGATATAGGCTGTCAAGTTGTGCATCACACAAAGTGTTTTTTTCAATACGAAATTATTTATTAGATTTTTTAAATTTAAAATACATTTTTTTATATTTTCGTAGAAAGCAATCACTTTATGGTTTGACATATTTAAAGAAATGAAATAATTACTTTATATGAGACCACGAATATTATTTTAATTTTTTATTTGTCCTTATCATTATTCTTTAATCTCCTTCTCAGTTCACGTTTTGTCTCTTTCAATTCATATTATTTGTCTCTTTCTCTCCTGTTCCTTTGTTATAATTTATATGTTATTCTATTTATTAATTTTATGATTTGTTCTCCCTCTGAATGTATATATAACCGCACACTTTTTATTTTTTGTTTAGTTTCATTTTGTAACTGGTCGGTCATAAAAATTAAAATAATATTTGTGGTCGTATACAAAGTTATGTTTTCATTTATTTTATTTCAGTTTTTTTTGGAATATACATAAAATCTATAAGAGCCACACATCCCAGCAAGCATACTCGATCAAAAAAGAAAAAAACTGTCTATCTTTTTATTCACTGTACTATTAAAGATCTTTGTTTTCCATACCTGTCCAAATTCTGTCATATCCAAACGATCATTTTCAAATGATTCTCACCGTTTCCCAAACTTTGCATGTTTTCCAAACATCGAAGCGAAAGTTGAGGGACTAAAACCACCAAGCATAGGAAGACAACAATAGTAGTCCCTCGGGAGTGGAAGGAATAGAAGAAGTGAGATCTCCGCGGGGTTTCGAACAAATGACCCGGTTTATATTTCGCTTCTTGACAAATCGTTTGCGGCAAGTCACGACTTTGCATCAAGATTGTGTACGACCCTCTTACTGTTACTATTTCCACTCTTTCTTACTTTCACTTCCTCCTTGTACTTCTTCGCTTCTGGTATTTTTTATTCCTCCTCTTTTAAGGTTGATTCCACCTTCCCGCTAGATAAATATGTTGATCCGGGTGCAATGACCCGAATGATGTTTGATGTTTGCTCCAATTGGTTGTGAGATCCCTTCGGGGCAGCCGACAGCTCTTGAAAAATAGTATCAAAAAATAAATTACTTTGGAAGGTTCGTTAATTCAAATAGTACAGTAACAAAATTTCAGAACATCGCTTCATCATCGCTTGATGTACTTACGTACAAGAGTGACCGTTAGGAACATAACGATCTACATACTTTTAAATAAAATAAAAATTTACTCACATTTTTATACTTGCCAATTCAACAATTATCTCATAACATGTACACAAGAGTGAACCTCTCTTTAAAGCTATTTATTAGTAACTTTGTGGTGGATATTTAAAAAAAAAACTTATTCTTGTTTGTATAAAATGTAGGTGGTAAGTTTAATTTGGTATTTTTATATTGATTTACGTAAACTTGCTTACAAACGTATTGATTTAATTAAAAAATCCTAAACTTCGTACAAATAAATGAAAGTTATCTGATATTTTTACATGCACATTTTATGGTAGTTCATCTTTTTCAATCAAATCACCAATAAAACTGAGAAAAATATGAAATGTACGTTCATTGGAATCAATTGCTTTAAATCAAATATATTGAAGCAGTACCAGTTCCATATTGACAGTGTAATATATTTCTACAGCGCCTTTGTGGTGATGATAAAAAAAAATATATAATATATATATTTATTTTAGCACTTCGTTTCAGAGTGATAGAATATCTTAACCGGCTAGTAGTTGAGTGAAAAAACGCGTCGGATTCCCACTCGGGCGTCGTTGGTTCGATCCCTCTGCTGGCTTAGTCCTCCATCATTGAACAAGCAACATCTTCCGCTTATTACGATGGCGGTGGGAGTTTTTCAAACATTGTCAGGGTATTCGTTACCTGGGAATGTTTGTCTTTATTTAAATATATATAATTAAGTATATCTTACTGCAGAAAGAACACCGTTAATTAATGAAAATAGGATTGTTCTTGACTTTGCCATACCATATCATCTATCCTCCTCTATTGTTTCTTCTTCCCTTCTCCAATTTCTTTCCTCTTTATAATATTCCCTACTAGGGTGCCATAGTGCTGTTATATCAATGGTGAACACTAAAACTATTATTGAGAATACTACACTGACTACACCAAACACGTTAAAAAAAAACTCTTGTGAATACCGAAAATGAAGTGGACTCTTTTTTGAAGGTTAGGTGTTATATGCAACGAGACACTTCATTGCTATCCAGTAATCGCCTGCAAAGGGTCCCCACGCCAATTGCTGTCAACTTGATTGTAATCCGCGCGGTTGGAGATAATGGTGAGTAAAACGGTGTCCGGTAGTACGCTGAAGCTTGTTTTTGACGTGTATACAACAGTAAATAATCAAAATCCTTAATACAACATAATATGCATCTAACTAGGTTGATTGATATGAAATGTATTCTTGTAAAATAAAAATAAAAATATTAAAAACGAGTGATGGAATAAAAGCACGAAATTTCTTTCGCAGGATTTATCACTACACCTAAATTTCATAAAAGATCTCAATAAGCGGAAGAGCTATTTGTCACCAGGCGTTTCTTTACCCCCGTTCTTTTCAACGTCAACTTGACAAAATGCTTTTGTATGACCCATTTATTTGTTTGCAAAAAACGGTTATGAGCTCATTAAAAAATACTCTCGATTTATAACTCTACCGTAAAGAATTTCGCTTTTCGGAAAAAATCTAGTGGTCCGATTGTGCGGGGAATTTATTACCTGATCAAAGATATTTCTCGTGTCACCAAGATTTTTCTCAGAAAATCGCCAACTTATGAGCGTGATTTATGTGCGACTACGATGTAAAATTCTTGCATAGCTTATTTCCCAGGTTTATTCATACGAATTTGCTATAAGCTTACGATAATTAATTATGCAGGGAAAACTAATTATTAGTTGAAACGTCGCACAAATATCTATAAGATTTTTTTACTTGCATCTCTATTAAAATGTCATTCGTAGCGTAGTCGTTATGAATTAAACTTTCTGTCAGAAGTTTCCGGTACGATTCTCACGCTGCTAAAAATATATGAACACCAATTTATTGTATATTTAGTATCCGAAAGCTTGCGCTGCCAGATATTGCATTTTTTGTAAGTTATATTTATTGCTTAGATCAGTGTTTCCCAAACTTATTTTGCTCACCGCCCCCTTTCTGAATATATTTATCTTCGGCGTCCCCCGAAATTTTAACGATGGCTGTGAAAAATATACAAACTTACTTATTACTGAGTATTAAGAAAACTCACTAAAGTTATGTCAGCCAGTTGTAAAGGCCATCGTTTAAAAAAGATAAGTCGGTTAACCCTTTTATATCTTATAATACAAAACTCATGTAAAAATGCATATTTAAATCATATTACGCCTAAAGGAATTAGCGCAGGCAATTAATTTTGCTAGGTTAACTAATAAATTCTCTTGATTTTTATCATTTGGCATTATTAAGAACATTTCAAAACACTTATAATTGTGGGAAGCTGAATCACTGCTTTTTGAAATGTCCATCTCGAGTAAACATAACATAACAAATCACACACGCTATCATTTTATCTTTGAAAATTTATTCAGGACTCTTGTCGCCCCCTTGCAGCCCTTCGCCGCCCCCTATATACACTCCCGAGGCCAAAACATAGCCCCCTGAAACACTACAACCCCCCTCCAGAGTTAGGTGTTAGGTTCAATATTAAAACAAGTAAAAAATATATATTTTTTACTTATTGGTGTTTTTTGATTCCTTATAACATACCATATAAAATCAAAAAGCACCCATGAGTCATTTTTTTGTCTTGTATTGAACTAGAACAAAGGCAATCTCCAAAAACGGTTCTGTAGCATTGTCAACTTTTGAATGATCACTGGTTTTGAATTACGAACGTTGCAAACAAATTCTGTTACCTGTCTCAGAACAACGAAATATCGTCTTTAAAATGAAGGGGTCTAATCATTTTTGAATTACGAACGTAAATTCTGTTACCCGTCTCAAAAGATGAATACGGACTATAGATTTAGAATAAAAAATGAATGGAGTTTCTCGGAGCAATAATAAACAAGACAGAGCGCTACTGTAGTCAATTTTTATGAGTCTCACCGGACTCTGCTAGACCTGGCCGTGGCTAGGACCAGGGCTAGGGTATTTATACATCCATTCATACCACATGTCGACACAAAATGTTTTTGTTTATTCGTATAACCACTTTTTCATAGTATTGTTACAAACAAAATATATTATACAACCTAAAAAACCGTTAACTTATGTCCATTTATGTCGCATATGAAAACGTTTGGGCGGAGTCAACGGAAACGCGGGACACGAAGAACATCCTTACAGTACTTTAAAGCGGTGTGATAATTTGGCAAAATTAGCTGTCTCTTTCTTTCTCGTGGTGTACGACGTGAAAACCCGGAGAAAGTGATTTATCCCAACTTTTGTATAGGTTGGGTAAAAATAATTAGCTCTCTCTCCATATATTGTTACTCCAAGGTTAGTTCCCTTTTACAAAATGGTTCCCTACTTTATGTAAGTACCAATGATATTTCGTTGGACCCCTAGTTGGGCTAAAGGTTTTTTTATAAATATAAATTCAAAATATTTAATAAATAAACATCGTATCAATAAAACAGGGGTCCCGTCATCAATTTCACATGCTATCGAGTCATTTAAATGTTACCCGTGAGAAATCACGAGACGTAACCTGACTTGCCAATAAAAATACTAGTTGCTATCATTAGTCATTTTAAAATAATAATATTCTCATCGGTTCCAATGTTGGTCCTTGTACGTACGAGGCCTGTTCAAGAAAATTTTCCAACCCGAATTCAAAATTCACCTTTTTTAACAGGCCATGTACTCACGAACGATTCTTAGTTCTTCGTATAAAGTAAAAATCGAAGAACACACAAACGTGACAAACAACTAATTGGTTAATAATTGCAATCTATTATTTGTAGTATTAACGAGTATAAAATAGTTCATAATAATTGTAATTTATTATTTGTAGTATTATATATAAAAATATTAATAACATATTTTTACAAATACTTAAGTGCCAAAAAACAAAAAAATTTCAGTTTTCCCGAGCAAAAAATTGTCCTCGGAAAGGTTTAAATTAATAGTATAGCGGTAGTACATACATAGTAGCTACAGCTAGTACGGTCAGTACCTATCCACCAGTACCTACTTACCGTTCCCGTTCCGGTAACATTCTAACCGCTCCCGCGTATTAAATTCCCAACTAATTGGCGGACCACGTGACGTCCGGATACTTCCCGCCATTTTTTGCGTCACACACCGGTCAAATAAAACTTTTACCGTCAAACATTTTCCTTCTCCCTTTCGCCAGTGATACTCGCATAAGGCCGCACTCTTTAAACTTGTGGAAAATCGCAAAAGTTCCTACCTAGCCTCAAAATTTGTGGAATGGGTTTGGGAGCTGCACGTCCACTGATGTTCATTACAATATGTCGTCGAAAGGTTTTTTTAATTAAGGGCGATTTACAGGAACAAAGGGGTGACATTTCCCCTTACCGCAATTCACGGTCTTGGTTTTGATTATTTTAAAGGAGAAATGAAAAATGGTTACCTTTTTCGGGTGTAAATAATTCACCCTTCAGTGGTTTTCAAAAGCTTAACATTGTTTTATTTGAGATTAAATTTGTTAAATGGTATGAATTAGGGGATTAAATTAATATGTAGGTATTTAAATATATACCAGACTTTAGATAAATTGTATTAAACATTCATGGTTTGTACATCAGTTTTGCAATGATTTATAGATAAAAAGTTTCAAGAAATCTTAAATATATGACTATTTATCCGCGCAGTATTATATCTTTTATCTTATTCAATATCGTTTCACTATAACCTAATGTTAAGATATTTTCTGATTCTTTCATATTATTTACATTTATTTTTTACATTGTTATCAAATTAAAAACATCAACCAAATATATCGCCCATCTGTACTTAATTTTAAAAATAATATAAAAAATGTTATTTGCTGTACACACCAGTTAATCAGTATTATTTCGTTCGCCTACCATTATTTTTTTTCAAAGTTTTTGATTTAAATTTGTAGGACAGCATTTTTTGTAATTTAATTTAAAATTATTATTATATTTTCGTAGAAAGCAATCACTTTGTGGTTTGAAATATTTAAAGAAATGGAAACATAACTTTGTAAAGACCACGGATATTATGTTAATTTTTATGAGCGACCGGTTTTACTTAGCCTAATCAACATCAGGGTATTGTTTTCTCATTGTTTTGTTATTTTATTTTATAAATTGTTCTTCCTCTGTATGTATATATATAACCGCACACTTTGTATTTTTGCTTAGTTTAATTTTTGTATTCTGATGATACTTAGGCTAAGCGAAACCGGTTGGTCATAAAAAATAAAGTGAAAGCTGTTTCGGCGTTCAAGGCCATTATCAATCTGTTGTTAAGCCACGTGGAAACGACTAAACTATATGATTTTAGTATACTGTTTAATTACGACTTTCGTTTATAACCAAATCATCTTGAAATTCTTATTCTGAAAAACTTTTAAATATACGAGATGTATCTAGTAAAAAGAAAAAGTTATAATATATTTTTCTATTGCTGATTGAAGCCTCGGTGGTAGTAATTTGTTAAACTATTGGTATATAATAAGTAATAAGGTATATATACTATATGTGTTATAAGTTGTAATCGTTAGCTTATAGTTTTTTTTTAAAGTTATGCATAACCAAACATAAAAAGGTTTGTCTTGAGCTTAAACAAATTAAATTTACACTACAAACAAATAATTCTGTTTTAAATCACTTTATTTTAATACATAGATCGAACGGTTTTAGAAGTAACCTTTCATCGTCAAGAAAATATTTAAAAAAATAGTTTAAAACATGGTTATATTGTAATTATGGCATGAGCCACAAATTACGAAAATGCAAACAAAATTTATTTATATTATCACTTTTACAATCCCCATTTTTAAATTTTCTCACAGTGATTTTTCTCAAAAATCCCTCCATAAAATATGATTTTTATTGATTTATTCAGTAAAATAAAATTTCAAAATACATTTTTATTTTAACGCCGATAGGATACGCACAAATAGTTTCTATCTCACTTCCTTTGGCAATCGCATAAAATGTTGTTCATTTTCACATTCATTAATCATAACCTTGACACACATAACTATCTTAAATGACATGTTAATAGTCCACGTTGGTTTTATTTCTGTATCTATTGACAGGTTGATAGTTGATAGGCACCCACACGCTAAATGTGGGCGGATATTTTTAATCTAGCTATCGCGTATTCGTCGCGTTGATGAAAATTGTACGATATTTCATTGCACATGTTTGGATAAGATTTAACCAATTGCTTTGAGATAATACTGATTTTATTGTTAAACTTAAAATTAAAAAAAAACGTCACTATTCAAATTTTCTGTAAATTGTTTTTTTAAATCTTTTGATGTACACATGCACTCTTATACTTTTTACTCTTACTCTCATACTTATATTTGAACATTTTTTTCATGATTTTATGATACCGATCATGATTATGGATAGCTTAATGTTTCATACATATCTGTTTTATATTATTTTCTCGCTATCATATTAGGATAGGTAATTTGGTTTATAGCGCATTTCGGGAGACCTATCACAAAACTTAAATTCAATGTTATTTTTATTATGTACAGTTACAAAGCGGCTGCAAAACCGAAAAAATCTTTAATTACGAAATTTTATTTGTAAATATTTATTATTAACAATAGTATTTTTTTATAAATTAAAAATCGTGTTTTATTCACTTTGGATTATTTTTGTTAACAGACTATTTTGAAATATTTTTACCAAGAAAAAAAAACGAAGTGGATGAAAAAAGGTTTTTTAATTTATAATAAAATGTATATTCACTATTTACATATCTCTTTAAAGATGAAAGGGGAAAAAATCTAGAATGCAATTAACTATCAACCATTGGAAAATTAAATGTTTGAAAATCTTGGCATCTAGGAACCTACCGTGTATCGAAGTCGTTAAGGGTCATCACCAAAAAATACATACTTTTTGGCTTTTCAGTGCAAGCAAAACAACAAATTATTTATCAGTCAATACTTTATGATGAGTTAGAAAAATGTCTAAGGTTTCTAGTGAATACAATTCTTAAATAGTAATATTTTAAATTATTTATGAAATGCGTACTGGAATTTTAGGTAAAACGTTAAAAAATTCCTTTGCTAGTCTTAAACTTCACCTTTTACTGATATTTTGGCATGTTTTTATAGAATATAAAGGATTACAGCTAAGAAATTGTATTCACCGGAAACCTCAGACATTTTTCTAACTATTCGTAAAAAAATTGCAACTAAATCATTTGTAGTATTGCTTATATTAGAAAGCTATAAATTGACATTTAACGCCAATTTCAAATGCTACAAAGTGAAATTCAGCGTCATTCTTGGGTGCCGGCCCTTAACTAGGGAAAAACACATGTCTATTCCTATTTATTTCTTCTTTTTTTCTACATTTTTTTAAATATTAGTACCGCACAAGAGTCTCAACTGCTCCCAACCGTCTAAAGCCAGTGAGACTATGGCATCCCTAAATAGGGTATGTTGTGAGGCTAAAGGTTGTGGGGAGGGGAAGGAGATGGGGAAGAGAAAGAGAAAGGTTGGGAAGTACCTGGCTATTCAAATCTGGTCACCAAATCCGGCTTAATCCATTTCAAGCAACGTTTCGATTCTGAATGGTGGTCTTTCACCAGGGCGATACTTAGAGTATCTTCCACACATTTGAAACAGCGGTAAATAAAATCGGTGTTTTTCTTTTGATGCAAGGGAAATGAAAAAATAATCATTTTTCAGCATTAACACACAAGCCATAAGTCATATTATTTTGATCTTTATATCACCCGATCCAAACCTCCACACATCTAGAGCACGAGTAGCATCTCCCGCGGACTTGACAAAATATTTATTGTTTTTATTTGGAAACCGGTAACTTATCAAGCTGTCCTGGTCCATGGGCTGAAGTGAGATACAAATCACGGCGATCTTTAGCACTCTTGCTCTCTCGCGTCATTTCAATGCTCATATTTATGGAGTGTCATGTGGAAACATGAATAATCGATCCCGGGCGATCGCTCAGCTAACAAAACTGACTGCTTTATTTATTTAGAAGTTAGATCATTAGTGAGAGCTTTTTAAAGCTAACAACCGTGAGAAAGCTATCATCTTCATTAGTGAGTGAATAATTATTAAAATTAACAAACGTGGAACGTGCTGAATACTTTTTTTAAAAAGCAAACTATTTTTAGGCACAACTGAAAAAAACATATTTCATAATTTCAGAGCGATAACTAACAATTAAAAAACACGTGATCTCTTAGTTAGATACAGCAAATTAGACAATTTTCTTCTAGATATTTTTTTTCTTCTGATGCTTTAAAAAAAACACAGGTTCCTCATTCGTTCCCAGGTGACGAAAAACCCGAGAGTATATCGTCGTTGGAAAGGCAGAAGGGCTCAAGCGACACTTTGGTCAAAAGTGACTTAAACTTGCAGTCTTAATCAGTTATTTTTCTGCATCAGAATGCTCTGACTTTCGTTTGATTCTAAAGACTTTAGTGGCCTTTCAGTCATCTAAAATATATTTACCGTTTGGAAGAAGGCTTGACTCAAGCGACACAAGTTTGTGATTTTTTTTTGCTTTTTGTAGCTTCCGGTACCTAAGTGAGAGCATTGAGTTACCCGAATTAACATGTTTTTCAAAATCCAACCAGGTACTTAGCACTTATGAATTTTATTATAAAAAAATGAATTAAGGTTTTCTGGTGTAAACTTTCCAAAATGGCACTTCATCCCTTTTGCCTTTCCGGTGTCGATGTGAATCCTTCCCACTGCCATCGTTATAAGCGGAAAACATGTATGTATAAATATGCTATGATGGAGTACTTAGCTAGCAGGGGATCGAAACCACGGCGTCTGGGTGGGAAATCGACGCTTCGAATCAGTCTGCCACCAACTAGTCAAGTAATTACTTTATTTTGCTTTAATTTTACCTGATTTTTAACACCGCCTTGCCATTTCATGTCAGATGGCATTTGAGAATAAATTGTAATCATTATTTAAAAGTATTTATTGTAAGTGTAACATAGAGATACAACAGCAGAGACATATTGTATACGTAAGGTACCGGTCAATTGATTATGAATGATTTTATAATTATACTCGAGCGATTTCTTACATTTATGTGCGTCGAGTTTACAATATATCGTTTTACCTCTTCGTTTTCAACATATAACAAAAATATGTTGACAAATTTTTATTTTATTGTCATAATGTGATTTATGAATCTGAGATACAATTATTGTTTTATGCATATTATAAGTATTACGTATCTCCATCAAATTGGCCTTTATTAAAAAAAACCAGTTTAACTAATAAGTATTCGAAATAAATAAAGAAAAATACCTGTAATAGTTGAATATTATTAAGATAATTTATTATATGTTGTTAAGATAATGATTGATATTTTATATTGTACTACAACGACATACGTATTGCAATTTATGCTTACACACAGATGCGAATCCATATGAACCTCCGGAATAAAAGTCATAGTTTTTAATACCATGAAATGCAAACGTCTTTGATTATGGATGGTTACATAATAAAACTTCAAAAAAATCATCCTATCTTAACACATATATGTATTTATACATATATTTTAAATTCCGTTCTTTTTCTTTATTTACTATTTCTTTCCCAGGATTTGCCATTACAGATGGGGTTCATTACAATAAAGTATAGACATTGAGCAAAGTGCGGCCGTAGATTCTTTGAGGGTTGAAATATGATTCCTGGAGTGCCTTGATTACCGGGGCACGCATAATGGCCGTAGTTGGGTGGCTATTACGGCACATATCAGGGGTAATATTTAAATTTCATGAATGTATGGTTGACCATCAAAAAAATTATTGTATAAAAAGATAATATTTTTGTTTTTACCTGAAAAATTATAAGACTTTGACGAGTCAGCAGATAAGTAGGTACCTACTGATGTTGTTTCTATCTTGACCTCATTAAAAATCACCGTTACTGTTCAATCAAGATGACTGATAAACACAACTTTTAGGCAAAATTATTCATCACATAGTCTCTTTCGAGAGTGATTCATTCCAACAATTCTTTAGCAATTAGATGCCTTTTTTGTAGAGCAATTTATCTTTGGCCTCAAAATGGGCTTCAGTTTCGGCAATCACTTTTTCATTGGATCCACATATTTTTCCCTGGAGCATTCTTTTGTAGGTCTGCAAATAGGTAGTAGTCGCTGGAACTTATAAAAAACTTACTTTGGTAGAATTGACTTGTAAAGTTCTGTGTCGTCAACGCGTTTTTGTTTTTTGATCGACTGTGAGCAAATGTGGCACCCACTTCCAATAGAGCTTTCTCATGGACAAATGTTTATGCAAAATGGTAAATACACTGCCTTCTTATATCTTCAAGGTAGCAGCTATCTCACCCAACTTCAATTTACGGCAAAATTTTAATGATCGGCCAAGACTATTTTGTGAACTTTTTTTATGTCTTCTGAACAACTGCCGAATTTGGGCGACCAGAGCATTCAGCATCATTGGTGTTTGTACGGCTGCGCTTAAAATCAGCAAACCACTTCTCTACTACTTTGTCCAAATATTATTTGTCAAGCCATTGCTTTGCTTGAACGGTATTTTTCCCATTCAAAAGCAATGCTATATCAACACATGAAAATGTATTTTTTCCATCGTGTCGAAAATTACAAAAGTAGTGTCCCTAAAACCACTGTTACTTGTGAACTAAACGTCAGGTTGTTATGAAATTTTGACACGTATTATTTGAAGGTTAATACTTCCTAAAAAGCATTTCTATTTGTCAATAGTGGCGCCAACTATATGTCATCCTACGAACTTATTTTTTTTCGAGTTTCGAGCCGTAGGTACCACATCCAGACTTATGGTTCATAAAAAAATATTTCCTTAAAATTTGAAAAAGTACGTCATTAGATTTGAAATATTAGAAAACTTCAATACGGTGTCGTTCATTCAGACCAACAATATTTCTCTTCGGGTATGAATGACGTCGCAAGGCTCTCGCCCATAGCGCTTCGTAGCAACTACACCTTGGTATGCCGACTGCCGCCGCGTTTGATGTATTCATAAAACCGGCGGATAAACGAAGGAGGATTTTTCATTATGAAAAACACGAACGTACTCAATGACGTACCTACCCACGGATATACGTAAGAGGACCTTCGTAATAATTTAGAATGTGGATCCGCTGTACGATCATTAGTGACATCACCCGTGGGAAATTCCGGAAATGTTGAACTTTGCATTTTTACGCCGGTTTGTTCAAATGAGAATCTTGAATTAAGTTCTAATCGACTTTGCTCAAATGGAGGTAATATGGGTTTTCTAGAACTTTTTTTAGGTTTATTAGATAACAAACTTAATACGATAGTTTGTGTTAAGATGCATTTGCACTCGGAAGCTCCTTTAGGGTAGCTCTTTCTTTACGCAGTGAAATTTGAAAAAAATATCTACGATTTCACCGTAATTTCACGATAATTTTGTACGGGGAGGTGCCTTACAAATCGGTGACGATGTCAAAGTTATGATATTTTGATCTAGTAATTATTTTGAAAAAAGGGCAAAAACTTTCACTACTCCACCGATGCTCTGTTTGGAATATTGCGATTTGAATTTTATTGATAAGATATCTACAAAATCAAAACAGTTACTTAAGATTGTTTTTTAGAATAAACTTATTACAGCTTTATGATTTATGTTTGTATTAATTATTAAAACAATATTAAAAAAAAAAAACAAAATAATATGAAACAGAAGACACAGAAAATTAAAAGCTTAGGTTGTGACCGGTACTTCTAATTTATGTTAAAAAAAACGTGTGCAACCATTAAACATAACAATTTTTAATGAAAGCACGTAGTGTAATTGCCTGCTTCACTGTTTATATATACACTTCAGAAGTTTCAAATAGAATCACTTCGTCAAACTAACTGTAGTTAATCGTCAACCGATAAAAACCATTTCAGAGAGAAATTGCCGCTAAGCCATTTCTTAAAAGTTCGTCTCACTTAAAAAATAAAAATACAACACCTCGTTGTGGCTACCCTCATAAAGTGAAATGAAAAAATGTTATCATTATTTCGCACTCATTTTTCATAAACCCCTAATTATTTAATGGGCTAATTACTTAGTATAAGACCACATATTTAATTTATAAAATTATGATCGACCTGTTTCGCTTAGTCAAGCATCATCAGGGTACAAAATAAAACTAAACAAAAAATACAAAGTGTGTGGTTATATATACTCGTATACACAGAAAGAGAACACAATATAAGAATAAAATAAAAGTACAGTGAGAAACATTTCAATTATAACCAAGAAACGAAGAGAAAGAGACATAGTATGAAATGAAAGAGGTGAAACGTCAACTAAAGAGCTTTTAAAATTATCATGTGAAGTTTTATGAATTTACGTTTAAAAAAAACTAAAATGATTGAATTGGAAAGATATACAAAAACAAACTTAAACAGCTCTAATATAAAGTCACCAGTTGAAATATTGCTTCTAACCATAATAGTAAGCGTCTGAAAATGACATCTTCTTTCCTAGAGTAGTTCCGGGCCAATCCTTCTTATCAAGTAATATCCGAGGTAATTCATCACTATCATTACGCTCACCATTTTCCTTAATATAACCGTGGCTAGCAGGCAGCATCGGCTGGAGGAGCGGTCATTACCTCTCGTGATGGCCCGGGCTGGCTGCTCCGAGCGCCCAGCCTCTCGGCCGGTATGTGCCGCGCCAGGCGGTGCCGCCTTTATTGGAGCAAAATGATTTTTCCGAGGGCGGTGGGGGCTGAGGGATGCAGTGGGGTACAGCGCATCAGAAAATAAATATTAATTTAATTTCAACTTCATTCTTCACCGTAGTAATAATGGGAAAAAATACATAACTTAGAAGCATTAGAAATTAGAAAATCCTTAAATATTAAATCTAGTATTTTGAATAACCAAATAAATTTATCTTTTAGTCCTATCCTAAACATGTTTTCAGTAAGCCGTTCTGTTATTCCCATAATCCTCTCAATTGCTCCTCCTTCCCATTCCAACCCTTCAATATGTATATATATATATCTCGGTATTCTGTATCTTAGTTTAATTTTACTATTGTCCTGAAGATGTAGGGGTGCTTCCGAAATCGGTCGATAAAATATTAAATAATAAAACCAATATTAAAGAAATTTTATCAGATTCCATTATAAATAAGGCAAGCCATAAAGTTTATGCTTTTTACGAATATGAGTTTATTAATGTTCGTAAATAATGCCGCCTTTTTTTAAGTTTACCAAATTTCATAGTCAACACGTGTTTCTTTTACGAAAATAATACGAAGATAACTCAATGCTCTCACTAAGTTACCTGAAGCGACAAAAAGCTTAAAATGTCCCAAACTTGTGTCGCTTCAGTCAAGCCTTCTCCCAAATGGTAAATATATTTTAGATGGCTGAAAGGCCACAAAACTCTTCAGAATCAAACGAGAGTCAGAGCATTCGATGCAGCAAAGAAAACCGACCAACACTGCATATTTAACTCATTTTTGACCTAAGTGTCGTTTAAGCCTTTTTTCTTTCCAGTGATGGTATGATGTCTTGTCAAATTTTTTCAAAGCTTTTCACTGAAATAACAGGAACGATTAACTGGGGTTAGAGTATGTATGAGACGATGTATGAATGTAAATGAAGCAAGAAGTGTGTGCCAAGACAGAGTTGTATGGCGATCCGTCCTCTCTGCCTACCCCTGCGGAGAAACGGCGTGATGGTTAGTTAGTTAAAATTATAAAGCTTATTGTGTTTTTTAATGAAGGTAACAGGTTGTAAGCTGGATAGTGGATGGTAATAATTTATCATTTTTTACATTTCCGTGGGTTATTTCACTAATAAATTGGAAACCTTTAACTTACTTTTTAAAATTTATATTTTGTGTTTCTATCATTTTCAAAATTATAAAATTTTTTCCGTTATATCGTACCCCACTGGTCTATCTTTTCCCGCTCATTCCTGCAGGTTTTTCATCATAGGTGGCCGTCTTTCATAAGCGGCTGTGTTTTGCGGAAAATTAAGGTTTTTCAATAGGGCTGTCCGCATCCACTGGGGGTGGTTAATTCCGCTAATATTATACTCACATGATCCTTTGATATTTCGGGGTTTTTGTCGGCGTCGTTAGCGATATTCCACACCTGCTGATTTTTGTAGTCGAACGTAAACATCATGTAAATGTACTAATCGATTAAGTTTATAACACGAACTGCACGATAACAGCTTATAATACAGAGCCACTAGAGCTTTTTGTTTTCAACACAGGTGGGATCAATCAAGCCTTACAATAAAAAGTATAAATATAATATTTCGGTGCATTGTTATTTTTTGTCGAGTCATATATTTTGATTGTTACAAAGAAGTAAAAAATTTCAAGATTAATATTTTGGTGTTGTTAATCACCACTTATTTATACAAAACAAAAAGTCCGTAAAGTACAACGGAAAGGAATAGAACATTTTTCTATTTATTTTGAGTAAACCCCACACAAGAGACCCTGAAACAAATAATTTCCATCAAGGCCTTTGTCATCTCTGAGGGTGCTTTGCTAGAGATTTTTCGAGGAAAAGAAGTGGTCAATAAGAAAATTGTTTTAGTATCGTACCAGAGACCATTCAAAATTTAAACATTGCTTAAAATGGACTTAAAGGTCAGCACCCAAAAATACACACTTTTTGCTTTCATACGTTAAATTATTATGAAAAAGCCCATCAGGGCGTTAATAAATACATAAATAAATAAAACAACCAACACTATATATGTTTTATCTGTAAATTCTATACAAGTAGTAAGATTTCCAGTGATTTTTTTGTTTTTACTGTAATCTTTTAATTTCTATATGGAATGCATACTGAAACCTTAGGTAAAACATTCAAAAACGCCTTTTCTGGTTTTCAGACTGCACGTTTTACTGAAATTTTATTGTGTTTTTTCATAGAATGAAAATATTTTTTTTATTGACTGGAAACCTTCCCGACATTTTCCAAACTGCCCATGTAGAGTTCACAAAAAAATTATGTGCAGTATCGCTTGTTTTAGAATGCTACAAATTTGCCCTATTTTTTGGTGCTGAACCTTTATTTTGTTTAGTAACAAGATATATATTAAGATGTAATAGTAGTGTCTAGTTTTACCGCAGTCCTCCCTCTGTGTCAAAGAAAAATCTTTATAATTTCAGGGAAAACAATAAAATCGGCGAATCTTACTAAAAGGTCGAGCAGTTAATTGATCTGGTCTAATTCTTATGTTATCAGTACAATTAAATAGCTTTCCTTGAAAAAATATCCCTTTTTATCCTTTAGTAACGACATCCATAAAGCACGAAAACACCATTCCCTTTATTCGTGCAAAGCGATTCAAATCACTTACAATATTACCTCCAGCGCAGAATCAATGGCCAATACATCTCGAACAATTCCAGATCCGACACCATCCGATCTGGCATCGTCTCCAATAACTATATACATTAATCTCCGTAAATCTCCAGCATAGAAACGGTCCAGACATTCCCTGTAAACAAACAATTATCTCCGAAGACAGTTGTTGTTCTCCAACTGGCCGGAACTCGAAGAATTAGGACAATACGAACGGAGGTAAATTGAAATAATGTGAGATGTGAGATTCACAATGTAACACATTCAGTGAATGAACAAGTTAGTGCTTTTTATTATTTTACATTATATATGAATTTATTTTATTTTGCAAAACAGTTTTACACCAATACATTAAAACTGAATAGCTAGTTCTTGCTGAAACTTGTTGTAGGTCATGTGAAAAATATCCACATTTTCTAGGAGGTAGTTAATTTCACCTAGTAAGTCTTCCCAAGGGCATTACCGTTGGTAAGTTAGTTAGAAAAATAAAATAAAAAACTTATTTAACAGAATTACTTTTTCATTTCATTAAATATATCCAGCCACAAAATAATTGCTTTCTACGAAAATATAAAAAAAATAAAAATAATTTCAATAAAAATATAACATTATCAGACCTATGCTTTAGGCAGTCCAATAACGATTGAATGATTACAGACTAAGAAACACACACACGGACGGTAAAAATCAAAGAAACCATTCCCACAATAGCAACCAAATAATGATCCGCTTCGTTTGCTCCGCCTTTAGGAAAACCTATCCGATCCAACTCTTGTTTACTTTACCTTTGGTTTTCCTATTTTCCGGAAGCAGCAGTGTGAATTTTCCGGTGTTTTCATGGAACAAAATGAATGTTTGCAGTTTTAGCTTCGTATAGGTAAATAGAAAAATCGTTCTCTTTAGAGAAGCTTTGAAATGAAATGCTGGATGTGAGCGTGTTTCAAAATGCTGCTTTAACTATTTACAGTAAAAAACAAAATAGGTTTCTTTCGTGGCAGAGTGGTAAGTTTCTTGGTTAACCAGGGCTATGGGGGTGAGGAATAATTATTTATCTCACTGTTTATTATTATTCACTGCATATTTTTGTCTCATACATACAATTCTGTTATTATGACTCTTCACATGGCCCGATTCAAGTATTTGGTTCAATTGATCGTGTCGTGTCTTCCTCGGGCGTCCCCATCTTCTTTTTCCATTCACTTTTGCATTTTATATATTTTTCACCCTTCTCTCTTCGTTTATTTGCTTTACATGCCCAAACCATATAAGCGTCCCTTTTTTGATTCTATTCACTACGCTTATATCAGTCTTGTATTCTTACCTGAAAAATTAAATTAAATTAACTGAAATGAAATGAAATTTACACAGCTATTCTATTTGAATTTTAATTGACTCTAGTTTATTCAAAAGCTGATCCCTTGAGGTAATTTTTCCACAAAAAACGGCGCTATAAAAGTTATCCATTTATTATTATTAAGACAGAGAGCTTTGGAATATAATAATAATATATATTTTTTAAAACACGCTAGACGCTACAATATTTTTTTCCGATTATCTCGAATCGTACGTTGGACGAACCCTATTAGTAAATCTAGTACCGCATTATAAACGGTCAACTTCAAATAGCTTTTTTTGTGATTTAACCACTTCGAGGGTGCTTTACATTGGTTATTGTACGTATGTTGTAGTATTTTCTACAAAAAATATTTTCATTTATTTATTGAGATTTTTATGGCCATTTTCTGGCTTCAGAGTAAATGTAGGTCATTTCAAGAATGCGACCCTAGCGTTATATTATTAATTAAGCAAAAGCAAAAATGAAAAAGTTTCAAAATATACCTTTTTTTATTTAGATGTAGCACAAAGTTTCATATTTTTCAATACGCAAAGAAAATATGAATTAACCTTTGTGTCCAGTTCACCGTCGCGTCGTTAATGATAAGCGCCGGTATAACGTCCGGCGCTCGTTACCGGTGCCGGTCAGTGGGATGGAATATAGACGGCAAATGGAGGCGTCGCGACGCCCGACGCCCTGCGCCCGGGGCAGCGGATTCTTTCCGTCCCGAACTGATCGATTGGACTCTATTGAAATGTTTGTTTTCACCGTTGTAATTGATGAGAATGTCACATTTACGAGTAGTAAAGATACGTCAACAAGGAACGTAATGTTATTAAGCTGTTTAAGGTTATCGAAATTAATTCACTAAATATATAAAATACTAGTAGTTACCATCCGGCTTCGCAAAGATTAAATTGTTATTTTTTTTTCAATAAATAACAACAAAAATATGAAACAGTCAATATGACGACCTAGTTTATTTTTCAACATGTATGATGGTTGGAACATTCTCTTTTGGTGCTTTATTTACTAAAAACAATTGGCTCATTCGTTATTTGAATGAAAATCATTATTTCACGTAATTAACACATATTTTTCCGATATATTGACCTATGCGCTCTCATATCTATAATGATAGATTACACTTTAAATATAGTCATTCTTTGATAATATAATCTCTCATAATATCATATAAAAATCATTTGTACTTTTCTAACTTACAGCTATTTAAGAAAAAAAAATGCAATATATAAATAATAAAATAACACTCATATTGCTTAAATCTACATCATATAAACGTAAAATCAAGCTTGTAATGTATAAAATATAAAAAAAAAATGTGTAGATATCAAATAATAACCTGCGATAAATATTTTCTTGTTTATTCTTGCCTTTCCTAAATCCAGGAATACTAAACAAAGCATTATGACAATAATAAAATACGTTGAATTTCTTTATTATAACAATAAACTAGAACCCTACGAAAGGTATAAAATGTAGTTCTTTTTATTTCATTTTTCTGACTTATATCTGTGTGGTGGACAAACCACATTCGCAATACAATAGAAGGCATATTTCCCTTGACCCTCTACGCCCCTTGCGTTCCTGCCCCTATCCCACGAAGTCTGCCTTTTGCCTTTCCTATTGTTGTTTATGTCAACAATAACTTTAACTCCATTTCGTAGCGGCAATACTCTTCTTCTACCCCCGTGAACCTTTTACTACGGACGTCTCTGGACTTCACTAACTGCCCCTTCCTAGCTGCTTGCTACCCTTACAGGAGGGTTGATTCTTGCTTCATTTTATTATTGTTTTCTTGATTTTCGGACTGCAGCAATGTGCGTATATTTTTCTTGTCAGAAAAGAAGCCTCGGGATACCTTGAGTCGTCTTTATTTTTATAATTATTTGTCATTCAGAAGTTCTTAACGATTTTTCTTTGCAGTATTTAAGTTTTCCTAGAATTCTTCTCACATAATATTATAATTTAACATGTTTACTTAAACAACGAAACATTAAGAGCAAACACAATCCAATTATAAGATTATTAAGCAATGCTTTATATTAAAACTACTATAGAAGAATGAGTGAGAAGTGTGCAGTATTGTGGAGTATGAGTTAAGCTTGTGTCTATCGTAATCTGTTAAAATGAGGTTATATTTATCACTCTCTCTTTGTTTTTCCCTTAAATGCCGAAAACTAATTTTGAATACCAAGTTGGTCAAAATATTTCGGATCTAATAGTAAAACAATTGTAAACCAGCAATGGCACATAAAATTAACATATTTTTGAATTTAAGAAAATGTTTTATTGATACAATCAATATTACAATGAATTTACAAACGAATTTTTACCCGTGAAAAATCACGAGATGTTACTTGACTTGCCAAGAAAAATATTACTTTGAAAAATATTGCTTCGATCCACCCATTTAAAATGTAAAATAATATCTGCTAAAATATAATGAAGCAAGGTATTTTATTAGTTAGGTAAGGATTTGAAAAAAAATAATATGATCATTTTCTGAGCACATCTGTCAGTTCCCAACATAAAAATTTCACACTCGTACGTGCTCACAAATGAAATTATTGATGGTTAATATTTCACCAATCAACCCATTTAAATATACCTGGTTACCTATGGCTTATGTAACTCGGGATATAACTCTTTTAAAATGAATATAGCAACTAAGTCGGGAAGATCAAAGAGTATAATTTAAATTTATTTTATTTATAAAAATAACGCTGATATTATGTAAAAACCCTTAGATTCATTCAAATCATCACCATGTAACCGGTATACCACAAGGTAGTACACTTACTCAAAGGTATATTCATATGCAATTGTATCAACTTAAAAAAAAACTGTTCATGTGAGTAATAAAAGAGGTGGTAAAAGCTTAACTAAGGGTAAAATAAATCAAAAACAAAAGTTAGAGATTAAGGTCGAAAATTTTCAATATTATACAGGTATATAGATCCGATGGCATTGATTCCTGACATAGATGTTATTAATACCATAATAGATGTTACAAATAGAGATAGATTTAAAATTTTACCAGTTTGAAAATGCCTGTTGCAAGGTGAAACTGGTACATTAAAAAATAAATAGTTTTTTATTCGTAAATTCACCAAGAATTATAAATTCCAAAATTAAAAATAATTAAGCTGATATTTTAAAAACAAAAAATCGTATTTGAAAAAGGCCTGCATCCTCGTGATAAAACTTAAGACAAAATAAAACGAACCCGACACACGTCGCTTTTTGTTTTTGATAAAAATACGAAAAAAATATTAAAAACATAATGAAAATTGTGTCAAAACCACTATGCGTTATTTTGTTACGCAAAGTTTGCCTATACTTTTCTTTTTCTGTCCCAATAAACTTGCGAACAATACACCCGGAGTCCATCTCCATTAATTCTCATGTTAATATTTCATGGCGAGGCAGAGAGTAAACTTATTTATAAAGCCGGGAAGAGACCTACCTTTTCTTTGTTTACTGTTTAATCAAATACTTTTCGTAACGAAAATCACGATAGACTGACAGGCGGGCATTGGTCAAAAATAAATATTAACCCCCAAATGACAGGAAAAGGGAAACAATTTTTAGATGCGAATCATGAAGTGTTTTAAACCATTGATATTTCTGCAAAAAATAAGTGTCCAGACCAACCGAAAAGAATAGGGCACGATCAAGTAAATTATTTTTTATTAACACTAAATCTAAAGAAAAAGGAAACACAATATTAATTACGAAAAAGTATAAGACAATCACTTACATTTATCATGAAAATGAAATAATATTTTTTTATAAGACCACAGATTTTATTTTTATTTTTATGACCGACTGGTTTCGCTTAGCCTAAGCATCATCTAAGTACAAAACTAAACAAAAAAATATACATAGTGTGTGGTTATATATACTCGTACAAACAGAGGATAACGCAATACAAAATGAAATAGGAGTACAGTAAGAAAATAAAATAAAATTGTAATGTTATTATTTTGTTTTATTTTATTTTATATTGTGTTTTCCCCCTGTATGTATCAGCATATGATTGATAAATGATTTATCTGTATATTCTATACGGCCAGTTAGGGAAATGTCTAAGGTTTCCAGTGAATACAATTTATTAACCGTAATCTTTTAAATTATTTATGAAGTGCTGGAATTTCAAGTAAAACGTTCGAAAATGACTGCGCTGGTTTTCAAAGTGCACCTTTTACCGTCATTTCAATATTTATTCCATAGAATTTAAAAGATTACACCTTAATTTTTTTATTCACTTAAAGCCTCGGAAACTCACCCAACTTCCGTAGATTTCAGACAAACCATGTGCAATATTGCTTGTATTAGATTGCTATAAAGGGACATTTAGCGCCATTTTGGGTGCTAAGCCTTAACAAACATCCCAATGAAAATCGATTGACCGTAGGAATATTTACTGTCGTGTTCAATTTGTTTAATGTTTTTAAAATAAGAAAAACTGATGAAAAGGGTGGGTACTGTATTAGTAAATGTTTTCTAGTCCAAACCTATCATTATCACCCCACGGTCACGAGCGGGTTACCGCTCACCGCGTCAATTTAATACTTTTCCCCACACAATGGCCCGAGCTTCCGTGGCTTTCTCCGATGTCCGGTTCCATATCGTCCTTTATATTCGCGCAGAGCCCCGCTGAGACGGCGCGACGTCATACAGGCCGGCTGTCATATTAAATTTGTATGGCCGGAGTTTATCCGAGTAGCAGGAAGACAGAGGTGGGACAGGGTGAGCGACGGATTAGGGACTCCGTTATTACGTTTTGTTGAATTCGGGTTTTTTTTTGTCAAACACTTGTAGTCATATACTGATTTAATTGTTAAGGATATTATTGTAAAAAAATAATTACATAATTTAATTCAGTTTTGCGTAAATAACGATTTAAAAAAAAACTTTGAAACGTCTTGGAAACTTGTCCAATATTAGATATATTTCCCGTACACTCAAAAAAATATCTCATTATTCTTTAATTGTTTTCTCAGTTGACGGTTTGCTTCTTTCAATTCATACTATTTGTCCCTTTCTCTATGTTCCTCTGTTATAGTTTAAAGGTTATTCTATTGTTTTCTCACAGTTCTCTTATTTTATTTTATATTGTGTTCTCCATCTGTATGTATATATAACCGCACATTATGTTTGGTTAAATTTTGTACCTTGATAATGCTTAGGCGAAGCGAAACCAATCGGTGATAATTTTTTTTTTTAAATCTGTGGTCTTATAAGTTTTAATTTTTTTTTATTATTTTAAAAAAATCATTATCCCGTTAAACTACAATTATGTAGTTTGGTAATAGGTTTATTTTTATTAAATATATAATATCTCAAAGTGAGTGATTCACAGAATCGATCCAATCCAGAATGGTAGATACTCTAAGTATCGCCCTGATGAAAGACCACCATTCGGAATCGAACCGTTGCTTGAAATGACTTTAGCCGTGTTTGGTGAACATATCTGAATAGTCAGGTACTTCAAAACCTTTCTTTTCCCTATTTCCTTCCCTACACTACCTTCAGCCTCACAGCAATCTCCAATTGGGGATGCCATAGTCTCACTGGCTCTAGACGGTTGGTAGCAGTTGAGACTATGCGGTATTAACTAGATTTTATTTTGCTTAAGTTTTGAAAAATCATAATTTCCCTAAGCATGTAATCGTTCTCAATATCAATGGCGATTATTTTTTTGTTATTATCATGCGTCTATCTTTTGAGTGACGCACCGGGTGGCTTTAATAAATCATGAGTGGACATTGCGCATGACAATACTGCAAAAACCGGTCCACTGCGATAAACCAGGGCACTAATGCAGTCTTCACTGGGGATGCAGTTGGGTGATTGAAAACTGACTGCGTAAATGCACTTACTGCAGATTTATTAACGTCCGTTTATAATTTATTACAGATTTCATTGCCGGCAACCCGTGCGATATTTTTTTTCAGGTAGGTACACGTTTCCCGTCTCAGCAGACAATGTTAGTTAAAGACGGGTATTGTGAAATAATTACGTGGAATTATCCTACCGGTAAAGCTCTAATTTTGCTCCAAAGGAGGCATGGTATTTTTTGCCACTTGTTTATATGCCTAATAGATCGGGAACGAGTATTAGGTTTTGTGTTTCTTCTCCCATGTAACGTGGTTATCACTATGACTAGATTCACTAATAATTCGTTACGAAAATAATAATAATAAACGGCTTCCGCTGCCGAACATTTAAAGGTCAGCACCGAAAAATTGACACTTTTTGGCTTTCTCATAAGCAATACTAAAAATTATTTATCTTTAAATTCTCTACGGGTAGTGAGAAAAATGTCTAAGGTTCCAGTGAATATAATTTATAAGTCGTTATAATTTTAATTCTTTATGAAATGCATTCAATAGTTTTAGGTAAAACGTTAAAAATCTTTACACTGGTTTTCAAAATACACGTTTTACTGACATTTAAAAATGGTTTTCATAGAATTTATGAGATTACGGCTCTAAATTTTTATTCACTCGAAACCTTAGACATTTTCCTAACTACCAATACAAAATCCACAAATAAATCATATGTTTTTTTTTTTTATATAATTCGATTGAATTAAATTTAATATTATTATTATTGAGTTCTGCTATTTTAAGTTTTTTTTATTTTAGTTTTTAGTGACAGCTGTTTCGGCGTTTAAGGCCATTGTCAAAAAACTTAAAATAGCAGAACTCAATAATAATAATATTAAATTTAATTCAATTGAATTATATAAAAATTAAAATGGAGTTCTACAAATTAAACACAAAAACTATAAATAAATCATATGTAGTATTTGCTTCTATTATAATGCTACGAAATGACGTTCAGAGTCATTTTTGAGTGCTAATATTTAAGTTCCTGGGCTATGAATCCAGAGATCGTGAGATCGAAATACGACGAGCGCAAATGAATTCAATTAATTTAATGTGTTATTTCACATACAACAAATATACATAGTTCCAAATCTCCAGATAGATAATTTTGTCATCTTCCTGGTAAAAGATTACTATTGAAAAACTTTTCTCAAAATGGCTTTTGACGTACTTAGTGACAGTATCTAAATATCCAAGTATTTCTCACGCTTTTTCTTTCCCAACTCCTTCCTCTTGTGTGGTATTCACATTAAAACAATTAAATTTCTTCAACTGTGCCAAATATTGCCCTATTTGTGATTTTTTTATAAAAAAAACTATTATCGTTATTATTTATTTTTTAGTAAATACCACACTAGAGTCTCAACTGCTCCCAACCGTCTAGAGCCAGTGAAACTATGGCATCCCCAATATTGGGATATTTTGTGAGGCTGAAGGTAGTGGAGAGAGGAAGGAGACAGAGAAGAGGAAGGTTGGGAAGGACTTGGATATTCGGATCTGGTCACCAAACACAGTCAAAGCTTTCGATTTTGAATGGTGGTATTATATATGAATTAAAATGTGTTATGACACATATTAATTAAATAAAAGTTATTTGCGTATGCCGGGTTTGAACCCACGACTTTTGGATTCGTAGTCGAACGTCTTACCACTCGACCATGGAAGCCGTCAATTATATAACCTTCGTACTCGTATTGAAATTTGACAATCATTAAACAAGCGGAATTAGTTAGCATTGTACACGACTTCCAAATTTACTCGGAGTTACGTCGATCGTTTTTTGGAGAAGATGAAAATAATTGTTTTATTCATCCCCAACCCTCCGCGGTATAACGGTTTAGTTACCCCCTGTCGGCCGGTGTTCCCAGACTGCACACTGGGCGAGTCAAACCAAACTCTGATGAAAAGGTATAATCAATTAACCTTCAATGGACGATTATTGGGATATACGAGTCGGCGGGTGCACAGGGAGCCGATGCAGCGGGGGGATGATAGTGATGGGGGAGGCTGCAATAGGGGATGTAAAACGCTGAGTTAATGTAGACATGGACCGTGAGCAAGGTTTTTATACCTATGAACAATTGAGGAATATGGTTTAAATGTGAATTATTCCTTAGAATATGATGAAATCCATTATTTTGATTTTCAAAAGGCTCTGTTTTTTTCATAAAGCACTTAAAAAATAATTTATCCTGTATAATTTTGTATCTAGATCACCTGAAATTTTATCAGCGCTCCGTCAAAACCATTTTATTTTACAGTATGTACTTACTTTACAGTTTCTTGTTATTTGAATTCGTTGAAACCAAGTCTTCTAGCTAAAAAAAAGGAATGTTTAATAAAGGGGCTATAGTTATTTGAATTTCACGAGTTCCTGCTAACTACTGTGTTCTATTTTATTTATAAAATTGATTGAATAAAAGTTCACCTCGGTTGTTTCATAAGCAAAATATGTAAATACTAGTTTTTACCCGTGAAAAATCACGGATTCACGGAACTCGACTGGCCAAGAAAAAATATAAATTGCTTTTATCCACCCATTTCACATATAGAATAATGTTTGCTAAAATAAAATATAGGTAGCTACTTTATTAGGTATTTAGGGATTTGAAAAAAAAAGAACATTTTATTTAACATCAGTTTTAAATTTCGAAAAGTTCACACTTGAATGGAGGTACTTACTCACAAAGGAAATTATTTATAGTTTTTTTTTAAAACTCACATCTGTAGGTGGGGTAGCTAAATAATACCTCTCCCCACCTATGCTTACAAAAACAAGAGTGTGCTAAATCTCCACTGTGCCTCTGCTTATTTAGTTTGCAATTCAGCATTACAATTCGCCGTGCGAACAAAGCCCGCAGTCGCGTGGACGGCGCGTGCGGCTTCGTTTGGGCTTCATAGATGTCACTAAATGTGCACGTTTTGGCAAGGGATCAGATATTATTTTTAATGATGAGAGAACTCCGGGCAGATGCGGACGCGTTTTATCGCGTTTTTCCCAAAGATCTTGTTGAAAATATGCATTCTCCACAAGGTGGAAATTATGAAATTGATTCTGTTTTTCATAACAAACTCTGGCTCAGGTATTAAACATTTTTTTTATTTTTTTGTTTTTTTTAAATCTTCATCGATAAACTCCTACTAGATGAAAATAACTGGCTAACATCTATATACTTGTTTTTGTGGAATATAACATCATTATCGAGAATCTAAGACAAGAATCTGTTTGAAGAAACTTTTTGAAGAAATACTATTTTTTCGTGGTGTTAAGCCATGTTACGATTCCTCCTTCTACTTGAACTTACATTCGGCCAGTATTTAAGTGACCATCATTATTATTATCACCAAACTAAAATCGCAAAGAGGAGACAAACAAAAAAACTGATTCATAAATTAAGCACGGTAATATTAAAAATATAGGTTTTTTAAATAAATATAATTAATTCAAAGGAGTTATTTTCTTCGGCGTTAGTTCTCAATAACAAAGTTCATTAGAAAGCCATTCACGGGCATGATCAAGCAAGATCTGGTGAAAGCTCTCTGATTACCATACTGCAAGCTTGCGATCTTTGCCTATGGAGTTATCTCCACTGATTGGCTAGAGTGTTGATATAAAGTGCAGTGATCGGCAACTACCGCGAAAAACCGCCGTTATGTTGGATTGCACCAAAAAATAACTATTTGCCATTATTTATTACAAAAATTAGCCGTACTAGGATGATGTTACTTTTTTTTGGTGTAAGTTTAATATACTCACTAAAAAAGGGGTTCTAAAACTTGTAGTACAGCAACAAAACTGTGATCATCAGCAGCACATGGAAAACACATTTTTTTCTCGATTTAATCATTTTTACATTTAAAAAATCTATTTTATTTTTAAATACAACTAACAGATGATATTAACCCCTTAAAAACCGAATATTTTGAAATGATCAAAAAAATTCAACTCGATTTACTCGAAAACAATATTTAAAAAAAAAAGTCACATGACAAAATCGACCCCAGTCTCCTTTCCATACCACAAGTTTATAACCTACATGAGTTTCAAATTATTTTGTCTTATCCACAAATAAGAAAAACGCTCTTCCAAAAATAAACCATAGTTATTACTACAACTGTGGTGCATTTCCCTACTTAAAAATAAGTTTATTTATTTATTTGTAAGGCTTCTTCTCTTTTGTAAGATTGTACTAAAAAACTTGACGGTCATTCAATAATTCATTACTCTTGAAATTAAAACAAAACATTTTGCAAAGCATTCTGGCTACTCAATATCTGTTTATTTTTTGTAATTGTTATCACCTTTTGCATTACTACCACAAAATATAGTTCACTTTCGTAATGTGGTATTATTCCTTTTTTAATTTTTTATTTAAAACTTTTTGTTTCTTACATTACTTTTTTACATTACCTACCTCACTAGGTCATAAGAACCTGTTCTGAGGTAAGTGACAGTGAGTACAAGTAGAATAATTTTTTTAAATGATGATATTTGTTACACAATGTTCTAGTTTGTCATGTTGAAGAATTTCAAGTGCTATTTTAGGAGGTCTTCAATTTCCTTGCGGTCCTTACTCATTTGCCATTTAGTAATGTAATATCTACAAATACGTAATTTTCATTTTAAAACGTTCTGCCCCACTTTATTCAATAATTGGTAGGTATTGATGGTAAGTGCTACGTGATTTTCCTGAAGCTTTAATATTTTTCCAAGCTTTTTAAAGTGATCTACAGGTGATATTTAAAAAAAAATGAACCCAACAGAATATTAAATTAAAAAAGCGATGCTTATCGTTGTGAAAATAGTACGATTGAGATTATAAAATTTCTGAAGGCGGCAAATATCATGTTATTGAAAAACTGTACCAGATGAACGTTGCAGAATTTCAAGAGTGTTTTGTATACCATATAACGACTGTCGCTAATATCTACTAACTTCCAGCAGGAGACACTGTTAGAACAGGTTTGCTCACGCAAATTTGTTCACCCCTGAGCACGAGAGGTATAACTAAGAGTTATCGTTGCATTCGGCATTCGTTGTGCATTACTAGTCGCGCACAGCGGGTCACGTGTCACCCCGCGCCCCATTGTCCGCGCGGGGGAAAGCGGGCCTAATGGACATTCACAATAAATTGCCGATTGTAAGGCGCAGCACCAACTAAACTCGCATTTAGTGATAAAGGTACGAGACGCTTCGGGACTTCCACTTGACAGGGTCTCCTATGCTTAATGCATGCTTACGTCTATGCAGGCGGGATATGCCTCCTACGGTAGTGATTTTTCCCTTTCTTTACATTAGCGAAAATATTGCACACTGTCGATGGCGAAAAATAATGATGCACTTAGGGTTTTAGGAAAATAATTGCATACATGTTTTTTAGTGCGTTAAAAAATTTGGAACTATCTTCCAAATTTGTGATCTCACAATTGAACGAATTATTTTTTTCAAAGAGTATGTTAGAGTTAAAATCAACACAATTTTTTTCAAAGATATATAATTGGATTATTTTTGTTAATAGTATATTTTCATCATCGCCTACAATTTTTTCTGCTAAGTTAATATAATTGTTATTTTGTATTTTTTACTTGCCCGAAGATGTCACGAACATGTGACGAAACCAGTTTTGGCAACAAAAACTAAACTGTTTTATGTATAGTATATATACACATATTCTAATTAAAAAAACTGAACGAAACTAACTTATTTGGTAACAAAATAAAATGAACTTTCCCAAAGATAACATATTATACAATTTACTACCTTTTAGATTTACATCGTCACTTGAGACGTCTTCATAATGCTCTTTTTTTATATGAATACCGCACAAGAGTCTTGACTGCTCCCAACCGTCTAGAGCCAGTGAGACTATGGCATCCCTATAGGGTATGTTGTGAGGCTGAAGGAAGTGGGGAGGGGAAGGAGATGACGATTACCCAGCTATTTCTGGTCAACAAAAAAGCTAAACTATTTTTGATTCTGAATGGTGGTCTTTCACCAGGGCGATACTTAGAGTATCTACCACTCTGGAACGTGCCGCAAATATACTTTTATTATTTTCATATTAATTAAATGTGTTATGACACATATTAATTAAATAAAAGTTATTGGCGCACGCCGGGTTTGAACCCGCGACCTTTTGATTCGTAGTCGAGCGTCTTACCACTCGACCATGAAGGCCGTTTATGCTTAAATTGTTTAGTCACTAGATCTGAATAGTCAATTTTTTTTCTCTATTATCTTTCCACTTCTCAGCTTCCCAGTATCGGGGGTACCACTACGCCATTGATTACTGGCAGTCTTGTATGAAAATTAACATTTAAAAAAAAGTATATTTTAATTAATTTATTTTTTCATGTCACTTTTAACTTATATTACACTTTTCATTCTCTTTTTACTCCGTGCAAACAAAAAAATGTCCATCGAACATGAAGGGGAATAAAATTAACTGAATCTTTTGTATACCTAACGTTTATTATTATAGGTAGAGTCTGTCAGAGGGGTTGAATTTTGTCTGCAGGACGCGAGTACGAATTACCCTTAAAAATGTTGACGCTCACGTGTGGAAAAAAAGTTTTGAAATTGATTTTTTGCAAAACGTTTCATGTTTGGGTTACGCCGCTCTGCATTCTTTCATATGTGCATAATACACCCATCAGGATTGATGGTAATATTATGTTAATTTAGAAGTCAATGAACTCAAATCCTTAACACTGAGTTAACGGTCTAAGGTATCGAAGCAAATATTACACGATGATGTTTTTGTAATAATAGAAGCTATAAACTTTGTTACATTTGCTCAATGCATTTGGGATAGAATAATGTCTAATTTTTAGTTCTGATGGTGGATGACTTTATTACGAAATTACAATTTTAAATTTATTTATCTGTTATGTTTTGTATTTTTGAAAGTAAACACTGAAATGCGTATTGCTTTGCTAGTTTTTGTTCTGTCATGTGACAATTATTTATTTATTTCAATGCATTGCAAAATATGAATTATTTTTTTAATCTTTGATGCGAGAACTTGAAGAAGGATAAATTAAAAACTTTATGCCAACAATATTTTTTCATGAGAACATAAATAAATTTTATCAAATTAAATTCGAACTCGAGGGTCCAATTGAAAATATTGAAATGATGTGCCTTAGAGCGAAATAGTGTCAATAGTAAACTAAAGTTACAACTTTAAAAAGTAAATACCGCACAAGAGTCCCAAATGATCCCAATCGTCTGAAGTCAGTGAGACTGTGGCATCCCCAATTAGGACATGTTGAGAGACTGAAGTAAGGGGAAAAAGAGATTGATATGGGAAGAGGAAGGTTGGAAAGTACCTGGATATACAGATCTGGTCACCAAACACGGCTATAGCCATTTCAAGCAACGTTTCGATTCTGAATGGCGTTATTTTTCATGTGCGATACTTTGAATATCTACCATGGAACATGCCGCAACTATACTTTATATTATTTTATATTCATTAAATGTGGAATAACACATATTAATTAAACAAACATAATTTTCGCACGCTAGGATATGAACCCGCGACCTCTGGATTCGTAGTCGAGCGTCTTAACCACTCGACGGTGTCCATGGTCGAGTGGTAAGACGGTCGACCACGAATCCAAAGGTCGCGGGTTCGAACCCGGCTTGCGTAAATAACTTTTATTTAATTAAAACATTTAATGAATATAAAGTAAATTTGCTGCACGTTCAGAGTGGTAGATACTGGTGAAAGAACACCATTTAGAATCGAAACTTTGCGGGAAATGGCTTTTTAGCCATGTTTGGTGACCAGATCTGAGTAGCCAGGTACTTCCCAACCTACCTCTTCTTCTTCCCCTCCCCACTACATTCAGCCTCACAACATACCACAATTGGGGATGCCATAGTTTTACTGCCCCTAGACGGATGGGAGCAGTTGGGACTCTTGTGCAGTTTTCAGTATAATTTTTTTTTACTTGACTGTGGAGGCCGTCAAAACTCCGTCAACTAGTAAATACAAAAAATGGTACTTACCTAAATTCTGACAAACCTTCTTCTCCAATATACAGTTGCTACGCTCCTAAGATAATTGTATTGCGTCTATCAATTTACCAGCAATAGTTAAATAACCAGCTTGGTTTTAGCACAATCATCATTTTAGTAAGCCGCCGAATCGGGCATCTTTTCACCCTTCTGTTTCACTGATGACATCCTTCAGTCCACGTGTTTCTGTGCGCAGAACTAATCATCGAGCATTCGGTAGACACGTGCCACGTCTTTATTAGGTTTATTTATTCAAATCATATCGAGCGAAAATGATCGCGCATAACTAAGGGCGAGTCTAATACGTATACTCGTATATACTTCATAGTAACCTACATAGCCATGGGAACAAAATATAACTTTATTACAAGTACGTTTATTTATAGTTTTTGTGTTCAATTTGTAGAACTCTATTTTTATTTTTTATATAATTCAATTGAATTAAATTTAATAATATTATTATTGAGTTCTGCTATTTTAAAATTTTTTATTTTTGTTTTTAGTGACAGCTGTTTCGGCGTTTAAGGCAGGTCAGTTTGACAATGGTCTTAAACGCCGAAACAGCTGACACTAAAAACAAAAATGAAAAAACTTAAAATAGCAGAACTCAAAAATAATAATATTAAATTTAATTCGATTGAATTATATAAAAAAAAAACAAGTAGGTTTATTTATTTATTTTATTATATACGTCCGAAAGGGCTTTTACATTAAAAGATTAGCAATTGACGGTGAAAAAATGAGAATTATATGCACAAAAAAAAGGAATGGTTGTAGAGTAGTAAAAAATAGTGTTTGAATACATAAAAAGATTATTGATCAAATAAATATGTATGACCTTCTTATGTCTAAATTCCGTGCAGTTAAATACATCAGTCACCTCTGCGTATGTATTACCAACTACATGCAATCTAGGTACAAGCGAGTATCTAAAAGACTCCGTTCCTGATGTTATTGTTACAGATAAATAGCATTTTGGATCGAGTAGTTCTCTTTGGTATGAAAAACAAAAAAAGGTTCAATAAATCAGGGCTGTCTATAATACCATTGACAATTTTATAAATGAAAGTCAAGTCATAAATAATTCTTCGATCTGAAAGTTTTAATCAATTTAATTATTTTATCAAGTAGTGATAGTTAATATTTTCAATGGGTAGATAAAGTTTATAGTTTTTGTATCTAAGAAATTTATGTTGAATTTTTTCAATGGAGTCGGAGTGGATTTTATAGTAAGGGGACCAGAGAGAAGAATCATATTCCACTTGACTGCGAAATAAAGATGAATACAGTATTTTGAGTGTTGAAATATTTCTAAGGTCTCTGGCATTAGAATACTTGGAGAAAGAAACTTGAATTTTATTTTGCTATCCAGTTGTAAGGATAACGTAAAACGAAATTTTCTTTGATTCATCCACTTAATTTTGATTTCCTAGATTTAAAGAATCGTATCACATTATATTACTATTTAAAAATAAGTTTATTTACTTCATGTTTATTTACAATATTGTACATACATTGTCCTCCACGCTAGGAGTTTACCTGTGATGTGGAGGACCGATGATGGGATTTAACTTGACTTGCCAAGATTAAAACTTGGATGTTTTATTAATTTAATTAATTGCAAATGCAGGAAAGTAACGGTGAAAGTTATATATGATTCACAAACATTACGTTTTATAATTTTCTTGTAATTTAAATAAATATCTGAATTACATTTTTTTTTACATTTTCACTCCATGCGTATGTTTATTTTTTTATATTTTTATAGTGAATATAGCACAAGAATCCCAACTGCTTGATGGGACAGAGATGGGGAAGAGAAATATTAAGAAGTACCTGGCTATTCAGAGCTGGTCACCAAACACGGCTAAAGCCATTTTTAGCAACGTTTAGATTCTGAACAATGTTCTCTCACAGGGGCAAAATTTACGACTATCTATCTACCTTATATTAATCCAACTGGTTGTTGAATCACAGGCACCATTGTGATTCTACTTCGTTCCGAAATCACACTTTAAACACAAGTAAACACAGTAAAACAAGCCTCACCTAAATGGTGTTATTTTACCTGGAGCATCTACCACTCTGGAACGTACTGCAAATATATTTATTTATATGAATTAAATGTGTAATAACACATATTTAAAAAACAAAGTTATTTGCGCACGCCAGGTTTGAACCCGCGACCTTTTGGTTCGTGGTCGAGTGTTTACCACTCGACTATGGAAGCCGTATATACGTTTGTTAGTTCGACTTTATTTATTTATTTACTTTATCGCTTGTTATTATTACATGTATATTATTTGACATAATTCTTAACACATACATCAGTTCCAATTTTGAAAATATCTACCTCGTACAAATGTACAAACGCGCAAGAAAATTGAATTGTTTAATAATGGTAACGATTAGAAAATTTATAAATATATTTTGGGCTTTCCAAATCATACCCCAGGAATTTTTTAGTAAGGCATGTAATTTAGTAGAGATGTAAAACTTAAATAACTAGTTTAGTTAACAAACGCTTAATATAGGTCAATCATTATTAACGACTGTAACAGTTTTTAGGAAACATGTACACACCAAGCTTCAAACCACCACATAAAGTTTGTAGATGTTCTGATGTAAAACTTAAATTGTTAGTTTCTGGAGTCAGAATTCAACATATTATATCACTTAATCGAAACACCGCACGGAAATGAGATGAGAAGCAATTTTAGCTTACTAACAAATGTTTCCAGGGGTAGGCAGAGGACGGACCGCCATACAACTCTGTCTTGGGTCATACATCGTCTTATACATACTCTTCTGTTATACGATGTCCTCGACTTCTTCTTCCATTCACTCGCATCATATATTCTTTTTCACACTCCTTTCTTCGTTCATTCGCTCTACATGTCCATCTAAAGCTGTCCCTTTCTTGATCCTATCCATTACGCTCATATCAGCCTTGCATTCTTTCCGGATATCTATATTTGTAATACGGTCATACATGGTTTTTACAAAGTTCTGGAAGTCAGATTTCAACATATTATATCACTTAATCTGAACACCGCACGGAAATGACATGATTTTATAATGCGATTATAATTATCCATTAACATTTTTTAACTGAAAAGAAAATAAAGTTTCAATGGGAAGATATTATCATTTATTGTCACCCGCGATTTGCCGTTGCTTCTCGAACTCTCACAATACCGTTCCCTGTGACATTTTCTGTAGCGATAAATCATTTGCCAACGGTCAAAATCCGTGCGAGCTTTATTTTGTAAAGGCAATATTATGCTTTTATGCTTGTGCTCAAATTGTGTTCCGCACATAATAAAATTAAACTCCTTCTCTGCGTTTTTCCAATTTTTTTAAACTAATAGAAATTACTTTTTTTTTCTTTAACAAAAACATCCATTCAGCTTTTTATATGCATAATATCCTAAGTGTATAATATATGCAATATTTCTATTCAAACTCGAAGGGTTATAGTAATATCCCACCGCAACGTGTGACAGTTATAATCAAAAATATTAAAAATTACTTAACAGGAACTTAAAATGAATATCTACAAACATTTGAAGTTGGCGAGAAAACCCAAAACCAATTTTATGTTGCTTTTCTTTAGAAATTGAACAATTATTCTCTTAAAATCAAAATTGAAGTTATAAGACGATCTGTCATTAATTTCCTGCAAATGGTGTGCTCTGGCATCATTTAATTTGCACCTACATTACTTTGTTCTATAATTTCTAGTTCGACAAGTTATAAAATGCCTATTTAACTGTCTAAAAATGAAAAGGAAAAAGTGTGTTGTGACTAGGAGAAAACCAGGTAGAAGTTTTTTTAATTTTTATTTATTCATTTAATATGTTTTTTCTTATAATGAAATAATGTACATTGTCCTCCACGCTAGGAGTTGACTTGTGTTATGGAGGACATTTTTCAAGGGCAAAAAGTACAGTGAAGGATATTGAATAATATGATATAAATATAATTTTAAATTAAAAATATAAAAGTTAAATTTAACCACTTAAACACTTTTTTTTCATAAAAATAATTAAGAAAACAAAAAATGCATCTATAGACAGTTATAAAAAGAAAATCATAAAATTTAAAATAAGGTTATTCAACTAACAGTTTGATATTAAACGTAGGCACGAGTAGAGACTACTTGTTTCATATGAAATCCCAATTATACCACGCATGTGCCAGAGGTAGATCGAGTTACCTTGCATTGTGCATTGTACATTGTACGTACCCTTTGTATTAAAACCTTGTTTTTTCTTCATATATAATCTTTTGTAAGCGCGCGCGATTGAGTCGGGGTGGGTTTTCATTATTGGGGCACGCGATAGGGGTGGCTTTGAATTAAATTTAATTTGAATTATTATTTTGATTAGTTCATGTGAACGATTTTGCTATGTGGGCCCGTAGGGGTACACGGGGAAGGTGAGATTAACCGTGTAGTCGCGTAGCGAATGAGGGAGCTTACGCGAGCAATACACAACACACGCTGTGTAAACAGGAGACTTTACATGCTTCTAGTTGTTATTCGATGCTATTCGATCTTATTGATGCTATTTGATACTTTTTGATTCACTTGGACTTAGGTCACCTTCAAAGGAGTTAGGTATAGGTTTTTTGTGTGAATTCCTGTGACTGAATGGAACGCGGAAAGGTTAAGAGATGGGTAACAGGAAGATTGGGAAGAATATGGCATTCAGATTCGCATTTTTTTTGATTCTGATGTTGAACAATCTCATTTTTGAAAAAAAAATAATACCGTCGCTGGAAAGGCAAAAAGGCTTTAGCGACACTTTGGTCATACTCGTATGTGGGTTAAATATGCAGTTTTAATTAGTTTGTTTTTGACTTCTGTGGCCCTTCGGCCATCTAAAATATATTTAACTTTGAAAGAAGGATTAATTCAACCGAAAAGTTTGGTACTTTTTAAAACTTTGTGTCGCTTCAGGTAACTCAGTGAGAGCATTGTTGCCTGAGTTATTTTTTATTTCAAAATCCAACCAAGTACTGTGAAGACTTATTAATTTTATTGTAAAATAAAATAAAACTTCTCTGTTCTCTGGTGTGAACTTCCGAAAATGGCGCTTCATCCATATTGCTTTTTCGGTGACAATATATATATATTTAATTTTCTGATGTTGACAAAATATTTTTTTTTTTTCAAGAAACATGAGATTGATAAAATTAGTGTTTAACTATAAAGGTTTAAGTAGTTTCAAATTTATGTAGGACTTATTCATCTTATCAAAAAAAACTGCTTCACGATTTGCCTTTTCTACATGCATGTATCTTGCATTTTACCGCCAGTCCACCATCACCCCTATGCACACCGGCTGGTTTTAAACTCTGAGAACGAGCGACAAAAGTCATACCGTAAATGAGAGGGTTACCGGCATCATCCCTTATGCGTTTAGGGTGGTCCCCTCAAATGTCCGAAACCTTTGCAAAGCCACCCCACTCTTCTGAGGTGATTTCCACCTCGCTGAAGTTTGGTTGACTCTTATGTTCACAATTATATATATATATATTTTTTTAATTACGTTTGAAATTTTCATTTGACTTTTGCCATATTATTAAATTGTTTCACATTATCGTATTTCAAAAAGTGTTTTTGAAATTTTTTTTAAATCATCATCATGTACTTACGAGGGATCATTGTGATTTAATTTGCTGAAATGGGGTATGAACAATAATAATAATCATCAGATTGAAAATTCATGTAATTTTAAAAAAAATAAATTATTTGTCTACATAATATATAAATACATTGTAGATATGCATCTTATTTAGCTGTCGTAAGAGCAGTCATGTAATGAAAAAGATCCGAAAAATAGGTCACTTAATTTTATTTTTTTAAATGACGCTCTTTTACTAAAGGGTTAAACTAAAATCAGTAACCTTTCCATAACCTAAAGGCCGTTTAACAATGCTGGTAGTTTGTGACATTCATAATCTAAATTAGGTAAACCGAATCGGAAAAATAAATTAGTCACCTTATTCCACTCAGGTAAATTTCCTAAAATCAGTTTTATTTTCCATTATTCACGTTCGAATAAGTCATTCCACTTATTCACCAGCGCTAGCCGAGTTTACCTAGCTGACGTCACAGCGTGGGGGAGAGAGGTGACTTGTGACACACATCGAGCATCCCCTCTGTGAGATAATTTGACATTGTGCCCGGCTGAGTCACCGTCTCCCCTCCCCCATCTTCCCCTTTCACTGCAATAGAAAGCTTTACCACAGACTGCAGATGAATCTGCATCTAAATTTAGAAACGAAAAGGGTGTATTTTATTCAACGCATGACTTTCTTTGAAGACGTAATGCTTTCTCCTTTTTTAATGACTGTAGTTACTGTCTTAAATATTTTATTTGATCAGGTTGAGGGACCAAAGGTGATTATGAGCAACTTGTGTGAAGCGTGGGTTTAATTATTTGGTGGACAAATGATGCATTCTTGGGCGCTTTTGTGCGAGTGGACCATACCATAGAAAAGTATCTGCATCTATGATTAAGGCAAGTACCGAAACAGGTGTTTACGTCAGGTATGTATTAAGTGGAATATACCTAACTAGCATTTGTTTTATGTTTTATGTTTTTTGTATTTGGGTTTTCAAAGACCATCCCATATCATTATAATTATTTTAAAAAATCAAAACCAAAAATCGAGCGATTTCTCGTAGGGGTCTACCAAACAGAATAGAACGCCACAGAAACAGTTTCTTCGCAAACACTCGTCGCTATATTTACGTTATTTTGAAAGAATATATGCGAAATTGAATGGAAGAAGAAGTCGTGGACGACCGAGGAAGACATGGCACGATCAAGTGAATCGGACCACTTGAAGAGTTGGAATAACAGAAGAGTATGTATGAGACGATGAATGAATGTGAACAAAGCAAGGAGTATGTGCCAAGACAGAATTGTATGGCGGTCCGTCCTTTCTGCCTAGTTAGTTAGTTAGTCATGTTATTTTTGACACTTGACATAACTCGATTTGAGAATTCGATTACATTATTGTTTTCATTTCTCCTAGAGGCGTTCTACTTCTTCTTCGATGTGCTTCCACGTCGTAAAACATATTCCACTAATTTATCAAAACATAGATATCATTCACAAAAAAAAACTGAGTAAAAAAATAAGTCAGGCAGACAAAAGAATTTAATATTAGTCGGTTAATCTCGAGTAATCAGAATAAAAAATATTTTTTTAACTTGACTGTATATCTAACGTTTATGTTTTCACGACCTGAAAAGGACACAAAACCCGCACAAAAAATCTGGCATAATAGATCACACGGGAATCTTTTAATTTGTGGCGAGCACCTACGCTTGAAATAAAACCTTACTGTACCGGACGTGCAAATTAAAAAAAAACGGCGACATATGAAGGGCGAATTAAAAGAATGGCGACGGATGAAAGGGCGACACATGCCTACCCTTTTTTTGTCGCCGGAAAGATATACAGGAGAGAAATGATATATTATTATACGGCGTTTTTATTATTTACCTACGAATAAAGGAGTGTACACAACGACACGTACGGACGTACGAAAAGAATAAACTTTCATAATATGAATTATTGTTATTACAATAGTAAATGTGTACCGGTTCCGTACGGTACTGGGTGACTGAAAATAAATCAAATTAAAAATATCCTTTATTTTTCACTTGTTACCTGCAGTAAACGTATATTTTTTTAGAATAAATGAGTAGGCATTTTTTTCACGTTTCCTTTTTTATTTTTTATTATTATTATTATTTTATTTTCTTTGTACAAATGATCATTTTTTTACTTAATGTACAATGTCTAGTTTCTAGTTAATGATAATTTAAGTGGAAACTAGTTCATGATAATTTAACTGGAAACTAGTTACATGAAATCATTTTTTTTTAAAGAAATACTTATATTCCCGGGTTACGAATAACCTGACAATATTTGAAAAAACTCGTACTGCCATCATAAGAAGCGGAAGATGTTGCTTGCGCAATGATAGAGGACTTAGCCAGCAGAGGAATTGAATGCACGACGCCCGGGTGGGAATCCGACGCGTTTGTCCACTCAGCTACCGACCGGTCTATTTAATGTTAGTTTTTTTACAATAAAATATAAGATAATTGTAAGAAATTTTTGCTTAGTGTATTACAAAATAAACATATAAACTGTTCCACACCAAAAAGAACAAGGTTCTTGTGTTTGTTAAGGGAATTTCGCTCAAATAATAAAAAAAATGATTTAATTTTACAATACAGCAGATAAAAATACTAAGTATTTGTGTAAAATTAGTTATAGTAATTAATGTTGGTACTTGATGATAACACAAAGTTTAAAGAATAAGAAAAAAAAATAGTAAAATTAAAATAACATTAACAATTATTAAGGACTGTTAAAGTTGTTTGATGTAATATTTCAATTTAAGCTGAAATTCATGAATATTATCTATAGTTCTTAGATTTATATGAAGATTGTTAACTTATTTAACAATTTTCTTAAAATAATCAATGAATCCATGTATGTTTTTTCTTTTAAAATAGGTTACATAATTATGTTTACTGAATATCCATCGAATTTTTTTTGCCTATTTCGCTTATTATACAAAAGGAGAATAGATTATATAATTTCTGGCCGATTTCATCTATGCACGTGGCTAAAGTAATACTATTTGTTAATTGTTGTATTAAACTTACATCTTAGATGAAAATCGTACTATCCATACTGAATACTAATAAACTTCTTACCGCTTATAAATCAATCAGTTTCGTGAGAATAAAAATGGTATTTTTAAAGATATTTATCGTATGTATATCTTACAAAAAATTCTGTCAATTTTTTAAATAAAAAATTTTTGATTTGCGTATAAGTAAGTGTATATATTTAAAATATTATCAAAGTCACATTAAAAAAGAGACGTGTGACCACCACTGCCTACGACCGTTACCCATTGCCTCCGAACTATTCACTTACCGAAGATTTTATATAACCCATCGATGTGTATTTCGACTAAGCGTAAAATTTATTTTTACGGTTTACGTGTCTAAACTCTTACAATTTATGTTGTGATGACAAAAAATGAACAATCGATTAATCTAGAAAAATGAATACCTATAGTTTATTTTGGGTCACCCAATATTGAGTAGTTAGTTCTTATATGGGTGACCCGGAGCTCCATATATACTGGACGGATTAGGGCGAATTTATTTTACAATAAAAACTTCCCTCCGCTTTTACTGGGCTTTTTACGCGTTTCTAACTAGGTACAAACATGTTCAGTGTGCAGAGGTGAGGTTTGCTTTACTGTGTTTACTTGTGTCTTAAGTGTGATTTCGGAACGACGAAGAATCAAAATGGTGCCTGTGAAGTATGAATCAACAACCAGTTAGACTAATATAAAGTAAGCTTTCAGAATCGAAACGTCGCTTAAACTGTATTTAACCATGTTTGGTGACCAGATCTGAATAGTCAGGTACTTTTAAACCTTCCTTTTCTACATCTCTTTCGCCTTCTTACTCCCTTCAGCCTCGTAACCTTAGAGTAACGTAGAGACCTAACATTGCGAAATTTTGAAGCAGCTTTTTGACCAAGCATTGACCAAAGGAGGTATGACGTATATGCTTCCAGCCAATCGGATGCGAAGAAAACCGTAAAGATAAACATTATTCCGTCTTTATCTGTTCGCGAACAATTTTGAGTTGCTACATGAGAAAGAAAGAGACATGGATACGTTCAGATGTTGGACTAATCAGGGAATCCTCATTCATACAAATTTACGTCAGAATCTCGTATATCTCTCGAAGTAAAACATATTCAGAATGCATTCAAACTCATTTTAAACGGTAGTTTATTATATCGAAACAAATAATGCAAAGATTGACTAAATATTGGTGTAGGTAACAAGTTGTTTTGTAGGTTAGCATGTAAAATATTTGAGGTCAAACTAAAAAATACGAATTCTTGGATAAATACCTGTGGAAACTGATTTTTTGGTCCTTTGTTACTTCAGTTGAAACAACCAACAACTGCACATATAGCCATATCGTTCTTTTTTAATATTGCACTAAATTCACTTAAGTAATTATATATTTTTAAGCTTTTTGTCTGTCAATTCGACTGACAAGTAAACTACTGTGAAGTTAGTAATATATCGAAAAAATGGCTACACGGCTTTTAGCACGCCTCAAATAACATGTTCTTAATAAAAAAATTTGTCTCTTTTTCTCATATGTCTGTAGAAACGAGCATAAAGAGAGATCTATATTTTGCGAGTATAAACGATTTGACTCATAATTAGGACGGTCTCTCTATATTGTTACTCTAAGCTCGTAACACACCCTAATTGGTGATGCCATAGTCCTACCAGTTGGGACTCTAGTGCGGTATTCATACAAAGAAAATTGCTTAGAAAGTCAATATTACGCAGTAGCAGAGCTCATTTTTTCAATTAAAGCACAATGACTTTACCCAACAGCGTATTTATCAAACAAATTGATGTACAGAAAGTTATTGAATTTCACTTAACAACGTTTCGTCACATGTGCTAATTTCCTAAACAATAGTTTTTATTATTTTTTACGTAATCTCTGTTCCAACTATATTCTATTTTATTTTAATGAATCTATTGTTTCTTTATTTTTTTCTAATTATATCTGACAACAACTACTGTTAAAAGGGATGAAGGAATATACACTATTTTTTATTTATTTATTTATACAAGTCAAATTTCAATTACAATTAAACGGCAATAATTTCTAAGATTTTTCATTTTGAAAACGAAAGAAAGTGTTTCGTTAAATTATTATTTTTATTTATTTATAGTTTATCTTTCAGACCAGTCTTATAATGAAGTAAATATTATGTCAAAATGTTATTTAAAATATTAAACAGATAGTATCTAGAAGTGTTCTAAATAAAAAGTGTTACACACATACATTTGAAAGAATGCTGTTTTTCCCAATTTACATAAAAATGTTTGACTCCTGACTCTCCTGAGCCACCATAGCCCAACAATCATTGATTGTCTGTTCAAGAAAGTACTTCGATGTTTGAAAATATTGGTCAATTTCATTAGAAGTAAGGAAAAACAATGCTTACTTTGGGCACACAGGCATACCCACAGCACACTTGTGTCCGCTTATGTCTTCAGTGATTTCAGAGGATTTAATTCTGTATTAAGTCACGAGGACCGTCAAAGCTGATCGTCCACCTTGGACGTCAAGTGAATTGACTTCTATGGATCGTTTCATTAAAACGCCGATTTACCTTGCCACGCATCCACGAAACGGACGTAATGACACGAAACGTTTAATGGACTGCACATCACGGTTGTCAGCGTGGGACTAAAATGGTAGAGAGGGAGTGACACCCACATACGGACGTCCCGTGTAAAATCGGCCTTACTTAACAATTTAATATTAACCTAATTTAAAGAGTACCGTTTTGTCACGATGTATTTTACTTACACACTACCGATTAAACAGAGAATTACAGGTACCCAGTCAATTTTCAAAACATTACAAACCGTTTTTCACATGTCCCACAATATTCAGAACAGATGTACATCCTCTTAGTCTCCTACCTGAACACACTGGTCCCGAACCTTAATGACCGCGTCACCCTACCGATGCCCCGACGGAGTGGGGTGACTCCGGTGCACGCATCGCGCGGGACAGTCGGTGGGTTGGTATGGTGCGCACGACGAGCGCACTTTTGCATATATTTCCCATTTATCATCGGTAATGCAACGCTCCCCTGGGGTGCATTTGATAGGTGCCACGCTTACTGCGTTTTCAGAGGCGTATCGGGCAACGAACACGACCCACAACCCAGCGGGACAAAATCGTTCCTTATGCAAAAAATTTACGCGTTTCGCATCTCAAATCGCTGAATATTTTTTTCCAACCCACAAAATACTTGCAAACGGCAAACTCATGTGTCAAAAAAATTGCTTTTATTTCTGGAAACTAGCAAATGGAACTTTGGATGGTCGAAAAGTTCTACTCAACACGTATAAAACTCGAAATGCCTTTATCCGTGTTGAGTGAGAAGATTTCAGACTTCTTAACTATATTCTACCTCACCTCCTTCTTCTTCTCTACTCTCTCAAGCTTCACAACACACCTCGATTGGGGACGCTATAGTCCTACTGGCTACGGGTAATTGAGACTCTTGTGCGATATTTACATGAATAACCAAAACCTTCTTTTCCTTTGTGAGCCATGTCATTTTGATATATCAACTTGTCGATAAATTAGACAAGACGTCGTATTTTTGGTTTAAAATTTTTGGATGGTCCAATATGTAAAACGGTGTTGAATCTTGGGCGAACCAGGGTAATAACAACTAGTACAAAAGTTATGAAAAACACCATAGCTAGAATTTTTTTAAATAAAGGCATTGTTTAAATTTCTTTTAGATTCTAACGAATAGATACAAATGTCACGTAGTAATAAACAAATAGAATTATTTACCCTTTGAAGTATTCTTTCAGGAATCACATATTAATGTTTCGTGGCAAATGACATTATTTCTACCAATATGTGATCTAAGCACCAATCCTCCTCTGCACACGCACCGTTTTGTCACACATGAGTTGGTTTTAGCGAAGGAGAGTTTATGTTTTGGAATAAGGTGAGGGTGATCCGGGAGTTGAATCCAATCCCTTCACTATTATTACTGATGCAAGCGCAGCTTCGTCCACTGACTCCTGGATAAATCATCAAGTTGTCGAGGGAGGATTTTTCCGTTTTTGTGTTCGTTAGAATGGATTGTTATATTAAATTATATCCAAGGTTAAAATTGTTGAGAATTTTCTGTCGTATGTTTAATGATGCTCATTTTTATTTTTATTATCGTTGAATAACCGAAATGATTCATTTTTTAACCAAGTTTTTTTATGTAGAAAAAGTAATAAAAGGTTATAAATATATACAAAAAAAACTTTTGGTTAGATAGTCAGGAAATAAAAAAGAAAAAAGTATGAATATTCGATTACTTTATTTTAGTAGCAAAATATTTTTACAAATAAAAAAATTTCAAAACTATTTTGAGTATCTGAAATCAGAGCTTAGTAAGGCAACGTTTAAATTATATTTACGTATATTTTCACCCGTTCAAAGAAGAGTAGAAATAAAGTAAAATTGTATCTAGTTCAATCATTTTAAATACCTTCCCAACAAAACACTGTTCTAATGAATGTCCCGAAAATTCAATTTACTAGACTGATTTTGTTTTTGGCTTTCCTGAACTTAATTAGGGGTTACTCTATACTATGTAATTTGGGTTTTCAACGATCACTATTTTATTTTCTTAAGTGGGAAGGAGATGGGGAAGAGTAAGGTTGGGAAGTATCTCGCTATTCAGATCTGATCACCAAGCTAAAGCTTAAAGGCTAAAGCCATTTAAAGCAAAATAGTGGTATTTTACTAGGGCGATACTTAGAATATCTACCATAATTCTAATATTGATTGTGTTTCGGAGTATTAAGCTATGTTATGTTTCTTACTTTATACCACATAAGCATACCCCAAACTGTCTGAAACGTTGATCCTAAAACACAACCATTGAGAGTTGTCGAATGTTTTATTCATTAGGTACCTACCGAAGATTATTTTTCAACTGAGCTTGTGAAATCACAAAAATTGGGAAACAAACCTCTCTTCGTATGTAGGTACCGTTTGCTTAATTGTTTTTTTTTTTAAGTTTAACAATCTGCTAGCCTTTAAAAACCCATCAACGGTAAATTAAAACCAAATGCGCACGATGTGACCGGCATAACGTACGGCCGCCGTAATCAAATTAAATGTCCACCAAAAATAAATCAGATTAATGCAATTTACAACACGTGCCTGGGAAAATAATCATTATTTTATTGTGCCAAGAGATACAGCAAAATAATATATACCAGGAACACAGAAGGGGTGCAGGGTTGGGAGTTGTGATTTTTTATTTTTTCACACACGCGCGTCGAAGTGTTATTGTATCTGTGTGAATGCTTTCGCCCCTGGAAGGTTGGTATTAATTTATCCAAATATTGCATTAGCGAGGCTTATGTCACTTGCACACAACAAGAAGGCGATGCGCATGGGCTATAAATCTGGGCGCATCACGCACCACTCGGGGAAGCTTTAAGCTGCAAAGTGCATTTGTAAGGGAAGTGCAGTGCGGCGGCGCACGCGCAGCTTTGTGAAAAGGTTTTATGGGACTCTTTTAGAGGATGAGAGATCGCAGGTCATGGGAAAAGAGAATTATGAACCAAAAATGTCACGTAATATTCATGTAAAATATGTATTTCTACGTGTAAGGTAGGTACAAATGTCGTGATCAACTATTCATTTTATCATCAGACGAATAAAAAACGTAACAAATTTCAAAATGAACCTTAAAACTTATTCAAAATGGAAAATTATATAAATTTCATACATATCGTCGTCGGAAAGGCGAATTTGACGCCAGAGCACTATAAAGTTTTTTGTTGTTGTTTTACAGTAAAATTTATAAGTCTTCAGTACCTGGTTGGATTTTTAACAAAAAAGGTTAACTCGGGTAACTCAATGCTTTCACTGAGTTACCTGAAGCGAAATAAACAAACAAAAAATCCCGAGATTGTGTCGCTTAAGTCGAGACTTCTCCCAAATGGTAAAAGTATTTTAGATGGCTGAAAGGCCACAAAATTTTTCAGAATCAAACGAGAGTCAGAGCATTCGATGCAGAAAAAATAATTGATCAAAACTGCACATTTCACTATTTTTTTTACCAAAATGTCGGTTTAGCCTTTTTGCCTTTTGAATGACGATATTGTAATGTTTGTTTTTTTTATACTGTTGCAAGTTATATTTTTTATGACAGCTTAATTCACAAAATGAATTATTTCACAGCCCACGATATCTGTATGTATATAAAACCACCTGTGTTTAGTTTTATTCCTTCCTTTGATTGACTGTCTGCTGATTTTTTAGTACAATTTGTTTTAACCCCTTCAACAGTATACTGAAACATTTATCATAATATAGCAGCCTTTTAAAAAGTTCGACTAACGTTATATGTAATTGAATAAGCTCCCTCGACTCAAAAATTGTGATAATAAATAGTGATAAAAGTGTGACGTGTAGTGCGCCCTTGTGACAATAATTCTCGCGACAGGGAAGCCCATGACGCGTGTTGAACGTCACTGGCCATACAAAAGCTCATTGAAAAACTTAAAAGCAGGGAATATCAAACGTTTTTGCCATTTCAAATTTTTATGTCCGTATTTATTTTGAAGTAGTTTTACTATTATTTTGGTGGTCATACCAAAATATATTTGGTTTTACAAGGGTAATGTAACGGTTTATACTACCCACACTTAATTGTTTTTATACCCGAGTTTGTTCAAATACCTAAATTACAGATAGAAAAAAAATTGTGCAGATATCATTGGGCTAATTTTTTGAAGGATTTTTGTGGTTTCAGTGGAAACTTACAGTTTTTTTCTGCTTTATAGTTAAGGGGCAGCACCCAAAAACACATCTTTTTTGGCTTTCTAGTACAAGCAAAACTACAAATTATTTATCTGATAACTAAACACGGGTAGGTAAATATGTCTAAGGTTTCCGGTGAATACAATTCGTAAACAGATATATTTTAAATTCTTTGTGAAACCATACTGGAATTTTAGGTAAAACGTTCAAAAATGCCTTTGCTGGTTTTAAAACTACACTTTCTACTGATATTTGAGTACGTTTTTTTTATAGAATTTAAATGATAACTGTTGAAAGGTTGTATTCACTGGAAATCTCACACATTTTTCGAACTACCCATAGAAAATTTCCAAATAAATTATTTGTAGTACTGCTTGTATAAGAATGCTACAAAGTGACGTTTATCGTCATTATTGAGTGCTGATCCTTAAGACAAACATATTTTAAGCGCATCTCGAGTATTATATCTACAAACGATTTATCTAAAGGTATGCCATATTAGACCATGTAATGGTTTTTTTTAAGTTTCGAAAATTATCGCATACGTACCATTTTTTTGTTATTATTAATTCCCTTAATTATTCTATTAATTCTCTGAAAAAATTGGGACATTTTTAGTATATTATTGCTGTAGGTATTGGGTCCTGACGTTGCCGTAATTAGTAAATGGCGCATTTAAAATATAAACTTAACTAAAAATCATACTTTGAATTGAAAAACGAAAGTTTTTACACACTCTCACACGAATCTCCAAGTTCATTTATAACTGTTGTTGACCCCTGGATTTCGAGACAAACTGACACTTCGCTACGAATCAGCTCACAGGGGTTCACACGCGCGCACTAACGTGAGTAAAAATGGCAAAATGATAATGCGTTTAGCGCAATGATAAATCTGATTTGCGCCGGTAACATTGGTGTTGTTACTAGCACTGCGTGTGGCAACCCTATTAATGCTCCTACTCGTAGCTTCTGCGTCCCCGATGAGTCGTTTTGACGTGGGAACTGAATTTGTTGTGATAATATTAAATGATAGGTGTAATGTGTAATTTGTAATTAATCTGTTATGTTGTAAATAATAATTATAAACACGGTCTTAATATTTCGATACCAATATGTCTGTAGGTGTGCGAAAGATAGAAAGAGATATAGAGAGAAAAGTCAAAAATAGATCGTCATGTTTCAAATAATTGTATTCTCTCATATTAATTTATTTGCGCAATAAAATGTCATACACATTTAAATTTGAAATTATATTTTTTTCTCCTCAGATATATAACTGAAAGTCGACATTGCAAACTTAATCAATACTCTATTTTTCGATTCCTCGCTTTCTTCGATTCCTACATAGATTTTCAATCAAATCAATTGTTTCTACGGTGATTGTCAACCGGTATTTGTTAAAAAAATAAAAACATTCACCATCCATAATAGACAGCACCCATAATGTGATAAGAAAACAATCGATTTCAACCGTCGTTTATTTTTTTTTAAAATACAAGAAAATAACGAAGTTGAATTAGTTGAAGTGTTTGTGTGGGACCATAAAAAATACAGCATAAAATTGTAGTTGGTACATGCGAATAAAATGTTGGGTATTTAAGAGTCAGCACTCAAGATGACACTAAACGTTACTTTGTAGCATTCTCATAAAAGCAATACTACAAATGGTTTATCTGCAAATATAGGTAGTAATAAAAATGTCTGAGGTTTCCAGTGACTACAATTTTTTAACTGTAATCCTTTAAATTCTATAAAAAGCATACTCAAATGTCAGTAAAAGTGCAGTTTGACAACCAGCGAAGGCATTTTGAACGTTTACTTGAAATTTCAGTTTGTATTCCGTAAAGAATTTAAAAAAAAAATAGTTAAGAATTGTATTCGATGGAAACCTCAGATATTTTTCTCACTACCCCTGTAGAATTAACAGATAAATAATTTGTAATTTAGCTTGTACTAGAAAGTTAAAAAGTTTGTATTTTTGGGTGCTGACCCTTAAGTCAATCTTTCTTATTTTTACAATCGTAGAAATAATGTTAGGTTAGGTGCCTACTTATTACCATCGTAAACACCTGCAGAAATAATTTATTAACAATATTACGCTGTCAACGTTTCAAGCTTTTCAAAAGCCCGCATAAGTTCCACCAAACCAATTTGCACGAATCCACTTCCTTCCAATTGAGCGTGTTTTCTCTCGCCAATTCGGCCAATGAGCGAGATTAGTCATACGGCAACTAATTACCCCAAAAAGCATCCTTCCACTTTTGCTACCCGCAGCATTCTGTTCGTATCCCCGCAGTTTTTATTCGAGATTGAAATCAACACCGAAATCAACATCACCTCTGGCTTAGTTAACGAAATGCGGTTAAGACTGAATTCATAGAGCAGAAATATGCGGGTATTCTTTAGGCCGGTGGACATATTGTGGAGTATGAACTATAGGTGGAGGTTCTATTGACTGAACACACTAAAAGTTGAGGATTTTATAGTGTGGAGGACAATGGGCGCCCGTATCTGCCTCAATAAAGCACCTAGATTCTAACAGCTCGTATTCACACGATATACAGCCAATTAATGAATACACGGTGGTATAATCAAGCGTTTGGGAATTTTATACCAATGAAAAAACATCTTAAAATTGACGGCTTGCGTGGTCGACTGGTAAGACGCTTGAATACGAATCCAGAGGTTGCGGATTCAAACCCGCTGTGCGCTAATAAATTTCGGATTCAATTAGTATGTGTCACATGTAACACATAATATTGAATAATAAATAGTATATTTGCGGAAAGTTCCAGAGTGGTAGATACTCTAAGTATCGACGTAGTGAAAAACCACCATTTAAAATCAAAACGTTGCTTGAAATGGCTTTAGCCGTATTTGGTGACCAGATCTGAAAAGCCAGGTACTTCTCCAACCTTCTTCTACTCCACCTTTTTCTCCTCCTCACTACATTCAGTCTCACGATATACTAGCTCTAGACGGTTGGGAGCAGTTGGGACGCTTGTGTGGTATTCACTGTAAAAAAAAAAATTTGTTTAATTCTTTTTAACGCCTAGCGGTGCATTAATTATAAAAAAATTACAACCCACGTATATATACATCTACTAAGGGCTCTTTTTTCTGCCTATTTACTGTAAGTTGTAGTTTATATATTTGCGGTATAAAAAATAAATAATAAAAATAAAATGTGATACGAGACAACCAAAACCTGAAATGATACCGCAAAAATTCGATAAAAAACAGCTGAATAGGGTACAAGATACCGGAAATGCGACATAACACATAAAAAGTGAAAAACAAGATTACGATGAAAACACTACCTTTTTTACGTTTCTCAATTTCTTTAATATTTCTAACATTTCGGATTTTGGTAAATATTTTAAATATTTTTGGGTGAATTTGTAAGAAAGATATTTTTCATAAGGATGTCCAAGTTTTTATGTCGCATAAATTAACAAACAAAAAAACATGTGTTTTTAATAAATTAATATGCTTCCTCAAAAACGTTTATGATTCCTAAAACTTCAAATTGTAGCTGCCTACTACAATATTTACTTAAAAAACTAAAAGGTTAATTAACCAAAAACAAACAGTCCCAATTTACTACCGTTTAAAACTATCGGGGTTATTGTCATCTAAAACAAAGAACCTTTAACAACTCGAGTTACCTCTTTTCTGACCAAACACAGCCTTAACAATCTCTAGTGTTTAATTTGAGCTAGAAAAGGACTGAGGCCAAAGCATAGGGGTAGTTCTGTCGGGCAGCCAGTCTAGTGTGGCGGACTCCCCCCGGCATAACCGTTTACCCTTATTCTCATCTAGATGTGATCCATCATTGGCACGTCTACCTACATAACAAAGTTCAATTATGCTTTAAGTGCTTTCTAATCAGGACCAAATCAGGAGCAAACTTATAAAGGTGCGTCTAGTTAAAAAAATATCGTACGAATAAAGTATCTACCTACGTATGTACATGTCAATTTTTTGGATACTTTTCTTTATCTTGTTCATTACGCTTATATCCGTCGTTAAGAGCGGTAGATACTCCCAGTATTACCCTGGTGAAATGCCGCCATTTTGAAATGAAACTTTACTTGAAAAAGCTTTGGGCGTTTTAAGTGACCTTATTTGAATACTCCGGTATTTCTCATCTTTTTCTTCTCCATCTCATCTCCCTCCCCACTTCAATCAGCTTTGTAACATCCCACATTTAGGGATGTCAGAGATAGGATGGACACATACGCCTCAACGATCTCATTTCTACGACAATTATTCTACTTTTGTCCTATCTCGCAGTTCGGTGTCATAATGCCATTTATCAAAATTGGTATCAGAACGCCATTGTATGAACGTAGGAAAGAGTGAAAGGAGAATATAATATGTTACGCAAGTGGACGAAAGAAGTCTAGAACGGCCCAGTAAGAAATGGTATGATGACTTTTATAAAATACTCCCAAGGGTTGAAATAACATGACAGTTTTATTGTGTTCATATATTTCAACCTGCCCCTGAAGGGAGTGGTGTGGTCTTTATGCAGTTTTTTTTTAATTTCCTGTATGTATGCAGAGATATATAAAAAACAACTATCAACACTCACTTAATTGATTTATACTATATTTTCGCTTTTAGTTTCTGAAACTAAAATCCATCCCTACATTGAATGGCTTGCCTTCAGTCCACCTCAGCAAATTTGTAAATTAGTTTGAATTGGTTTCAATCAGCCCCGATTAGGTGATGTATGGGGGGTACTTTATACTTGTATAGGTACTGCAAGAACATAAGTAGAAACATTATGCGTTTTACCATGAGGGTAGACGATAACTACTAAACATTTTTCGCTTTGACAATAGTTTGATAAAAAAATATTATAAGGGTGCTTTTGTGCTTCAGTCTCGTTTGGGTTTTTTGCAATGTCTCTGAAAAAGTGAAAAACGAGCCATTCGCTCAAGAATTTAAAAAGATGAAAATACTTATCTTTATAATTTTTTTTCAAGCTTTACTACCCGGGTTTGTTAGAGTTTTCAACAGACTTATTTTTAAAAAATTTCGTGTCGAGCTGAAAACAGTTGCCTGAACTTTTGACCGGTTAGTGGCTGAGTTGACAACCACGACGGAATCCCACCCGACCGTCATGGGTTCAATTCTTCTGCTAGCTAAGTCGTCCATCATTGCACAAGCAATATTTTCCGCTTATTATGATGTTAGTAGGAGTTTTTTTAAATACCCATTCCCGGGTTATTCGTAACCCGGGAATGTTTGTCGTTCTCAAAATTTTTTTTTACAGAAAATCATGTTTAATTTCAAATCTGTGTAAATTTCATAAAACCAGAGCTCGCTATTCGAGTTTTTACTGCTTCATAGTCAGATGCCAAACCGGTTTTTTTTTCGATTAACCTGGCTCACCTTTTCTTACTGGTAAACAGTAAAAATAGTTTTATTTTAAAAATCTTAATTAATTAGTTGCCTTATATTTAAACTGTTTCTTTCTGTTTTCATCACTGTATATTTTTTTTTGTAATGGAAGTAACCTACTCTCTTCTGCTACATCCTACTCTCTCGTGCTTCATTCTACTCTCTCCTGCTACATCCTACTAGATGAAAATAACCTCTATCCGTATATTATATCCTCTCCAATCTCTCCGTCGAACAGAATTGCATGATTTTAATATCAGGAACTAATAAAGCACCGCAGGTATTGAACAAAGCTTCGTGCTGTATACACAGACTCCGGTGAAAACTTTGCTTACCCCATCCACACAATACACCAAATACCACTTGAATACAAGCTCCTAGAAGTTTTCTCTTTCTTATTCAATAAGGATGAAAGAGATGAATGCTGTTTTGGTAATTCAGAAATGGTTCAGTGGTTTTTATTTGGTGGCAGTGGTTGTAAGAGGAACGCAAATGTCGTTTTGAGCACAATGATGAAAGACGATCATCTAAACTTATTGTTTGATAGGTAAACAAAATTTTCGTTCGAGAGAGCTCCCGTGTAGACTTGGCAGTGCCGCGCTGTTGCGAGTTTCCTAATATTATCTTATCTCAGAAATTCGTTATATTCAATCGGAATTATTTGACGAATATAGGATATTACGGAACATCTCGTTGAATACCTAAATGATTATAATTTCATCATCTTTCTTCCTATAAACGTAAGTACTTTAGTTATTGGCTTATTATCTGATCACTGCCTCTTGAAGAAGGCTGGTAAAGCAACTTACAGCTTAACACACATATCTTTGCAGACGGCCAAAGAAGCAACTAACAAACCCTTTTTTAAATCTACCTAATTTGTTATATCGGGGTGGTAGATACTCTAAGTATCGCCCCGGTAAAATACCTCCATTCAGAATCGAAACGTTGCTTGAAATATTTTTTGCCGTGTTTGGTGACCAGATCTAAATAATCAGCTACTTTTCAACCTTCCTCCTCTCCATCTCTTTCCCTTTCCCACTACTTTCAGTTCAAAATATACCCCCAGGGATGCCATAGTCCCAATGGCTCTCGACGGTCGAGAGCAGTTGGAACTTTTGCCCGGTCTTCAGTATAATTTAAAAAAAAAACCTTTCCATAAAATCTGATCTAGCGACGCCACCAACTGCAAAGATACGTTTTTCGATCTGAAAAAAATTAAACGTAGTGAGAACCCTGTCGGAAGATAAACAATCATAATATTTAAAGAACACAAAAACCCTACATTATTTTATTTTTTCGTAAAAGTACTGGACATTGCTTTAAATCCTTAGGCCAACTTAACGTTACTATATTGCAAATATATTTAATTTTTGTGTTTACCAATATACGAGAAAAATTAAAAATGAAATTTCGTGTCACCATTGTGCTTCCACCTCTCACCTCCACTCCATCTCCATAGGATTATTATCCTTGCCAGTTCCAACCACTAGACTCGATTGGAACACAATTCCCAGATATGTCGCATACCTTCATCCTTCATACACTGCAGTAAACTTTCCCTATCCTTGGCTCACAGGTAGGGCTACACTTCCAAGTGAGATTACTGAATGTTTAATTTTTGAAAGATAATAGAGTCAGTACTGGTATATCTATTTTTTTACAAAAAAAAACATTATTATCGTAGTCTAAATTCCAGGTGACATATTTAACAGTAGATAGTACAATTTAAAGACAAAATAATTTACAGAACAGTACTATATTTGCTATTATTTCAAGTAAAACATCTACAGTAGGTCAACCCAGACAGAGCCAGAGAGACCAAGTGCAGGGGCTGTGGAAGGCAAAACGTGTGCCTGCGTTAGATAAAAACGGAAGTTGAGGATAACATCGTAAAAAATAATAATAAATTAGTTCAAGATCTTTTACAATAAAATAATGGGATTAGTCATTACTCCAGTATCCCGAACCCACGTGTTATACAAACGGAGTAAAACAAAACGGCTAAATTAAACAACGTGACAAATGATAATTTTATTGAATAAAATAATCATTTAAAAGTCAACTAGAGTTGTACGTAATATCCTTCGAATCTCTAATTTCTAATTGAAGAACCCACGGCAAGAACCTGTTAACTAACTGTCGAGTCATTCTGAGATATTTAGTATTTTGCGTTTTGTTAAAAAACAGTGTGTACCATCACAAATCCTCAAATTATTTTTTCTGAATGTTACAGCTAACATACTCAATTTAATATATTGCATTTTAATGGACGTCTGCAATACAATGTTATTATTGTAGGTAACATGTTCTTGCTATTAAAAAATATTTCAGCTATAACAAAATTTGCAGTTAACATGTTCAACTCTTTGATTTTCTATGTCTGTGTCTTTTTTATGATCTGAATGTGATCTTAGTGTGTTCATTAGATAGAGCGTACCAGAATTAGTTTAATGGGAATACTAACTCATTTTTGTCAAAAATGTTTGTTAACAGGTTTTTGCCGTAGGGTCTTTTATTATTTCTCGTAATAATATTAAATATTTACAATATTCTTACTAAATCACAGCCCTTACTCGGCTTCAGCGTTTGATTTTGAGCCTGTCTGCAAGATGTAACAATCTATCACACAAAAGGTAAGTAGCTACAGGGTAGGTGGCGCTCAGATTGCTACCTTTCGCTTCTTGCTACCCTCCAGTTCAAGGGGTGGCCTGAGGCACTGGCGTGTTTGCTCCGTACTCAAATATGGATGATTCCTGCAGGATTCATTTAGCATTGTGGTGTTGGGGCGAACTAGCGTGGATTAATTAAAATTTCAGACAAAAGATCCGAAGTTATGTGTGTACAATGTTAAAACATTGCATCATTATATTTCGTATTATAGCTATAACAAAGAAGTCGAGGACGCTCGAAGAAGACATGGCACGATCAAGTAAATCAAATACTTGAGTCGGGTCATGTAAAGAGTTAAAATAACAGAAGAGTATGTATAAGACGATGTATGAATATGAATGAAGCAAGGAGTGTGTGCCAAGACAGAGTTATAAGGCGGTTCGTCCTCTCTGCCTACCCTTTCGGAGAAACGGCGTGGTGGTTAGTTAGTTATGACTAAATCTATGAGAATATTTTTTATAAAAAACACGGAATTTAAGGCCAAATTAAAGAGAAATATCAGCTGTTATTACAGTTGTTGTGAGGAACAAATTTGTTGACGTTATAACGAATTAGCTAAGCCACAAAACACAAGAGACAATTTAAAATCTGTTTTACCGATATTTGCAATAGTAGGCGATATAATGAACACATGTCAGTTTGTTCGCTTTGGCGGCAGTACACACTCGGGGGATATGGCATAGTGTTCTCGTGTACGTGTGTATACGGTTGAAAGTTGTTAAATTAAAAATTTCTACGACTCGTTATAATGCCAAACCGCTCGGCTATGACTAGACGTATAGAAATACTGACTAAACAAAATAAATAGTTAAAGTAGGTCATCCCGCAATTGCAACCTAATGTAAGACACATACATAGATGCGCCTACTCTACTTTTAATCTACCTTCGTCTCTATGTTCATCCTTTTCTATTTCATATTAACTCTTACTTTTACTAAACAACTTGCAAGACATTTTATTACTAAGCCTCTATATACAATTTAAAATAATATTTTAAAACTTAACTATTAATCTACTTTTGTACTCAAGTTTATTTTATTACATTTTAATATTTCCCTCAATGTGTATTATTAAACCTTCAAATCCTTAATTCTACATCTTCTGTAAACTTCATATCAAATTATGTATGTACTACGTCTGCCTTGACACGGGAATTTCTCCCAGTGAGACAGGTATAGCAAAGGCCATTGTAATATTTCTTCTATAGATCGATTTACCATAGCAGTTTTATTCAAAGCATTCTATAATAATTATTTGTTGAATCATTACGTATACATATACGAGGCCTGTTTAAAAGAAAAGGTGAATTTTAAATTTTCGCGGGCTGTGTACATTCGATTATCGTTTTTTTTTTGTTGTGTTGGTACACATATTTTTATCAAATGTTAGCATTATCAGCCATTTTGGATTAGTGGTTTGTTTTTGACAACTGAAAAGGTAAGTCACGTTTTAGTGTGTTCTTTGATTTTTTACTTTTGAAAAAAATGGATCAAAGAAAAAAATCCATGATTTGTTTTTCCACAACTCCAGGACGCTCATCGTCATTAACATCTTCTCGGCCTTATGTAAAGCGCTTGTAGCACTTATAAACACTTTTTTGAGACAAAGTAGACTCGCCAAATGCCACAGTCAACATTTCTCGTTGGAGCACCTTATTCCATTTTTAACGCAAAATTTAATACATATTCTTTGATACATTTTTTTCAAAAGTAAAAAATCGAAGAACACACAAAAACGTGACTAACCTTTTCAGTTGTCAAAAACAAACCACTGATCCAAAATGGTTGATAATGCTAACATATGATAAACATATGTGTACCAACATAACAACAAAAAAAACATAATCGAATGTACACAGCCCGCGGAAATTCAATATTCACCTTTTCTTTTGAACAAGCCATGTATATATTTTTTGATCTTAGGTTCCTACCTGACAACTTGATATGTTCACCGGATATTGTAAGCCCCTACGAAACACCCCACATACAAATAGGCACAGTCAAGTAGGCTGCCGTTCATCTGAAGGGAGGATTGTCATTGGTAAAGTGAGCCTGCTCTGATCTTGTCAGATGTAATTAATTGATCAAATTGTGTCAAGGTGGGTACGGAGGTATGCGGAGAGCGGCGAGCAGTGATACGTGGAGCAAGAAGCTGCAGAATTTAGCCAATCTGCTGCTTACTACTAATTGGTTATAGGGATATTAATCTTGAGGAAGAATCGACAAAATACTTTGAAATTATCCTAAAATTAAAATTATCGCTGGCGTAAGTATCGTCTATGCAAAATTGGTAAAATTTTCTTTTTTTTAATCAACAACGCTCTCCTTCAGTTTCAGGCAATCATAAATTTATACATATTTTCGTAGAAAGCAATCACTTTGTGATTTGACGTATTTTATGAAAATGAAATAATAACTTTGTATAAGACCACAAATTTTATTTTATTTTTTTATGATCGACCGGTTTCGCTTAGCTCAAGCATCTTCAGAGTACAAAATAAAACTTAACAACAATTCATTAAATCTGTGTTATACAACGTTAGTAGTTAATTTTCGTTACAAATTGAAATATTTTTTTACGGAGAAGGGTTAAGATTTTAATTTTATTGTTTATGCTATCATGGAGGAGATGAATATTCGAAAATTGCTGTAAAATGGCTAAAAAAACAAATAACCTAAATAATAACAACAAATAAGAAAGGTGCTTTCTCTTATGAAGGTTTACTAATCTTTGTAGCGCCGCACAAGTTTCTGGAGATCTTTATGAAAATGGCTTTTAAAGCGAAATCACAAATGTTTGATTACAGTAATATAAAAAAATTGTGCTTTTTTTTAATCACCGTCCCGCAAAACACCACCGGCCGCCTCTGTACAGATTTTTAACATTTTTCTGTATTTCACCCTACTCCTTCGATAGTAGAAATTATGAATACAAAAAAATCTTATTAATATAAAAACCAAATACGTCGTGAAGAAATGGATTGTGATTTATGATAAACGTAGAGATAATCATTCACAGTGTGAATAGTACGATTGGTAAATTAAATACCTTTGTAGATATAAACGAAACATTCTGCCGGTGAAACTTCGTCCATTGTCCGGCAATTTTAATATGAGTCCTCCTTAATAGCACCTTACCCCTCGTCCCATCACAAAATCTTGCTTCCTTCTACCTTCCCTCTGCCTCCTTCCCTCTCCCTTATTCTATCGTCGACCCACTGGACCTTGCCTACTTCAGACTTTGCATAGTCACATTTAAGACATAATTACGTGAAACGTAGATAACTATGACAGGGTTCTAACCATTGCCTCGAAAAAAATAAAGGGTTTCTCTAAATATTATTTATTGATACAATATAAATGACATTCGAATACTTAAATAGAAAAAGAAATTTGAAAACGTTAACGAATTTGTAAACATTGCATAAAAAGTAATTTTGTTGCCACCTGGACTTCGAACCCGGATCCACCGTTGCCGGGCGGTCGTGTTCTCAGTTATACAAATAATACTACGGATGATTTGTCTGCAAATTATCTATTGGTAGTTAGAAAAATGTCTAAAGGTTTCTAGTGAAAACAATTTTTAACTGAAAAATTCTATGAAAAACTTACGAAAACGTTAGTAAAAGATATGACTCAAAAACCAGCAAAGACATTTACAAATGTTTTACTTAAAATTTCAGTATGCATTTCATAAACAGTTTAAAGATAACTGTTTAAAACTTGTATTCACTGGAAACCTTAGACATTTTTCTAACTACCCTTATGAAATCAACAGAAAAATAGTTTGTAGCTTTGCTTGTACTAGAAAGCTAAAAAGTGTGTATCTTTCGGTGCTGACCCTTAAGGTCATTTTTCAATAAAATATTTAATATTTGAAAATCATTTAGACCGTTTCATATTTTTTACTGTTGTTTCGTTAACTGTACCTATATGTAGCTCTTTACAAAACTTCTTACTGTTTTGACCACTAATTACTATGATAACAGTGTTTTGATTATTTTTTATGTGTTAATGCACCAGTTTTCCAACAGCCTGGAAGCAGTGAAACTATGGCACACTCAATTTTGGGAATTTAAAGCTGAATTAAGGGGGTAGAGGAAGAAGGTGGAGGATGAGAGGTTCCTGGCTAATAAAATATATTCAAACAGTACTTTGATGTTTTAAAGAAGGTGCCACGTGACCCAATATTATTTGTGCAAATAATGGAAGATAACTCAGTCGTAGATTTCTCAGAACTAACTCTCCGCAGTTTAGAGCCCAGTCGTAGTAGACTCGCTTCTGTCCTCAGGGGAATTCGTCCGAGACAGTCATGATTATTATTATGGAGGTAGAAGGTGCGAGTAGGTAGGGAAAGTCACCGGAGCAAGCAGAAGTTTCGGACAATTAATTAAAATGTAAGGAAGCCATGGGAATTTTGGAAATTTTAAGGTGGTAAAATTTGCATTAGACTTGAACGCGTGGAATGTTTGTTTGAAAAATATTCTGAATCAGTAATTTTTTTGTTAAAAGTTAATGATTAAGTGTTTGTATTGTTATTCATATTGTTTCAGGAAACATAGCACATTTATCTGCTCTACAGGTCAACATTTTTGTCTAGTATTCGCGCAAAACATAGTCGAAAGTACAACATTTCTTATAAATTCTATTAAACGGTTTATTTTTAGAACTTCTTTAAAAATACACGAAAATAATGTCATGATATTAACACAATCATCAAATATGCCCAAGGCCTGTCCTGCCCTACCAAAAGAGAGGTTGTTTTTGCTGATACCTCGCATCTCGTCTCTGTCACAAAATCTCTACTTCTAAACTCTTCATTCAACCTTTTAAACTTATGGGTAACCCACAAATCACCTCGATAATAACTGCTCCAATCGCCGAACTCAAAAGGAAAAGTAGGAATTTAACAAATAGGCGTGAAACATTTCTCTTAAAGTCCAAAATCAAAATTGGACAAGGGGCAAATGGACATGTATCATTTCGCCCCAAGTACGAAATCAAAAGTGTCCGTTGGACATGTCTCATCTCGCCCCACCCCCGACTGGCGCCAGGCGTCCGCCATCTCTGCGGAATGTCATTAAGGTGGATTAAACATTCCTCGAGGCGAGATGAAACACCTCAAGTTATAATAGCGCAATCATCGTGTACGAGTACACTCGTATATCCACTATACTCTGGATATGGAGAGTAGAAAATATTTTTTATCCAGCACGTTTTCGCTAAAAAACAACACTTGTTATTATTTTGCATTAGTCTTCACTTAATTATGGGGTTGTGTAGAATTTCTCATTGATTTTAAAAGACTTTTACACAAAGCCGAAATGGGAAATTATGCCGTTGTTTTACTTTTACCTGCTTCGTCTGATCGATATATTGCATTGTTTTTAAGTTTGTTTGTATTATATACGTGCTTGTTGATGAATGCTATTACTTATCTTGATGGGCGAAATAGATCTTATTTTGCAGTCGTAAATAGGATTAAAAAACTTATAGCGTTACGGCAGGAAAGGCATTAGGCAAAGCTTAATAAATACATTAGAACGGGTCGTTTTTACGACTCGTTCTTTGTTCAACAGCTCGGCTATGGAACGATTTGCCAGCCTCTGTATTTCCTCCCTCCTTCAACATGAGCCTCTTCAAGACCTAGGTTTTTTACTCCTTCATTTACTCAAAAGGCCCTCCGCACAGCATCCTCAAAGATGACATAGGCCCCGAGGGAAATTATTTCCCTTAAGACCTCTTGTGTGGAGTTAATTTAAAAACGGCTGTGTAATCGTTTCCGCGGTTATTCATTGTGTACTTGGATAATTGAATGCAAGAATTAAAAAGTGTGGAGGCCTAAATGAGGAAATAAACAATTTGAACGTATGTCGCCTGTCCTACACTGATGATGGAGTGTTTATTTCTAACAGTATGGTCACTCGCGTACAAAATGTAAAAAATTGTAGAGATATTAAGTAGTAGATAATCACCATCTCATTTGACATTTTGCCTTTTTCATTTCATTGTCTCTCTTTTACTTTTTGTTGCTTTGTTATAATCTTAGAGTATACTAGAGGTAGCCCAAGCCAAGGCAGTGAAGTCAGTTTTGGACTTGTTTTTGATGATTTTAACATGACTCGGCGCACCTGGGCGTGGCTAAGACTAAGGCTACGGTATTTATACATACATTCATATCACATATCGACATAATGTTTTTGTGTATTCGTATAGTCACTTTTTCACAGTATGTTTATCAACAAAAATAAAGCATCTAACCTAAAAAACCGATTAGTTGTGTCAAGTTTAGTGGCATAGTAAAAAATGTGGGCGGAGTCCCGCCGTTAACCAGCGAAAATAGCCAGCTTAAGATCATTGCGACAGTATATAGAAGCAGTCCAAGAAATTTGTTGTCTCTTTCTCTCTCATGGTGTACGATGTAAAAACTCGGAAAAAGTGATTTGATTACAATTTCGGATGGGTTGGGTAAAACAAATTAGCTATCCCTCCATATATTGTTACTTCAAGGTTATAATGTTAAAAGTTATTCTATTGTTTTCTCACTGTTCTCTTATTTTATTTTATGTATATATAACCACACACGTTAGTCGTATACAAATTTATTATTTAATTTTCTTCAGAGATAATAGTATTGTTTTGTTCCGTAATTATTGACGGTCTTTAAATTAGTATTAATTGATAATTTTGCATCAGTGCAAACCAGAAAAACGCTTAGACTGGTGAAGAATTCGGAGCAAAAGATATTTTTGGAATTTGTCCTAGTTTCTAGACGCTTATTACCTATCTGGTGCCAAAATGTATCCCCATCCATTGTGTCTAACATCCCGACTTGCGATGTTCTATGTCCACGTAGCACATAGCACATTAATCTGGGCGGGGAATAATTCACGGCCGCAAAGGGTTGGGTCGGGCGCGGGGCGCGAGGCACAATGACATATCTGCTCAGCTCACCTTGGTCAACTAACGTTTGTTGTGGGCAATTTGGGCATACTTGCCCCGCTCCTCGCTGCTAAACATCCGAATGTGGCGCAAATTGTTAAATCAAGCGGGCGTAATCAGCAGAATTGCCGGCCATGAAAAAAACACGACTTACCTGAAAGAAACATTTAGGGATTTTATCTTTTAATATTAATTATTCAAATAATATCAATAATTTTCAACGTAAATATGAGACAGAAAAGGCCAGAAAATAAAATAATAACAATCGCAATGAAGAAATTGAAAAAAATAATTAGATTAATTTTTTAATGAAGAATGCGATCGATTAAAATGCTGGTTTCTAATGAGGTCTCGGTGGCTGAATTGGCAGAGGCGTTACTCCTAGATAGAGTCGAGTATCCGAGTTCGTGTCTCGGTTACGACCGTTGGTCTTTTATTTTCTGGCTTTTTCTATTTCATGTTTACGTTGAAGATTATTGATATTATTTCAATAAATAATATCAAATACAATAAGTATGAAAGCTTAAGAGTTAATTCTCATTTAATAATATTTTTTATTTAGGTTATTTGATGCCTACTATACAGTTTATTTTTAAACTTGTTGGAATTTGTAATTATTCAAAAGTTGTATAGCAGTAACGAAAAGCCGTCCGAAACATACTACGAAGGAATAGGAAACGGTACACGGTTATTTTGCATCGTGTTAATGCGTTTTTTAACAAAAAAAAATAGAGTTTAGTTGCCGTAAAATACAATTCGTTTTTCAAAAATAACACTTGCAAAACTGTTTCCAACTGTCCAGAGCCAGTGGGACTCTGATACCCCCGATCGAGGTATTTTTTTAGGCTGAAGGGAAGTAGAGAGGGGAAGAAGATGGTAAAGAGGATGGTGGGAAAGTACCTGGCTATTCAAATCTAATCACCAAACACAGTTAAAGCTATTTCAGGCAACGTGTCTACGATATATCTACCATTATAGAAGGTGCCGTAAATATACCGCGCATTATTTTATATTAATTGTATTTTTTTATTAATCATAAACGTTAACATGTCAAAACCCTGTAAATGTTCCAAAACAATAAATAAATATGAAATTACCGAATGTAATTAAACAAAATTTACATGCGGCCGCTGGAATTCAAACCCGTTACCTTCGGATTCATGGTCGAGTATCTTAACTACTCGGTCACGCAGGTATTTATACTTGTATTTACAGGTATAGCGGACTTTGAAAGGGTTCAGAATTGTTGAAAGAACTGACGAAAATGTCAAATTACTACACGGGGTATCAATATTTGCATTATATATTATGCTACATAAAGCAGTTTTTAAGATCAAAAAACTACTTTGTCATGTAATACCCAACTAGTCTTTAATGTAATGTAAGCATAAAAAACACATACCAACGATAGTCGGTACTACGCAGTAGGTTTCAAATAAAGGTTTAGACGAAAATGTTATGTGTTTATTTGATTTGAATGGGCAGGTACTTCCAAAACTTGCACTTTTCTTTCCCTTTCCATTTTGGGGTTGCCATAGTTGTGTTTTTCAATAAAATGTTAGTGAAGCCCACATATTTTTTCCATGCTTCTTAATACGAGTTTTTTCATGAAAATATGATAGACAACATCAGGTGTTGCCAGATAATGTACCGCGCAACCTCGCCGGGCCGGCGGTGGTTTTTCCTTTTTCCGGCATTCCCTCGCACGGCCTGGCAATAATTCCCGCCGTGGCCACATTACGCATTCCGTGAACGATTTCAGCTTTAATATTTTATTATATTTTATCGCACGGGTAGGTACAGCGGGTTAACCGGGAAACAGTGCTGGAAAACTAAATTTAAAAAAAATCAAAATGCTGTCACAGAAAAACAATAAAAAATCTTGATTGAGAAAAAAGAACAAAGAAATCGAAAATTAAGGATCACCATTAGAGGGGTCAAATATGACAATGATAAAAGCGTTATATAAATTAAGGGTCAGCATTAAAAAACGATACCAAACGTTACTTTCTAGCATTCTAATACAAGCAATCCTACAAATGATGGATCTGAAAATTTTCCATGAGTAGTTAGAAAAATGTCTCAGGTTTCTAATGAATACAATTTTACAACTGGTATCCTTTGAATTCTATGAAAACATACTAAAAATTCAGTAAAAGGTGCAGTTTTGAACGTTTCACTTTAAAAAAATTGTGTGCTTTTCATAAAGAATTTAAGAGATTACTGTTTAATAATTGTATTAACTGGAAATCTCAGTCACTTTTCTAACTATCCATTTGTAATTAACAAGTGAATCATATGTAGTATTGCATGTACTAGAAAGCCAAAATGTGTCTATTTTTGAGTGCTGACCCTTGAAGTTGTTTTTTTTTATTATACCAATATTGACTCAATTTGAGACAGAATTGTATTCCGTTTTGGCCTTCCTGGGTTACATTTACAGGTGATATCTAATTGTTGCAAAACAGTTTTTTTATAAATACAAAATCCCCCGCTGCACAGTTTAAATACATATTTAAATATATATTTTTTTATATTTTCGTAGAAGGCAATCAATTTGTGGTTCGACACTTAAATAAAAATTAAATAATAACCTTGTATAAGACCACAGGTTTTGCTTAGCTTAAGCATCATCAAAGTACAAAAATAAATAGAAAAAAATACTTCTGTTTGGTTATATACACTCATACATACAGAGGGAGAACACAATATAAAATAAAATAAGAGAACAGTAAGAAAACAATAGTATAACATTTAAATTATTAGAAAGGAATGTAGAGAAAGAGACAGATGATATGAAATGAAAGAGGCAAAACTTCATCAGCGAAGGTGATAAAAGAATAATGAGAAGTTTCACGAGTTTTTATTAAAATTTGCGACTAACCAACCTTCTGAAATCAGAAAGAAAATTTACAAATAATAACACTATTCCGATTATTTTATTTTTTATAGCTAGAAACACTCTCTTTCAAAAACCGATCAGTTCGCCTTCATGAAGACTATTGTGTTGATAAAATTGTCCATTTCTCGCACTGTCACTATATTTAACCCAGTACACGCCGCGTGTATATACGGCGCGCGGGAATTTTAAAGCCACACTTAACACGAGAAATACCGCCGAGGTGAGATTCGTGTATCGTATTTTAATAACCTGAACGTACCGACTCACGTGACCGCACACGGGAAGGTGAATATTTTAAACTTTTTCCCCGGGAGTTATCTGACGCTCCTGACACGGGCTTGGTTCAGATTCCGCGTGTTTTATTCATTTATTTTGACGGTGCTACGTGGGCTACTAAGGAATTTACATGCAGCGTTGGTCACTTGGAAAACTGATGATAAAGGGAAAATTATTTCTGAGAGTGTAGTTTATAATAAGGAAAATATGCGCGCTTTCCTTTAGAATAAAGTTTGGAAAATATACGTCCACTTAGAAAATACTATATTTTTTTTAAATTAAATTTAGTGAAAGCCTTTTGATGCCAATCCAGATTAATATAATTTTTCAATACCACTGATAAAATAGCACATATCTCAACCCTGCACCCAAAAATGGCCCTATACGTTACTTTGTAGCATTCTAATACAAGCAATACTGCTCATAATTTACCTATAAATTCTACATTGACAGTTAGGAAAATGTCTAAGGTATCACCTTAAGGTATCCAGTGAATATAAATTTGGAGCTGTTATCTTTTAAATTCTATGAAAAACGTACAAAAACGTCATTAAAAGGTGCAGTTTAAAAACTGGCAAAGACATTTCTGAACGTTTTACCTAATGTTTCAGTATGCATTTCATATTTATTTTAAAATATTAAATTAAAATAATTTTACTCACTGGAAACCTTAGACATTTGCCTAACTACCCGTATGGAATTTACATAAAAATCATTTGTAGTATTTTTTGTAGTAGAAAGCCAAAAGGTTTGTATTTTTAGGTGCTGACTCTTAAACTGAAGATACTATAATGAAGTGATATTTTTTTAAAGATAATGTGCGAAACATTTACTACGTATTATGCAAACAACTGACTGAAATGAAGGGGTACTATTTTATAAATTTGGTGAAACGCAATATGAGAGCGTTCTCCGTTTGACTGTGGACAGCAGACGTCACCACAAACCATACTACACTGAGCATTGAGGGTGCCACATGATGTTGCTCGTGATGTGGTGAGCCATGAAAGTGCACACACAATATATGTATGGGTGTGAAATAATTTTTGGTATACCTACGTGATGTAAGTAGAAAATACGTAAAAAGTTTGTTAAAAACGACATTATATTTATATTTTATACGTTGACATAAATATCATCATTTTCACTGTGGAAAGGGAGAAATTAAGAAGAAAGGTTATGTTCCAGAAGGGGATATTTCAATTTTCAAATTATCTTTAGCCATAAGCACTGCGTACTATAGACAAAAATGACTTTTTTTTTAACCTTTTTACAAATAATCTTAAGAGTTTTTTTTAACACTTAAAATTTGAAGAATAATCCTTTTTTCTTATCTGATAACTTGATAATTTGAACTTTTGTTAGCCTGGCAGTGTAATACAAAAAATAAAGCATGGATATGTGGCAATTTCATTGCTCCAAACACAAAATATTACAAAAAATAAAACGTGTGGTAACAATAATTTCTTAATTATTCTTATAGACCGTTTTCGTGAAAAAAAATACCTCAGTGGCGCTCTACATCTTAATTTTTCTAACCAACAAATTACTAATAAGACTTGTGACTAGTGTCTTTAAACACAGATTTATAACTAAAGCTTGTAACTAGCAGCTCACAAGTAAAACTCATAACTAATAACATACGGCATAGACTTACATCTAGTGACATAAAATTAATAACTTAACAGCTAACGACACAGATGGATTTTATATTCGCATATTCACTTATGATTCGCATGTTTTCTAGTTAACAATAATGCTGTATTCAAACATATAACGTAATTATGTTCTCTAGAAAAAAAAGTAAAAAAAAAAAAATATTTTTATTTTATTTTATTTTATTTGGGAAAACACACAGTTTTATATAAATTTTGACATTTTAAGTAATTAAATTGTTGGATTAACCAGTGAAGTTTCCGCTTTAAACTGTAAAAGCCATAATAATTTATTTTTTAAAATCAAAGTGGAAAAAAAAGATAATGTTTAAATAAACAACATTTTTACTTTTGATTAACCAGTGAAGTTTCCGCTTTAAACTGTAAAAGCCATAATAATTTATTTTTAAAATCAAAGTGGAAAAAAATGATAATGTTTAAATAAACAACATTTTTACAGAAAAATTGAAACAGAATACAATAAAATAAAATATCTGTTCATATAGTTTGTAAGACACATTAAGTAAAACAAATTAAAATACGTAGAAGAAGTTGAATAAAACTATATAATAAATAATACATCATAGAATGTAACCCAAGATGATTAATATAAAATTTTTAAAAAAGAAACACAACATACTGTGTATAAATGAAAATAGAGACAAATAATTAACATATAGATCTGTAATGCACAGGCGTTAACTATATGTTTTAAAATGAAAAAATTTAATGCCATTTGGAGTGAAAACGTTAAATATACAATATCTGATTTGGTAGTAGAATATTTGATTTAATAGTGTATACGCAAATTATTTAACTGCATCCCTGGCAGTGAATCTTCAGTCAACTGCACAAATATGCAGCGGGTCTCGGCTACATTATTCCGGCTAGAGCAACCTGCCCGACTGGCCAGTGCCCGTGTGGTGTGGTTTGACAACGGCTGTCAGTCCTCTCGTCTCTCGTCTCCTACCGCATCACATAGGAACCCGGTGCCTGGTACCGGATAACCAGTAGCTAGTAGCCCAGACTCAGACAGAATCCTGGATCCTGACGCACCACGGCCGGGAAGTAGAGTGAAAGTATGTACTGCAGTACAGTTTGACAGTAAAATGTGAAAATTTCGTAAAGCGAAACAATTTTTTTTCACTATTATGGCAACACCGTGTAACACCGATTTCGGAAAAAAATACACTACATTTATATGTCCTGTTATGCTTTACTCCATAATTTAATAGTTTGACGTTTGATAGGAGAAAAAACGGGACAGCAATTTATCTAAACGTTTTTTAAGTATTTATTATAATCATCTAATAAATTCCTTAAATTTACTTTTTTTAAGCATTAAAACACACAAATTATTAAATTAAATTTCCATAGAATTTGACTTAAGATTCTAATTAGACTTTTAATTAATTTGCTTTTGGAAAGTACCCTACTTACCAATTAATTTATGAACAGACAATTTGACAGTTAATAATATTCTATTTTTATTGTATTTTTTTTTAAAGCTGCACCTTAAATATTTTTGACAGATTTAAAAAAACGCCGTTGTTGTAAGAAATCACCTCTAGGACACTGTACAAATCTTGATTCCTATGCTCTATCTTAAAACTAACTACATATAATCTATAGCATATTAACAGTTATTAACATAATGTACAGATACACCATACGGGAGCATACTTATCTGGAAGGTTATTTCAGATGTCCACAATTATTTTATTTATTTCTTGTTTAGAAACTTGCAAGATACAGTTTTGCACTCAGAGGACATGACATTGGGAAAATGACAGTCGGTATTTAAAAAAAAAAAAGTGTTTTTTTTATTGTTGCCCTAAACGATACTAAAGAAAACTTCATAGTGGGTTTTCTGATTTTTATAAAAATAGGAATTATCTATATTATTCGGCTTTTCAGTTCATGAAAACTAATACAAAATTAATAATAATGATCGTTACATTGGTAATACAAATATCACAAGTACGGGTAGGTAGGGCGATTCTTAATTCACCGTGAAACAGTTGCTGAAATTCGTCGAAAATCGGTGATGCATCTCTCCGGATGACCGCGTCAGTGGCGCGGCCATCCGCCTGGAAAATGCACTCAACGGTTTCATTTCGCAGTCAGGTTTGTTTTCCGTAAAAACATGGATTAATGGTTTTGACGTGTTTTTTGTAAAACACTATTTTTTTCTATGTTCAACGAGGACAAATATTTAATTAATTTATTGAAACAATATCAATACATATTTTAGAACGAAATATGAAACAGAAGACACAGAAAATAAATACAAATAAGGTTGTAAACAAAACTTGAATTTGTAACCTGTTCTCAATCTGAAAGTAACGTATCTCGCAATTGAGCTACTGAAACCTTTTTAGATACTGTCATATCTTTAAAAAAAATTGTCTGTTTGCAAAGCTCTACTTGAGCACAGTTTCACACATAGATAGTGATAGTAGATAGGTCATTTTTATTTTATAAATATTTTCCACTTTAGTGAAACGTAAAAGCGTTACAAGTTGATTGTTTTTACAACAATGCCGTCGTCAGGGCAGACGTTTAATGGTTGGCGTGTTGCTATCAATGTAAGTAACATACCAAAATTTACTATTTAGTTTCAATAAATAACAGATACGTCCTTTAGTCAAACATCTTAATATCAACATGTAAAAATAGTGGAATAAAGTTTTTTTTTGTATTGTTAAAATCATTAAAATGGAGTTCCACCACGAATTAACAGTTTCAATGTAGGATTCAAACATCAAGTACCCTAATTTTTGACAAAAAAACGCATAAACGTAAAAAAATATATGTATCTTCATCGTCACCCCCGTGGCTCGCCACTTGCCTGTTTACATCTTAAAATATCCCCCTTTCTGTGGCCCCGACTACATCTCACCCCACGTTACACCGTTGCCCAATGCTCCATGCCCCATGCTCTACGCCTATACCGCTCTCTGCTCATGCTCAAACGTTGTGTGGACAGATGAGATGAGAGTTGTCATTGTGTTATTTATTAAATTTACCCCGTGCCTGCCATTTGCAGGCTAAGTGAATCAAGGTTACGGACGCTTATAAAACATAACTTTCTGTGCTGCGATATTTATATTATTAATACCGACAGCTGTTTTTTTTCTATTTACTTAAAAATATATGAACTCCAACGTACCTAAACATGTTTTGTTATCAATGCATAAATTGATATCCAGTTTCATAGGTACACAAACTGACTTAAACATATTTGCATACACGTGAAATGATAAGAATTTTCTCAATGTTCAGCATCTACATTTTTTTTTAAATCATCGTTATATGCACTTTTCAAAATGTAACTTGTTGTATTTTATTTGTTTTTTTTTTAAGAAAACACACAGTAAGTAATTGAATAAAAACTATTTCTGCAATTTAGCACAGTTTTTAATGCAGTTAGCTTTACTTATTTCGATAAAATATCATATTTGTATGTGTTTATCCGAAAATGGAAGTTTTTTTTAAATTGTAAGAATAAGTTAGAATAGTGATAAATTCATTTTCTAATACACAACATTATACAATTTATAAAAATAATAGTTTGAAAGGGTGTTTTTGAGAAATTGAATTAGATAACATTCGTTTTCCGCGATTATAAAAAACCTGGAACCTACCTACCCTAACCTAAACCTAACTATTCTACTGTTTATAGATAAGCTAGTTGTTACTTGCAAAAATTCACGGAATGTATCTTGACATGCGGAGAAAAAATATTAGTTAATTCAATCCATCGATTTCTAATATAGAATAATGTCTAGAATATAGAATAGTGGCTAAAATTCGTTAAAGGTAGGTAGGTACTTTATTAGGTAGGTAGGGATTGAAGATAAATCTTTTCTTAGTTTGATAATTTTTTAGAGTCAATTCTAAATGTGAAAAATTCACACTCATCAGTAAAAACGTATACGAGTATACTCGTACACACACGGGCAATTATTAATAGGCAGTTAATTTCTGGTTCCTTTTCAAATTTTGAATTTTATATAGAGTAGTTAGAATTTGATACGTTTTTCAAATAATTTGTAATACACGCAAACTGATTGTGTAGATAACTTTATTATTATCCACCTCGTGTGTTTTTCACACGGATTAATTTGGTTTGTAAATGAGCAGTACATTATATTAAACGGGACTATCTTGCTCCGTAACATTTAGTTTAGAAGTAGTGTTGACAACCCTGTTTGAATATTTTTAATTTGGTTAAGTAGTGACTAAGATCAGTGTCAGAACGCCTTCATCCCCTAAAGCTTGCAATTCACCCGGATCTTCCGGGGACCAGGGACCAGGGAGCCAACAAGGGGCGGGGGTGAGTCTGCACAAAATCAGCGGCGATGACGCGAATAGAAATTGATTTATTCCTCGGTGACATAAATATAATGGATTTGTTTGAGATGCGAGTGAGAGTACCTCCTAGTGCTGACTATAACTATTTACAAATTCCTTATTTTCATAGATTTACCAGGAATAATGGGAGTTTTTGTTATAATATTAATTTGTTCCAAACGGTCCATCAGTTGCTAGTGTTTTGACGTTATGGTGTTTACTGACTTACTATGTGTTTAGCTTCTAATGCCTGCTATCTATAACTCTTTATATTTGACTTATTTTCATAGGTTTTCCATTAGAACTATGTTTTATTAATCTTGTATAAATTTCCTTTAAGATGTCTAGAATTAAATTAGGCGTAAACTGTCACTTGTTTGAAATAATAACAATATTCTTCAACGTAAATATGAAACCGAAAAAATATAACGGTCGCGACCAAGACTTGAACTCGGAACCTTTAGTCTTTCCGGGAGTAACGCTTCTGCTAATTCAGCCACCGAGATCTTATAAGAAACCGGCATTTCGAATCAATCTCATTCTTAATTTGAAATTTTTTTTTTTTTTCAATTTTTCTTCCGATTTAACTGACTTATATTTTTTGAAGATTATATATTTTAATCAATAATATAAAAAAATAATAATCATAAAAGCTTTAAAGTTAATTCTAATTTAATATATGTCACGTTTTGTTATTTTTTTAATAAGTTTACTTGACATTATTTATATTTTCGATGGTATATTTGTATGAATGGATTTGTTTAGAGCTATCTATTATATATCATTAATTATAGTCGTGGACGTATTATAATAATACATAGCAGTGGTATTCATTACACAGGACTGGCCACTTGATAGATATTCGCTGCAACTCTTGCATTTGACAACGTGTCATTCCAACACCGATCTGCACTGGCCCGTGATTGAGGGGTGAGGGGTGGAAGTTGCCTTCACTACACCGCACAGGACACAGGACAGAGGACACAGGATAGTAACAAATACCACCCATAGTACTAAAAATAGAGAGGTAGAAAATATTCCTAATTTAGATTCAAAATATTTACCGTTTTCCTTGAAACATAACTATACTTATTGTCCCGTAATAGTAAATTTTCTACACAATTTTTTTTTTTAATGTTTGTAAGCAGCAACGATACTTAACAACATGTAATTCACTGTAACTCAACCCTGGTTAGTATCTCTAGGTGTTAAATAAGGAGACTTTATACGGAGTTTAATTGTTGTTTTTCAATGCCCGAGGAAACCTTAGTAAATAAATATAACAAGAAGAACTCTTTGATCTTTGAAAAAAAATCGTATATGATTTTGAAATTATTTGAAGTCGCTCTAGAACATAGAATTTTGTATGTAAGTATGTGAGAATCCTTATAGTCGACAATATTGATCTACTAAGCGATGCCATCTCCTAGCGGAGGATTTTATAACACAATATGCATCCATGCCATTACATTATATCAATTTTATAACCGTGCTATATTTTGATCCGTTAACTAAAAAATAATAAAGCAATTTGGACTACCCTGAAGTAGCTAAGTTTGAGGAGGGATATAGCATTACTGCTTTTAGCTCATAGACTCTTGAACGGTGTATTATTAATACCTGACATCCTGGTGAAAATGGGATTCTATGTCCCTGATAATTCACACAAAGCCGCCAACACAGGCTTGTTTCTTTCCAGGTGCAGAGCTAACTTACCAACGGTGATGCCCCCGGGAAGACTGACTAGGTTAATAAATTGCCTCGCAGAAATGTCAAATATTTTTCATAAACAACTTATGACAAGTTTGAGCACGAATTAGCCATAATGTTCTTACTATATTATGTACTTCTTAAAAGCTATTTTTTTGTTTTCAAACTTCTCTTTACCCATTTTTACCTTTGTCTTCGTAAAATTATGATTGCCATTTTCAGGGTTTTTTTTTCAATGTTATTGGTGTAAAACTGTTTTTGCAAAAAATTAAATTAATAAACTGAGAATATAAACTGATAGAAGTATGTTGTGGGCGTGTCGGGTGTGCCAGAAGTAAGATCAATTTATCCTTACTTCGCTTGAAATTAATCAAACCTTTTCTGTCATTCGAAATTCTTTCTTAGAGATAGTCAGTTTAATTTGCCTGTATTACGAAGACTTAGAAATCAAACATTGTAAAAACTATTTCAATTAGAAACCAAAGGGTTCTTTATCGGTTAAGAAAACACTTCTATGAATTTTCTGTTCAGTTACTGGAATATGTATATTATTAAAATCATGATTATCCACAAAAAAAAAATCACACTCGGTTAAAGGGAAGCCTCCGTAAAATCTGTCGTAATTCTATCACATCGACATTTAGGATAATTACAATTTTTCATCAATCAAACAGATTTTTTTCTCATTTTATGATCATAACATTGAAATATTTTCCTTCTACGGTAACTCAGAAGATACCTATACACAATCCTCCCCTACACATTAAAGTATAATACAACTCGTAATAAATTGATTCGGACAATGACTGCGTACAACTACTGCGTCCATTACATTCGCCATACAATCATGCGTTCCTACGAATTAGTCACCAGTGGGGTATCATCGAAGTCAGTATAATTTTATCAGTGCTCTTTCTCGGATGTCTAGGTTAAGAAATATATTAAATGAAACAAAACAGCTGAATATTTACCAATCGCAAATAAATTTAATAAAAAATCAAAATCAATAATATTCAATAAAAAGTATGAGATCGATTAAAAATTTCGGTTTCCAATAAGGTCCCAATGGCTGAAATGATTAAAAGCGGTTACTCCCGGAGATATAGTAGAGAATCCGAATTCAAGTCTCGGTTGTGACCTTTGTCTTTTTTATTTTCCGGCTTTTCCTGTTTCATATTTGTGTTGTTGATTATTGATATTATTTGGATATTTAAAGACATTTTTTTCTCTAAGTCATAAAAAATATTTTTGTTGGTAACTTGTTGAAAGTTATAAACACAAAATGATAGCATTTTTTGTAAAACTGCTTTCAACTGCTAATTTCGTAAACTTTTTTTGGGGGTCATTTTCATGCAGTCGTGTAAATGAGGTTCACATATATATATATATAAAATAGTTTTTTTTCTCTCTTGCTAATTTGATTTAAAACAATTTGTCAATTGCAAAAACCTTATTGAAGAACAAAGTTGAAAGATTTCTTGCGCAAGGCGTCAACAATTTATCGAAATTAATAAGACACCAAACAATTGTTTTTTTTTCATCGAACTAAACTTGTACCTTTTTATAATAATGAATGTATGGCAGACGATCAAAAAGAGACAAAATAAAAAAAAAAATTATCTTAATAATATTCTCGTACGTAAACAAGCAACACGTGTATTTTCCGATGTAATTACTTAAAAATATTTTTATATTGCTCTACCTTTTCGGTACTTAAGGATTTTCATATTGAATTAGATAATAATGACACCCTTACCCTAATTGAAAGCTTTCCAAAAACATCAGCCCTGTTTCGGCGGATGCAGCAAAGTCACCCCCGGTGTGTAGCTACAAACAATATGGCGTCTCCCTTGCACCGGAAGGAAGTAGGAATAAGTCAGGCTTGTGCGCGCGCAGCTCCCGGAAGTCCACTCCACTACAGCATTGGCGGGCACGGGAAGCCTTTTCATGGGGGATGCAGAATGAAATCAGATGAATGAAGGTATTAATGGTATGAGCTCGTATTGATGGGGAATATCTGATCCATCAGAATGACTCATGTATATACATATCCATAATTATATATTTTTAAATGTGTAGGTTTTTTGCTCATTTCACTTCCTTTTTAGTAGTTAGTAAATTAAAGTGTTAGCTCTAGATTCAAAGGGTATCATTTCAATTTATTTCGTATTGAAAATTTATTTGACATCTCACTCTAGTGAAGTGCATTTGTTTCCTTTAATTTTTTTTGATTTAGAGAGATTGATAAAAAGCCGACCTTATCCTTTATTTACTCTTTTAAATTATTTATTTTCTCTCTTTTAATTCATATTACCTGTCTCGTTATCTTTGTTCCTTTGTTATAGTTAAATAGTTATTCTATTGTGTTTTCGTTGCTTTATTATTTTATTTTATAATTTGTTCTTCCTCTATATGTATATATATAACCGCACACTTTGTATTTTTGTTTAGTTTAATTTTCTAACCAGATGATGCTTAGGCTAAGCGAAACCGGTCAGTCAAAAAAAAAATATATATTCGTGGTCTTATAGTAAATTATTTTTTCATTTCTTTGAATATAAATCATGTTCATGCTTAAACTGATTCCATTCCATAAACTAACCGCATACACTGATTTTTTACCTTATTAGGTATTTGTGCTTAATATTTGAATAAAAAACATTCATTTTATGTTGTAGGAATAACTGGACCATGTTAAATATGAGAAACTTTACTTTATTAATGAAACATGTAAGTGCAATAAAATAATTTTGTGTCCTTAAGAGATGTTTCATGTACACGGCCAAGTACATATATAGACATAAATGGATCTTTGTTTGTGAACAAATGTAAAAGTGGGATTTTTCGGTAAAAATATTTTTAGACTCATACAAATAATGTGTTTTTAATATTGTATTTCCTAAAAATCATAAATATAATATATTAAATTCATTCTTCAGAAGTTTTTAAAATTTGATAACACTAATCTACGATATGTTTCCAATGAATTGATAACTGATTCCCTTCATTCAATCTAGTTCCGAGCATTACCCAATACAATACAACTGTCGATACAATCACGATTACATGTCTGTATTACCCTTACGATAACCATCGCTATGATTCATAGGCTCATTCCACAATACCCCACAAGGTGACATTTAGGCATAGAAGCAGGGGATAGGGAACAGGGGACAGGGTAGCTTCATAACACCTCCCTCCAGTGAGGCACTTTATTTCCACAAATAGCGGAATGTCCACTATTTCTATTTTATTACCCTTGCCTTTGATATGATGATACAGGAAAGACTCATGAATATAGATTTATTGGGATATACCTCAAGGAATGGTATCTTGTTTATGGTGAAATTGCTGTTTTCTGATCGTTTATTCAAATCAAATATGAAGGATATAAAAACACCCAACGATGTACGGAAATAATAAAATTTGTAATGTAATAAAATACCCGGCTTTATGGACATTTTCATGCGAAATAACATATTGTTAAATTTGTGAGAAAAACTATAAGCATTAAGATAAACATTATGCTTGATTGCTGAAAATTTGCAGTGACTGCTTTCTTTTTAAGAAAATGTGTTCTTTTTAAATAAAGGCTTTTTTTTATGAAAGTCATATCTCATATAAATAAACAGTCATAAAGGGAGATTCTGATATATTTTGAAAAATGTGAAAAGTTTTTTTGTTTTATACTTACGTATTAGTTGATACTTTTAGATACATAAATAATATTTAATGAAATGAAAAAATAATTTCGTGCAAGACCACGGACATTATTTTAATTTTTATAACTGACCGGTTTCGCTTAGCCTAAGAATCATCAGGATACAAAATTTGAATCGAAAGATAGTACAATGCTTAGGCTAAGCGAAACTGGTCAGTTATAAAAATTAAATTAAGATCTGTGGTCTTATACACAGTTATTTCTTAAAATATGTCAAACCGCAAAGTGATTGCTTTACACGAAAATATAAATAATATTCGTTCAAAATGGCTTTTTTTAGATTTTTTTTCACAAAAAATTCACTGCCTGATGTCAATAGAATTATGTTATTTCTTTTTTTAATGGGGAAGTAAGTAGGGAAAAGAAAGAAAAAAGCGGAAAGCACCTGGCTATTCAAATCTATCCACTAAACAATTCAAACAACGAATCTGAATATTTTTCTTCTAACCTCGATCGAGTTTTATATGTATTTAAATTCTAATTTTCATAAAACGTATTGAAATTATTTGTTATATTTCGATTCATTTTTTTGAAATTTTAGTCCAGACCGGTGTCACCTTGCTAATTAAAAATATTTTTTATTAGTATGTCAAAAACAATCCATAGAACTTTTTATTTATTTAAAACAGTCAAATTCAGACAATTCCATTTAATGCTATGACGAAGTCAGGGACTTGGCAATTGCGAGAATAAAAAGGCTAGACATTAAATAATAAATGGTGTACTTGATTTATCACCGTAAGAGATTAAATCATAAACTAATATTTGAATAATTTGTATAGCGCCGTTTTTGTGAAAAATCACCTCAAGGGCGCTAACTAACTAACCATCACGCCGTTTCACCGCAGGGGTAGGCAGAGAGGACGAACCGCCATTTAACTCTGTCTTGGCACACACTCCTTACGTCATTTACATTCATACATACTCTTCTGTTATTCTGACTCTTCACATGACCCGATTCCAGTATTCGATTTACTTGATCGTGCCATGTCTTTCTCGGGCGTCCTCGTCTTCTTCTTCCATTCACTTTCGCATCATATATTCTTTGTAATATCACAAGATTCTGCTTAAGCATTCACGAGATCCGAAGTAATATGACAATTATACACATTAAGGGTATTCACACATAAGTACATTTGTGGGATTTTTCTCACGACTTTACACGTTTATTAACTTTACTGTTTTACATAAGTATATACTCTTAAAAATTAACATAGAAATTTAAATATGAAAAAAAAATTAAGATACATAATTACATAAGTTATGGAAAACTAACAGAAATGTTATCTTCCTATTCTTTAAAACCAGCCTAGCTACCCAGGCAGCGGAAAAAAGCGGCGGCGAAAAAAGCTTCAAATAAAAATAATAGTTTTGAAAAAGGAACCCGAGCGGCGATAACCGTTTTACCGTGACAATATCCATCGGGACTTCCCGCCGAACACCGATAGCGGGTAAACAATTTGAATTTCCCGCCTTTACGACATCGCTCTCACGTGCTGGCTGGCTTATCTCGAATCAACTCCTATATTTATTTGTATCGGCGGTCCCGGACCGATTTTTTCGACTTTCTAGTTTCTAGTTTAGATGTTTGGCTCGAAACAAAACTAACTGTTTTTAGTTGGACGTTAGAAAATTGTGGAACAAACAATATGCTACCTTGTTTTATGTTTTGACTCAAGACTCATGATTGAAATTAACTGAAAATTGATGCGTCGCGCAGCTTAGGTTGAAAAAATATTTTTTGTGTTCAAATTTGATGACAAAGGTTGTGACCGTAAGTTTTTACTGTTTCGCACAACTAAATGTCTGCTTCTTAGAAAATATTTATTTTTCTTATTGATATATTCAGTTCACTTTTAACTCACCTTTCCCAATTTCGAGGCTGATTTTAATAGGTTTTCAAAAACAGCTGTGTATAAGTAAACATCGAATTACTATTCCTAAAACAGCGTTTTCCTAATAATAAAAGCTTAGTTTATCGTTTACGCTTATGAAAGTGAATACAAAATAAAATGGAAAGAATTCAATTTTGTAAATCTACTGTATTTTTTAAAATTTAATGTAATTTGTCGTTTGCAGTTTTATTTTCATTCGTTTTCATATAATCAGTAAGCAAGATATGGGCGATTATAAACCAATTTCATATTTTTTCGTAAAATTTAAGCTTTGTGTGAAAATTTGCAAAATTTTCCGAATTTCGTTTAATTTTTTTTTGTTTTTCCGAAATTCATATAATTCTTTAATGTCTCCAAATTCTTATAACTATTATAATAAGTCCCTCACTCTTTCTATTCACGTGATTGGTCATACCATTATATTAACCGTGGATTTTTTTAAGCGTGTGTGAAAGTCGCGGTAAACTCTTACTCCAATAGTTGTGTACCATTTCCAGCAGCCCTTAACCAGAACCGATTGAAGGTTCGGAGAGGCCGGGGGGTGCGGGAGGGTGGGACGCTGTGCGGGGTAGCTAAAGGGGAGGAATCGGATGATCCACACTGTGGGAGAGTTATGGAGCAATATGACAGATATCTGCCTGGAGACGGGCCTGGCAATTTACCCAAATGGGGCATCAAGGATTCCTGCCAGGGGATGAAAATCAATTTTTATGATAAAGTCGAAAGAAAAAAACCTTATTAACTTTCAACAAAAAATTAACGTGTAAAGATAAAGAACATACAGCATACGGGGAAAGGTTCACGTATAACACAAACACATTCACTATGCAGAGTATTTATTAACTGGAATATGTATGCACATATACGGAAAAAAAATAGTGAAGTACAATCTTAATTTATTTACAACGAATATTCCATAATCTACATAGTACAGAATAAAACTGACCGAGAGTGTCAACTTAATATTTCCTAATAATAAGATTGATAAATCTACGCATCAATAGTTTGAAAATATATACTGTGAAAACCATTGATATTTTGAAATGGATGTTTTTTTTCTCTCTGTTATTTGATTTTATTTTAAACTAATTCAATTTCAATTTAAAATCATGCCACACCTACAGTAACAAATTTCAACGTTTTATCATAAATTCCGCAGCAAAAGACGGTTGAAAGTTTAAATACGAACAGGCAAAAAGTTTACATTCGTAGCGCTGCGATAACTCCTCAGTATCCTATTCACAACCAAGCGGTCTGACTGTATATACCAAACGAAAGAAGATTGTCTTTATTAATAATATTATCTTCAAAATCGTAGTTATCATGAGAATCACCTTCAAATTATATACAAACGTAGCAACACTATAATTATTTAACTTTGATGGTAAAAAAAACACTTAAGAGCTTTGTAAAATTGCATTTTTTTTTAAATCTATTTTGTAAAATTTTTTTTTTTCGCTCACAAAACTCTTTTTTTTATATTTATTGAAACACAGCTTCAACTCCCCTTAAAACGTAATACAAAATGAAATTTCAACTATTGGTCGATAGGTGAAATCCAATAGCCGAAGAGCCTACGGAAGGCCGAGTCACCGAGTGCCGGCAACCAAATACAGATCACGAAAAACCATTCAAAAATGAGTAATGGTTATGGTTTTTGGTGAAACGTCTTCCACGGAGTGGCACTCACCCCTCCCCCTTTCAACCGGTTTCACCCTTTCGACAATTGAGCCTAATGGCGCGAAGTTCTCTCAGCTTAAACTTGACATTTGTTTATGATGATCTTTTTTATGGCATCATCCCTTATTGCTTCGGCTACCACGGTTTAATTGTTTTACAGTTTTCGCATTGATGAAGTGTGAACATGCATTTTTATGATGGCAACAATAGATGGTATTATCGTTGTAAAATAAATCTCTATAAAATATGTAATGTTTTACTTTTTCTAATTTCGTGAATTGGTAAATCAAGATTTTTTGATGCACTAATTGTTATTGTGCCAACGAGAAGAAGATTTTTTTTTTTTTTTGTTTTTTTCTGTATCTTTACGATTCTGTTCTACCTTGCCAAGGTTTTGAAGATACAAATTCTGACTAATTATTGAATTATTATTAACGGCCGCTTTGGTTGAGTGATAAGACGCTTGACTACGAATCTAGAGGTCGCGAGTTCAAACTCGGCATGCGCAAGTTCATTTTATATAATTAATATGTGTCATAACACATTTAATTCACATGAAATAATATCTGATATATTTGCAACACCTTCCGGAGTGATAGACTCTAGGTATCGCCCTGGTGAAAAATCACCACTTAGAATTAAAACGTTGCTTGAAATGGTTTTAGCCGTATTTGGTGAGCAGATCTGAACAGCCAGGTACTTCCCAACCTTCCTCTTCTTCATCTCCTTTCTGTCCTCATTACCTCCAAAATCGCAACATACCCCAATTGGAAATTTCACAGTCTCACTGGTACTAGACAATTAAAAGCACTTGGGACTCTTTTGGGGAAATATACCTTTTTTTTAAATTCAAATATAAATGTATTTTACATTATTAAATATTATTTAAATATAATTTTATAACTTATATTTTATTTTTAGAAAAAACCGCTTGCCTTCACCCGGTTTAAAATGTGTAACAAATAATATTGCAAATTTTCTTATTATTAACAGTTAGATGGTTTTTTAAGAGCCATATAATTCATAATAGTATTGATTTTTTTATGTAAAAAGTGTTGATTTGAACTAAAAAGCCTCCAAGAAAAAAGATGCGTAATATTGACCGCTCAGTAGCTGAGTAGACAAACGCGTCGGATTCATACCCTGGCGTCGTGAGTTCAATTCTTCTGCTGGCTAAGTCCTCCATCATTATACAAGCAACATCTTCCGCTTATCATGATGGCAGTAAGAGTTTTTCTCTATTAAAAATATAAATATATATATTATGACGTCAGATCACACCGTTCCATATCATTCATTGGGACATACATACGCATTTTCTACTTTATTGTTAAGTTGTAGGTAAGTAATACAATATAATCAAGAGTCATTAAAAATTTATAAAGTGTACATAGACAAGGGTTGTACGTAGGTATATTCTTGATATTAATTGAATTATTCCCATCCATAAGTTTAATGCACATACTTAAAAATATTACATAATCCGACAAACCAAGGGGAGAGTAATCGAATGATGAAATATATCCCGTTCCTTCTCATATATTTACTGAACACAATGAGGAAGCTGGGGTGGGCTGTATCAATACATTTAGATTGGGGTGAAATGCGGCGTATTGAGAACCGTTGACAGTTAAAGCGCTCCTGAAGATTTTCCACCGTGTTTATTTATAGGTGATTTTGTGCAAAGTGGTATTTTGAAAGATTTATGTTGGTAGCGCTGTTTCGCAGGAAAATAAGTGAATCTATTTCTATTTGTACATTCATAGAATATTATAAGGCAAAAAAAAAGTTTTTTATTGTTCTTTAAAAATCATCATTCCGTTAAACTACAATTAAGTAGTTTGGCAACTGGATTTTGAATACAATGGAAATACAACATAAAATATAATACAAATAAATACAGTGGAAATACAATGGAAATAAAGATTATCTTATTATTTTAAAATATTCATTTTATTATAATTCACACATCTTAAGAAATTATTTCACTATTACACCATACCATACAATGTGCAGCAAAATAAGTACAACAAAACATCAATATTTTTAGTACATATATAATAGGTACTACATATTTATATAGGCGCCTAATAAAAGGTATATCTACTTAGGAGCCATTTTTTTACTACATATATCTGATTCTTGTTAACAATTAACATTTTGTGATATTGTTTGGTAACATATTGAACATTTTAGGCACGTTATACTAGTAAAAACTTAACAATATGTAGCTGTGGATTTTCTCGAATATCAGTCTGTACTCTGCCAGTGAGGTAAAAATATTTGCCGGTAAAAAATGGTAGTAGATAATCATAATCAAAAATAAAGAGTGTAACATAAAGATAACCTTCGCTTTTCCGGTGACTGCTCTAAGCTACTAAGCTACTGTGGCAACCTCAATACTGACTATACGCAGTCTAAACTCTATGAAGTTGTATTAGTCGTATTCGTCTTACCACACTGCAGTTCCTCGCGTCGTCTCGACGTTCGGTCCCGTTTCAGTAGTGTGTTTGTGTCAAAAGGCGCAAAGCTTGAGGGCGACCAATAAAAATGTATGCGACACCTGCGCGATATGAGATTAAAGAGGGTAGCATTTAGTCTCATCGGATGATTCGTTGAAAGCGTAAAGTGGAAGTGAAGCTAGGCATTATTTTATTTATAGTTTTTGTGTTCAATTTGTAGAACTCCATTTTAACTTTTTATATAATTCAATTGAATTAAATTTAATATTATTATTATTGAGTTCTGTTATTTTAAGTTTTTTTTATTTTTTTTTAGTGACAGCTGTTTCGGCGTGTAAGACAGTTTGACAATGGCCTTAAACGCCGAAACAGCTGTCACTAAAAAAACAAAAATAAAAAAACTTAAAATAGCAGAACTCAATAATAATAATATTAAATTTAATTCAATTGAATTATATAAAAAAAGAAGCTAGTCATCACGATTTGTAAAGAAATGTACAGTTATAAAAATGAAAATATACACTTATTTAAATTTATATAAAAAATATTACTTAGGTATCTTTAACAGTTTTCGGAAAAAATCCACTATCATTTCATTAATTTGAGTTTGCACCCTCGCTGACGCCCCACCTAGACACACACTGGCAATAAATCCAGGACGTATTCACGCATTTACTTACGGCTCGGGTAGATGAAATCACTGAGACCTCCTGAATCCCTCCCCGAAATCTCTTCTGTATTTCTGCACTCCTGGGCACTGTAGCCTCTGGTGAGGGTGGGGGTGGGAGATGGGTGGGAGGCACATAACACCTCCCTATCTCTACGGCTGACGTATTTTATTAGAGCATTTCCGGCCTTCGTCACTATCATCTGGATTTATCGTATCAGTACAGGGTGAAAATTACTTATTTTTTCTGTTATAAATTATACATTTCCTAATATTTTTAGTAAATATATTATGAAAAAAAGGATTGTTTGAAAAAAAATTATTAAAATAATGGGGGTAATTACATTGTTTTACCTTTGCTTTTCTAGAATAAAAATTATATTTTACTTTGGTTAAAAACATTATTCTGTTCAGTTTTAACTTCTTATGTGCCACTGAAGCACCTTTATTAGTCAAGACAGAATTCTAAATGAAAGAATCAATAAGTTTTTTGGAATGAAAAAATACAAAAAACTATGTGCTGTACTACAAACCGTCATCTTGCAAAAATGTCTATTTTCTTTTTAGCCTTTGTTTGCAATTTTGTCAAACATTGCGGATTGCCAATCATTTAAACTTGGCCCCTTAGCTCTATAATAATGATTATATTAGTGTTCCTACTTAAAAGCGTGGATATTCACAGACATAACACAAGGACATGCAACAAAATCACACTATCGAAAAAGAATAAATCCAACACACAAAAAATAAAACTTTTTAACAGTATGAAATTTAATAATGCGCTGCCAGAAACCATCTAAATTACAGCAATTAATAAAATTAAAACAGTTTGTAAGAACCATATAAAATACATTAAAATGTAACATCATGTAGTAAACAAGTAATAATGGTTAGTTTTCTTTTATACTGTCAAACAAGTATTTAAGTCATAATTAGTTATTTTGTAAACTTTAATACACATTTAGTTTACACTTATAAGTTGACCTAATTTGACAAAAACAATACATTTTAGACACTTTTTAAAATTTCATGACAATATCTATGTATGATGATATCTAAAGCCACCTTTAAAAAAGCACTTGGATCATACAAATATTTACCCGGTTGAATGGAAGACTCGCTCGATATCGCAAGGCACTTTGAAAATAAAAGATAGACACGTTACCATACAAATATTTACCCGGTTGAGGAATGCGGAGGACTGCGTCCCCAAAAAAAAAAATAATTGTATTCTAAAAGGTATGGAGGGGTAGTGTAATGCAATGCATTCCGTTATTCTAATTCTATTTTTTTTTAGAGGCTTGCAAAATGAATTAAAACTAATATTTCTATTTTTTCAACTGTTAATTCGTGGTGTGATTTAATTTTAATGATTTAGCCCTTATTTTTGCAAGGTATAAACAAACAGATATTAAATAAAACAATAAACTTTATAAAACACCACTTTATTTGAGTTAACCGCTAACCAGGTTTCGCGTATCTCAAGCTTCTTCGGGTTTTTTTATATCAACAATATATATTTAATGTCACAGCCCTAAGTTTTTGCTTCTTTCCATATATATTTGTATCATAATATAAAGATAAGATAATAATCTATAACATATTTTTAAGTTGACCATAGGTGTCAGCAATTGACAAAACGATAAAGAAGGGATTTTCTAAGGGAAGCAATTTTTCTGGTCAAAAAAATAAATAAATAGCAAAGTTGGTGTAACATATATGTCACACTGCCAAGATAAGGGTTAATAATACAAAATCAAAATCTTTTTTCCAATGTTAAAAAAAACAAAGATTTATCATTATTGAAGTATTTAAATTAGTTGACAAATTTATGAACCAACCTTCGTAGCATTTTTACTTTATTTATTTGTTAGAGAAAAAAAACTATTTAAACAAAAAAAAACAACCGTTAAAGAATAAAACCAACATGCACAAACAAAGTAAGCGTTGCAATAAGTAAAATAAAAAAACCGACAAGTGTTAAGGGATCACCAAATGCTTTGAAAAGGGTTATTATAAAATATTCTTAGCGGCATTAATACTTTTTTTAGTTAGTTATTGAATATTGAGTTCACTAGGTTATGACATGATAAGTTAAATCCAAGTGTAGTGAGTGAATAACAGATATACCTATGTTGATTTGTTTTGTAATTGTAATTTGTTATGTTATTTTTAAGATATCTACATTTTGAGGTATTTGCTAGTTCAAAAACTGAATAATGTTGGCTACATTGTTTTATTAAATCAGAAAAAGATGTTATAATGTTTTCTTTTGCCAAATAATAGATTCAACACTGTAAGAAATTAATTTAAATTTATAAACTTTGTTTACAAATCTATCATAAATTGGACAGAGAGCATGTTTTTAAAAAACACAAACAAAACAAAACAAACCTTATTTGTTACCTACCTATCTGATTTTTATAATCTCACAAGGTTAGTACTGAAATTATAGTCAGGCAACTAGTAAATATCAAATAACATAGGCTTGTAAAACTACGGACTTTTTATTAGGTACCTATACAAATCTATACAAACTTTCTCCGGGTTCTTACGTCATAAACCGTGAGAGAGAAAGAGACATAACAAGTTGTCACATAATATCGCACCGCTTTTAGGTATGTAAGCATATTTTCTATCTCCGGTGACTCTGCCCACTACGTTTTGTTATGCGATAAAACTCAACGGTTTTTGAGGTTATATCCTATATTTTGGTTGATAGCAGTACTGTAAAAAATAAACAAAACATTATGTTGACATGTGCTATTAACGGATGTAAAAAGGTGTGTCCATAAAAACCCTAGCGACGCCCGAGTCAGAAAAAAAATCAACAATCCTGATTACACTGTTTTCTAAGACATCCCTTCTGGTATATTATTGCTCCTGGGTATCTACCTATCTAATTGAATTTTAAAATAATTACCATCGTCACAGTTGCACATTCGTGATTGTCTCATCAAATACAAAATCACAACCTTCTCCGTCAACCAACCTGGCGGCGGATGGCGCATACGCGAGGCTCGTGGTGGCGGTGGCGATGGATTACGGGGTGTGGGGTATGGGGTATGATTCTCTACAGACAGTAGTAAACTGTGTTGGTCTGTTGGGACAAGGACGAGCATGATCACAATAGGTAACCGGGAGATTAAGTGGTGCGAAGCATGAATAATGGACTGATGGTCCACGCGAGAGTAATCCCACATTCAGATGGACGAGAGGCTGCAGGGGCGCAGCTTGTATATTTGGCAAAGATTGTTAGACTTATGTACAATATGTTGTTTAGAGCAAATTAACAGTTTTTATTATAAAATTATTCCAATACGAAATGTTTTTTCTTATTGGGTAAAAGTTGAAAAATATTGAGCTAGTAATATGGCCCCCTATTTTACGGTATCTGTATGAAAAATATGTCTAATTTCAGAGATAAAGCTTTAAAAATGATATTGCAAGGTAAAAATAGTCGCGGTGAGCTAGTATCACCAGACGAAAACGCCAATTTCAAGGAACCAGAGCTTACCTTTTAATATTTTTTGCTTTTTAATTAAGATTGAGTTGTACCTTAATTGCTACTTGAAAGGGGTCAAAGATTTTTTCCATGATACGTTGCATTTTAAAACAAAGTTTTTTTTCATCGCTTAGTCATATTGTCAAGTATAATAATATTAGACAATGTATCAAGAAGCTTTTATTTCCTTACCAGCTTTTCCATTTATTACCATCAGATTTATTTTATTTTATGGTGAATACCGCAAAAGAGTCCCAACTAAAGTAAGAGTGTTTTAAGTAACAACATATTAACTGTCCTCAATCTAATTTCCTTTTCTTTGATTTGACAAATATGTTAATATGAATTCATACGTTTCATCTGAATTTGTATACCCTTGGCTTCTGGTAAATTGTTTTTTTTTAATCTGTTGATGTATACAAGCACTGTTATACCTATATCTGAACCTTTTTTCTCTCACGATTTATGATAACTATCATGATTTTAGGTGGTTTAATCAGTTAACATATTATGAATTATTTTCTCTTTGTTAGTTAATCTTAGTAGCATAATTAATTTAGTATAAAGCGCACTTGAGGTGAAATATCACAAAACTGCGCTATACAAGTTCACTTTAACTATTATTATTAACCGTTTGGAGCCAGTGGGACTATGGCATCCGCAATTGGGGTGTGTTGTGAGGCTGGAGGTAGTAGTACCTGGCTATTCAGATCTGATCACTAAACACGGCTTAAGCCATTTCAAACAACGGTGGTCTTTCACCAGGGCAATATGATTTGAAGGTATTAATGCCTGAAACTATTTTTGGATGCATTTTTTAATACTTTTGCATATTTTTAAAAAACTTATGAAGGTGATTTTACGAACTCTTCAAATTTTGTATTTAAATACTTTGTAAGAATGTTCTTTTTTTTACTTCGGTTTTCTTTTGTATTTTTTTATTTATTATTTTATAAACGCTACTATTCCTTTAAATAACCCCGTTTGCACATCCCTACGATGTGATGTTTTAATAATAATAATTCCTTTGGTAGGACGGTGGATATAATATCAGTAGGTAGCTACCCGATGAGAGCCACTTGAGCGCTGTAAAGGTGAACGCTTGAGTAAACTCGAATGGGTTAAAACACCTTTTATGAAGGATTATGTTTTTAAAACGTTCCGGATTCTGTCTGAATTAATTTGATGGTAGGAAAATCTAAAATGTTTAGCAATGTAGGACGTCTACGGAGGTTAAATAATAACCATGAAAGTTGAATTGTTTTTTAAATGTAGTTTTCTTGAGTAATTTTCCTTTCATGGCAATGAAGTAACTGTTCAAATTTATCATTTTTTTAATCAAATAATTTGACTTGCTTAACATAACAACATGTAAATACATCGACTTATTCTTCTGCTACCCCCTCCTTCTAGAAGGTCGACTATCGTCAGGGAAATATTTTCTCTACAGTCTGCAGTTTGGGACAACTTGTACTAATACCGATGGTTCAAAATACACTAGATTCGGCAGTTTTCACCACTGCGTAATAAAGCTATTTCTGTTTCTAAAATATATTAATTTATCATGTTCAAAATAAAGTAGCATCGTACATTTTAAAAACATATTCCATTGCCAAGCAACTTTCATATTATAACATGCCCGGCTATTCGGATCTGGTCACCAAACACAGCCAAAGTTATTGCACCCAATATTTTGATTCTTAGCGGTGGTTTTTGATGCTGAGAGTATCTACCATTGTTATTTGAAAATAAAACGCCTTATCTCTAACACAATTATGACTCCTTAATGCCACTTATCTGTTATTGATCTCCTGACACATTCCAGACGGGCCTTTATTGCGCCAGTAGTCTTGACATGATGATGTGCATCAGCTCTAGGTCTCTTCCAAAGAAGCCTTATTGATTTGACCATCATCTTTGCACTCTTCTCAAAGCTCTGGCTTGATACATTTTATTATTTTTTTTTAAAGGAAAGAAAAACATTCCCGGGATACGAATTAACTGACAATATTTGAAAAACTCCTACAACCATCATAATAAGCGGAAGATGTTGCTTGTGCAATGATGGAGGACTTATCCAGCAGAGGAATCTAACTCACGATGCCCAGGTGGGAATCTGACACGTTTGTTCACTCGGCTACTAACCGGTCAAATAAGTAGTTAAACATAGTTTTCTGTTTCTTGGTGGCTTAACAGTAATTATTTTAAAAAAAAAACAAATTAAAATTGTCCACAAAAATTGAATTTTTAAGAAAAAGGAATCTATGAACAGATTGTTTGGAACATGCCATTGTATTTATGTGTGAACACGAAAGAAAATGGAGCGAATAAAAAGATTCTCAGGAACAATAATAGCACTCTTTGAGCTCAAAATTTAAACGCGTAGTTTCTTCAAGTAACTGAAGCCAATTTTTTAATTTGTTACCTACCATACGTTTCATCCCTGTTTTTACGTAAACTTTACCTGTAGCGGTCTCCAGTGTCCTTATGAGTCATGTTGAAGCATGATTTATTGTTTCTTGTGAAAAACTACCATATTTGAACATTTATGCTGCATTTTTTTTGCATGCGGTGCATTGAAAAAAAGAATACATTATGGTACGTAAATATTTTGTACGCTGCGGTTAGATGATCATGTATCTCTATGCTGACTATTAACTCGAGTACGTGATCTTCGCCTTGCATTCCACCAAATTATTTAAATACGCTGATTGGGGATCAAATCATAAATCATTTTTACTTTACTTTACTTTCCAGTCATTACAAAGCGTGTCCTTTTTATGTATGTTGAGTAAACGTAATTTCTTTCGTTTTTTTCTTAAGGCTACCCACCTAGTAGGTTCTGGTAGCTTATCGCCACAATCACATAAAAATGATCTAACAAAATGTTTATCTACTGATAAATAAAATGCCGTGTTTTTGTTGTTGCTTAAATCCACCTATTTCAATGTCTGCCAAAATACACCATAAATAAGTGCTTTATCGCTTGGACGGAATTGAAAAGATTATTTCTAAAATTTGATGATTTCAATTAATATCAGTTGCAAATTTGAAAAGTTCTCCCTTGTACGTGCCTTCATACTCACAAAATAAATAATTTATTATAGTATTTTAAGTTGAATTAAATAACTAGATTGTATAATTCATTCAGTGGATTGTGAATGTTGATGCGATTTTCTACTTACTTATAACATCACTAAAGATTGAAAATGAATCTTTCTAAGTTTATTTTTTTTATTTTTTCTGAATAAAATCTTCAGATCTTCCTCGAAAACATGACTAAACAATGAATACCTTCATAAAAGAAATACCTGTGAGTCAGCTCATTTTTTTCAGAAATATATCACGATGGCATTAATACTATGAGACATCGTCAATTATTCAACCCCTCGATATCTATTCACATCCCTTTACTCATAGATTTTCACCCTCTCACGATTATGCGCTCCTGTTTATGCGTTTCCATTCCGCTGAGGTGATTCCACAGACCGTGTGAAATCTGACCAATGGATGGATTCTCCTCCTGATTCGGCGTGACGCGACACGCTGGATTGCGAACAATGCCATTGATGATAAAGGCATCTAAATCCACCATATTTTGTCAGAGGGTGATGCGAAGTAAAATCAGGTTTATCTAATGTGGGTTGTTACAAAGAACATCACTGGCTAATTTTATAAAATAAAGTGCTCAGAAGGACAGATAAGAAAATAACACTAACTTGAAATAAATATGAATCTAGTAACATTATGAAAAAAAGTTCTAGTATAAGATCTGGATTAACAAATATGAAGCAAACATTGTGGTGTCTAGCCTGATTTTTGGACAGTTACCAGGAATTTAAAATATAAATTCCATAGCTCTTGGTGGAAATAACATTTTGAGCTATGTATTTTAGAGAGAAAAAGCTGCATAAATCAATTTCGGTTTTATGGTTAAGACTATTTCTGGCCGCATGCAATAATATTTGTAGGATTTTCACGATGTTTCTACGTGGGAAAAAATCTCCTTCAATCTAACTAATCCGTTAGACATATTTGTGTTGATTTAACTTTGTTAAGGTAGTGTACCCCTATACAGTACGAGCTGTTACATAAAGTCTCGAACCCTACCTTGTTTATATATGAAGTACACATTTAAATAGTTCTCGTGAGCTTTAAATGCGTAAAAGTCACAAAGTTATGATAAACATAACCCTCAAAAGCTTTGATTAATATTTTAGAAGCTTTCATATCATACTCACTCGATTTAGGTTGTAATCACCATTTCATTTCACTTAACTTCTTAACCGTTTCACCCCTAACAATAAATTCTTCCCTCTACTTGGACTTAGGTGAGTATCATCATCAAACGTCATTATTCCCAAGTACTCATTAGCAACCGGACGCCCGAATTCGGTCCAGGATGGCTGCACAGCCACCGAGGTGGACCAAGCCGAGATGAGCAAAGCTGAGAAAGCGCACAGGAAACTGGGCTTTTATCTTAAAACTCCCCTTACTCAAACTCCAACAAGAAAGCAAAGAACACGCCTGAAAAGAGTGAAACTCTTACAAATTATAAATAATCTTGTTGATAAATCAACCACGCTCTTTTGCTTAGGTCATTTCATTTTACACGCAAGACACCTAGACTATTATTTTATCCATTTATCTATACCCTAATTCAGATCCCATCAATCTAATACCAAGTTTCGTGGCACACTATCAAAATCGCCAACATCTTCATTCGTGTCAATATTGTAACGCTTTAATTGAAATGTTTTTTTGTGAGGTGTCTTTGAATTGTGACATTTCGGAGTGGGTTTGTTAAGGGTTGGAGACCAAGGAGTCGCCTGTGGGGAAGTCAGTTATCTTCAGCGAAGTTCCTGCGGGAGCGGCTAGGAGACTAAGATAGGATATACTTATAATACAGGAGTACTTGTATCTGATGTAGGTATGTACCTACACAATTTTCAGGGTAACCATATGTGTGAAGTGTTTGGAATATCTTTAAGTTTGTTCTTTCATCTACAAAAAACTTTTACTTCTTTGTAAGTTCAAATTAAGCAATATTTCATTGAAGTCAAGTTTCTTTATAAGAGGCTATTGTATTATTTGCTACCGATATTTTCTTTATAGCCAAAAAAGTTCATGAAAATAAAATTAACGCAAAATAATAACGTTGAAATTATTTCATAAAAGCAATTAAAGAGTAGGAATCGTAAAAAACCAAACTAATGGATTCGAAAAAATGCCATTTCTTAAAAACTTTATATCGTTATTATTTAGGTTCAGGAAAACTTTTGCTATTAAATCATTTTGTGCTGAAATAATTCAACACTTGCGGTTTATTTAAGGTAGACGAAAATAACCTATTGTTTTTGGAAAATCTTTTAATTTTTCGACTAACAATGGTTTTTTTTTACAGAATTGAAATGAGTTTTTTTAGGAAAAAACTTTTCTTACAAAAGCTCGGATCCTTTTTTATTAAAGAGTAGAAGAAAAAGATCAGAGAGAAAAAAAAAAAAATAACTACCAAAGAATGGATTTATGAATGGTGACAAACACTAACAAAGTTTTTTTTCCACACTATTCTCAGTTTTTTTGGAACACATTTATTTATAATACATATATTTAATGATTTTTTTTTGTAACGATTAAGGAATGGTATGTTTTAAGATTATTTATTCATGCTCATATCTTGAGTTATACGAATAGGAACACAACTTTTTTTTTTTTGGTACATTAAGTTGTTTTTTTTTCTCTAGAAAGTCCGTTGTGATCTGCGGTTTTCTGCACACTCTAAAATATTCAAAACGTACACCACACCTGTTCCATAAAAGTACATAAAATAGTCACCCGAAACAATATATTTGGTTGATTCTCCCGAGATTGAGGCTCGGCAATACACAGCGCAAATGGAGCACTAAACTTCGGCTCAGGGCATCTTACATCTAGGTACCTAACCAGTAACCAGTAACCAGGCAGGGGGTGGGAAGGTAGGACTAGAGTAGGTGCCCGTTTCCGCTAGGAGCCCCTGGTTATAAGTGACCTAATGATATTTTATGGTGGGAGATATGTTATGCCATTATTACAAAGGAGGGAGTAAGTAGTTGTCTTGCCAATTACCAGCTGATACGGACTTGAACACCCTCTACCGCTGGTTGCTTTGATCCCTGATAAGGGATGATGGTGTAGAAGTGGATGAAGAGAAACCACGAGGTGTTTGCTGTCTTACCATCATGACATTACTTTCCTTGTCCCAAATTTTTAGAGCTTTCCCTTTTTGCACCCTTTTCTAAAATATTTTATTTTAGTCAATGCATAAGAGATAAATTGTTGTACTATATTATCCTTTTAGTATGTATACCTGAGAAATTGAAACAAAAAAAAACACACACACACACACACACTTTTGGATATATTTATTTTTATAACCTCATAGTTTCACCTTGGAAAACTTGTTTTTGATAATTTTATTTTTTCTTGTTTCAGGTGACGCCTTACAACCAAAAGTTGGGCCTGTTTTAATTGATTGCGGACCTATCATTGAAAACAACAACGAAAAACAAACCGTTACCAAAATGTTCCCAAAAGTAGACCAAACCATACCCCAATCTGACAAAAACCATAACATTTGTTTTGGGAATCCATAGACTTGAAGCCATTGACAAATGGAAGCAAAGAAGGTGATTTAGCAAAACCTCTTGCTGAAGTTAAAAACGAAACAATAGATGATAATACAGTTAGTGACAATAATTTACACGTAGAAGAACCTAGCAGTAAAAATGAAGCTAAGCAAGAACCGTCCAAAGAAACAAAAATCAATGTCGACGTGGATGAAGTAAATGAAATTCCTCAACACGTGATTTCGAAAACCAAACGAAAAACAATAGCTATTCCCGCCCTAGTGAGGATTCACATAATAAAGAAAGGTGCATCGAACGTTAGTAATAACAATAATATACCAAATAAAGTTGCCAAAACTGTCAAAAGAGCAGCTTTCAGTCAAGGATCGTCTCTCCAAAATTCACAAAAGTGCCAAAAGTGCCAAAAATGTGTCTTTTAATAATAATAACGTTAAAACTTCCTTAACAAGTGCCAAAAATATTGATATAAGTAAAAAAACTTGTGTTGCTTTCCAACGACTCAAATGAAGGCCGAATGACTCTGCAAGAATATCTGAAGAAGAATAACGCGGTCTTGATAATACCTTCAACGATTACTACCACAACAATGCCTGCAGTCCAGCAGATAGTGCCTCAACAACGCAAAAAAGGTTAGTGTATTTTTTTAAATCTTTGACAAAGCCGTGCGATGATTTTTTTTTTCTTTTATTGCAAGGTTATTGTTTATTGAGCTGTGGTATATTTTTTAGGTCTCCAATGCTACTAAAGATCTCAGGCCAATTTGTTCTTTCTACATAGAGCACCAATCCCTGGCAAGGAAAATAACATTATCAATTGGACGTAGTTATGCAGAAAGCGTCCGACCCACGATTTGCCAAAATTGAATTTTAGATGTTTTTGTATATTCTCATTTATGTATATTTGATGAAAATATCCAAGCTCCAAATGCAATAATTTTTTTAAAATAAATTTCATAATAATGCCCATTGCAGATATTTAACTTAAATTAAAGTTTGAAAACATTAAAAAATGTAGAATAACATAGAACATACATTTTTTTTAATAAACACTTTTTTTAATATGAATACCGCACTAGAGTCTCAACTGCTCCCAACCATCTAGAGCCAGTGAGACTATGGCATCCCCAAATAGGGTATGTTGTGAGGTTGAAAGTAGTGGGGAGGGTAAGGAGTTTAGGAAGAGGAAGGTTGGGAAGTACCTGGCTATTCAAATCTGGTTACCAAACACGGCTCAAGCCATTTCAAGCAATGTTTCGATTCTAAATGGTGGTCTTTCACCAGGACGATACTTAGAGTATCTACCACTCTAGATTATAATTCACCTATTTACAATAATGCTCATAAAGAAAAAAATCTCTGATCGCTTTTTTATCGTTATATTTTTAAACGCCTTTTCCACAGTTTCACCTTTTTGGGGTTGGACGCTTTCTGCATAACTTCGTTCAATTATGATTTCTAATCAGGATAAATCAAACATCATTAGGTTTCTCCTCAAAATTGTCTTTGGCTTTAGGCATTGTTTCAAACTGTTCGGAGTTGGAAAATAGTGTTGAGTTGAAACGAAGTGATGCCGCGTTGAAAAGTGAATATGTAAGGCAGAGGTCAGCGAAAATATATTTTTAAACGTACATTGGATCTTTGCAGTAGAAATGAAAGATGGAACAACTGTCCCATTCATGTTTATCTAGTTTATCAGTCAAGACATGTACTGTTTTCCGTTTTCACGTATTTACTCGATCGTAACAAGGTTTTTTTTCTATTTTGTAGACATGGACAAGTTGTACATTTTCTCGTCTTGGTTTTGGGAACGAACTGTATTATGTTGTATAATTGTGCCCTTATTTTAGAAAATTATACTATGAAGGAGATAAACCGATGTTAGGAAAACAATTACTGTCATATTTTAGTTAGGTATGATGGCATTAGTTTTATAGCAGGATCAATTATACTTCGATTGCTATTTAAAATTAATGAATTAATATTGTCAGTAGCGAAAAACTTAAATGTTTTGTGAATGCTTCACGAATTGCTAGTTCTTTAAAATGAACCCTTCGCAGTGAACACTTGAACAATTGAAGTCAAACTTGCAAGAAAGAAATTTGAATTTATCCGGTTATTTGTTCAGTTCTTTTTGGAACCGGAAAAAGCACGTACTAGTCGGTAGAGATTTGAAAACGAAAAGAACTGTGGAACTGGATCCTCGCCAAAACAAAACTACTAGTCGGTAGAGATTTCAAATTGAAAAGAACTGCTTTGAAGTCGGACTTCAATTGAAGTACTTGTGATGAATTGAAGTATTTGTTCAATAAACAATTAATGAAGTAGGAACTGTTATCAAAAGCAGTAGTTCTTTCAAAGCGGTCACAACGCTAATTGTCAGTATAAAGTATTTTACATCTTTACCGTAAATTGGATCGTGCATTAAGGGCTCATAAAAACACACTTTTTGGCTCTCTAACACAAGCAAAACTACAAATTATTTATCTGTTAATTTTATACGGGTCATAAGAAAAGTGTCGAAGGTTTTCATTGAATACAATTTTTAAGGCAGTAATCTTCTAAACTTTTGTTATGAAATGCGTACCTGAAGTTTAAGTAAAATGATGGAATACTGCCTTAGCAGGTTTTCAAACTGCAATTTTTACTGATAATTTAGTTTATTTTTCATTGAATTTAAAGGATCACAGTTCAAAAATTGTATTCACTGGAAACCTCAGACATTTTTCTAACTACTTATAGAAAACTTACAGATAAATCATTAGATTCATTAGCATTATTACTTGTATTTGAAAGCTACAAAGTGACGTTTGGTCCTATTTTTAAGTGCTGTAGCTTATGTCAATGGTTTCAGAAAGATTTATAAATCATTATTAGCTCACCCTTCATGATATCGGGTTGACCCGAATTTAATATGACATATTATTATTCACTCTGTAAGCGATATACCAAACCTTATTTTTGTGTCCGTATTTTTTATCTAACCTTTGGATGATTGTTTATATTGTTGGTTTGTTTGTTTCTGCGTTTGCCAGTGTTTCCGTTTGGCTACTGATCCGACGTGTCGTTTCTCTGTGTAATGTATACACAGCATTGAGTATCCCAATTAGCGGCTGTTTGTCGAGTTTAGTTTATAGACGCCATTCGGGGAGCTGCTAGTCTCTGGATGGAACCTTTCGGGACAAAACGATTAAACCTGTCTGTTTTTTAGTTTTTTGTTGTTGTGAAAACCGCACATGAGTCCCAACTGCCCTGTGGGACTATGACATACCGCATTAGTGTATGTTGTGAGACTGAAGGTATTGGTACGGGGAACACAATGATCGTAAAATTTTATCTTCTGCGTGGCATACCTAAATTCCAATAAAAAATAGGTGATTTTAGTGATATTTATTCATGTGCCAAACACTCTTTTCAATTTGTTCAATCATGCTATACTGTATCGCATGAGAAGAAAACAAAGTTGACTGAATAGGCACCTGTTACTCTAACAACTGTAGTGACAGAACATTTACGATATGAACTATATGTACATCACTACCGCTCTGCAGATTTTATCGTTTTATGTTATACGAAAATGAACTTTGGGGAAAGCTACTTTACAGTTGATTCTCGTATGAATTCATGAAAGGGAACAAGCTTATCAACTTTAATTCCGAGATTTTAAGGAGCTCGTTCGTTAATTTGTTTCGTTTTATATCATGGGGGGAGGCGCAATCAGTAGGTATCAGTAACTGCTTCAAAGTTTTTTTTTAATAGAACAATAGGTCACCACCTAAGCTTAGACGTTTGGAGAATAGACAAAGCCAAAATTTGCACTGTGCGGGAATATTACTCTTCATATCGACTGGAAGAACTGAACCAACTCCAATACGTATGAAACTACGCTCTGAAGGAATTCAAAATTGTACCATTTTTAATGATTGCTTTCTCCATAGGAATTAGAGTTCATAGTTCAATCCGCAAGCTGTATCCATCGTATTTAATATCCTCGTCACCGTCTCCACCCATAGTGAGTGGCGGCCGGCGGCCATCTTCGCAGAAACATAATCCCGCCATTATTACCTAGACGGGCGCCGCAGCCAGTATAAATCTTGTTATGAAATCAAAATCAATGTGTGTGCGCTTAATTATTGGCTTCGCGCCGCCATTTTATGAAGGTTCCTGCTGTAAAGCCTGACTTACACAGCCGTTTTCCTAATACCCATCACCTCCCGCCCCAATTGCATAACTAAATTTAACAATAACTGATTCATATCTAAATAAATCAAGAATAAAATTTCTCTCAACGAGTGTATTTTTCGTTCGATCAACCAACACCCAATGGCGTTGCCTCTACTACGTGTTGAACTCTCAAAGTGATGACCACATAGTTATATGCAGGTCGAAATAATATTTTTTTATATATAAAAGTGTGTAAATATAGTTACAATTTTGTTATTCAATTCAAAACCAAAATTGTAATTGTAGTCGAACGAAAAATACGCTTACCCGCTTTAGAATCAAAGAAATTGTGAATGAATAGTCAACCGAATAGTTCGAATATTAAGTACTAAATTTATTAAAAAAATATATTTACGAAAAAGTTTTTTATAATAAAATAATGATATAGTCGCTGGAAAAGGCAAAAAGGCAGAGCACTTTAAAGTTTTTTGTTTGTTTTACAATACAATTCATAAGTCTACAGTACCTGGTTGGATTCTGAAAAAAATAACTTAACTAAAAGATAACTCAATGCTCTTACTGAGTTACCTGAAGGGACAAAAAGCTAAAAAAAGTCCCAAACTTGTGTCGCTTGAGTCAAGTCTTCTTTCGAATGGTAAATATATTTAAGATGGCTGAAGGGCCACGAAAGTCTTCGGAATCAAACGATAGTCAGAGCATTCGATGAAGAAAATAAAACTCATCAAAACTGCATATTATTTAACTTTTTTTTTTGCCAAAGTGTCGCTTAAGTCCTTTTGCTTGTCGAACGACGATATATACTCTCTATTAGAGACTTTATTTGAGACTCCCTCAGAAAATCAACCCACTACGGATGTTCATTGTCAAATATTTATCAAATATAAAATAGAAATAAAAACACAGATATGCTACGGTTTCTATTTTTTTTGGTACACAGCGTAAACCTTCAATTGAATATAAGAATTGTAATACTCAATTCAAGAATTTGATGTGTGTGTGATGTTGCGAGAATCAAACTTCCAACCATCTTATAGACAGTCAATTCACTACCCTAAAACCTGTTGAATAAACGTATGAAGTGTACGCTAATATACAAGAGACAGCGCTGTAGAGAGAGAGCTGTAGTCAGTTTTTACGAGGCTTACCGGACTCGGCTAGACCTGGGCGTGGCTAGAACTAGGGTATTTATACATCCATTCATAGCAAATGTCGACATAATGTTTTTGTTTATTCGTTTAACCACTTTTTCATAGTATTGTTGACAAAAAATATAATATGTAACCTAATAAACCGTTAAGTTATGTCAATTTATTTCGCGTATGATAACGAGTGGGCGGAGTCAACGGAGACGCGGGGCACGAATAACATTCTAACAATACTTTAAAGCGGTGTGATAATTCGGGAAAATTTGTTGTCTCTTTCTTTCTCATTGTGTAAGACTTAAAAACCCGGAGAAAGTGATTCATCCCAAATCTGTATAGGTTGGGTAAAAATAATTAGCTCTCTCTCTCTCCATATATTGTTACTTCAAGCATATATACCTATGTAGGTATCCTTTAACTAGAATCTGTTTACACTTTCACTTTAACAAGCGGCATTCATCTATTCATCTCAATTATTGCGCCTACATCGGAATGCATCTGTACCCTAATGGTGGAGCAGTAAAATTTTACATTAAGTGGCATGCAACAGTTTCAAATGCGTAAGTGCTTACGTCATAACGTTCTCTTGGGAATAAACGTTCCATTTTTGAATCCAGTTGAACTTTATTCGACCAATCACGAGGCTACGATCTCTCATCGCTTTGTACCCCGCGATTGGCTTATTCACCGTAAAACATTCACATGTCACTATAGACTTCGATCAGTGGTGGGGTGTGGTGGATTCAGAGATTTGAATTGGTAAAAAAATAAAATGAAAAATTTGTTAATCAAGTCATTAAAAAAAAGAAAAAGCATTCGTGTATTACAAATATCTACCTCGCCATATTTGAATGTTTCCTACTTCCATCATTTTAAACAGAAATGCTTATTCTGCAATGATTTATTCAGATGATTACCTGCGGCGCCTGGGAAGATTATTATGTACACTGTTTGAAAGAACGATATATTCCTTACCTCAAGTCATCATTTAAACATTTATGTTTCTAACTATCCACATTATAAATGAAACATTTAACAGATATTTTAGACAAACCGAAAATTTGACAGGTACCCTCCTTAACCACAAAACTTTAAAAACTCAAGGACGGTGTGCTTTTTAAAATTGTTAAATTATAATAAATAAATAAATTAAACGAAAAATCACAACTTGATATAAAGGCGAGGCCGGGTTACCAAATAAATAATTAAATTTTCACAGCATAGCTTGTGATATTTCACATCAAGTGCGCTTTACTAAAACAAACTTCATAGTAAAGATTTTTAACCCTATTCAGGGTTCATGTTCTTCAAATTACTCACAATAATTCATAGTTATATTTTGACTTACGGCAGTATACGAGTATTGCGTAGCAATCAAATTTATGTACCAAAAGGTTTTAGATACTTATATTGATTGTAATCATTTTCAAGGAAATGTGTACAAGCCACCCATGCCCACATTGGCCACGAATGCCCGATGACTAGTGACTGCCCGCGCGATACTTGACATCAATTAACTCCTCGATGGCACTGCGTGTGTCGCAATTCCAGGACACATTGCCCGGAGACGATCAAATCATCTGGTTTATTCCTCATCAAACTGTGTCTGGGCATGCACCGTCATCATCTGCTAGACAAAAGTGTATCAGTTTTAATGATACAATGGTCCATAGATACCTACAACATGATGTAAGTGTTTTATCATATTAATTTAAGAAAAAAATGAGCTAGGCGGCCATCTTTGCTTTGTTTTCAAGGCGTTTCACTTAAAACGGGAGGTTGTGGATTCGATTCCTGATTTTTCAATTCGAATATGGGGGCTTCAAAACTGCGTGTAGTGAAAATAACTAATTTATTATACTAGTTACCTAAGGAGGTTTTATGGTATCACAGAGAGATTTTTCCCTTTGTGATTTTTTGTTGATTAAACTATCCGTAGACTCGAAGATTGGTAAAAAGAAACACTCTTTCAAGAAGCTAGTTTGTTTTTGTTGAATCGAATGATTTTGACCGGTGGTCTATTATAGCCTGGAAATAGGTGCATAGTCGGGAAACTCGCCAAACGTGCGCCCAATATCTGTACACGGTTGACATTCAATACATGAGAACGGGTCGCTTTTACGACTCATTTTTATATTCAACAGCTCGGCTATGGAACGATTTGCCGGCCTCTGTGTTTCCTCCCTCCTTCAACATGGGCCTCTTCCAGACCCAAGTTCTCTCCTTACTTTCTTCAAAAAGAGCCTCCACACAGCATCCAAAGATGACATAGGCCCTGAGGAAAATTATTTCCCTCAAGGCCTCCTGTGTGGAGTTAATGTAATATTTTTTTTTTTTAAAGTGTAATTATTAAGAGTTAGCCATCGCTCGATTTTACATACTATTGGCATGTACCAGCGGCCTGTTTCCGCTTAAATCTTTGAAAAAGAAACACAACAAAACCTGAAATTCCTTTAGATAAACTTATAAGTATAATATATATATTGCAACAATATAAATTACCTACTTTTTTCTAGCTAAACCTTTGAGAAAGAGAGAAGTCACTAATCACTCACATCACATCATCATTCCCGTATAAATAGAACTTTGAATATATTTTGAAATCTTTAAATGAAAATACGAGACATTGCCCCGTGCTCCTGATATTTCCCACTCCATATGAAACATATCCTTGATAAAATCTAACGATGCGCCATCTACAGTAAAAGATAACTGGCAACTTTTATTTCTTTGTGCGTTAACGGGTCATTAATTAAGGGCAAAATAAACTGTAAAATAAAAACGTTCGCACACATCTGGCATCAGATTAAGCGCGAATTTCGATAGCAATCAAAAGTTTCTTCCGTTTCCGTGACCGGTTTCGCTTTCGCCATCTTTTTATCGGCACTAAAGCCTGACTTATAGTCCGGCGTAATCACCTCGTAAACAATCAACGTAAAATTATACGGCAACGAGTTATTTACTGCCTTTTTGGCGTAATTATAATCAAGTATCGTGGGGGAGGGGCCGGGGCCCACCTTGGATTATATAACTGGTGTTTGAGATGGATGCAGTTGAATTATTAAAATTATACATAATACACCTCACTTCGATCAATATTTATGATTAAAAGCGTTGATCTCCATTTCCATTAAAAATATTACATTTTCTTGGTAGTTATAAGCACAAACGGCTAGAGGATGACTTCTAGGCATGAGTCTGTTACAATAAATGAATGTTAAACTATTGAACGAAGGTGTTCTTTACGCATCTTTATGAAACCGTAAAAATGTGAAATTCCACTCAACTTTTTTGTTACGTTTAAATGCCAGTACCCAGGTATTTTTCATACTACAGTAAAACTTATATAAAAAATACGTGTTCAGTTCTATATGAGCCCGTGACATGTAAATATCAGTAATTAACCATGGTGCTATTTGAATTTAAATAGTGTTTTAAAGTTTTTCTAAGGCAATTCGAGCTATAGTTTTAGGTATTTCGATAACTTTATGTTAATTTCAGCAATGGTCTTTTCGCTTTGTTAAGCGCTCTTGAGGTGATGTTTCACAAAAATGGCGCCACATAAATAATCCAGGTGTTATTATCATTATTAACCGGTTCTGAGTAACCATGTGTTCTTGCATCCCTACTGCCCACGTAAAGATAAAAGATGTCTGCCGTGGGCCGGGTGCGCTCCCCGCCCTCCACCACCCACTACCCCACCGGCATCAATCTCCCAACGGCGTCTCCCATGTCTCATCACACCGCCTACAAATTACCTATAAAATTATCCTTCAGTGGCGTCTTAGGTACAATGTCCCGCCACACCCTATACAAATTACCTATAAAATTTCAATGAAGCACCACTTCGACCCGGGTGACGCTAAAATAAGGTCATAATTTGTGAAATTGAAGTTAATCAATCATCATAACTTTTGTAATGGGGATAATGAAGATTTCGAGCACCGATTGAAATTAGTCATTAATGCTTGCGCCATTACGAGCTTTTTAATGGCGATTATAAGCTTTGACATTTATTATCATGCAAGTTCGTACCATGTATTTAAAAAAAACTGTTCTTGGTCGATAAGTTACTCCTTAGGACCAGTTGATCGACTGTAATATTCGACATTCGATTTACAGGTAGATAGTTCACCTTGGTTAGACCTTTCAGGTATGATTGGGTGGTGCACGTATAGATTGCACCAGAATTTTGATTTGTGATGAGTAATCCACATTGACCAGACCGTTGATATTTTTAAAAACTTTTTACTAATTAATCTTTTGTTTCTTTCATTTTTTATATTACCTATTATTACAACCTCTGAGGTAGGTGACAGTGAGTACATGTAAATATAGATCACGTAAAAGAAAAACTATGTAATTTTTTATTATTTTTTTTTTACGTGAATACCACCTAAGAGCCTCAACTGCTCCCAACCGTCTAGAGCCAGTGAGACTATGGCATTCGCAAATAGGATATGTTGTGAGGCTGAAGGTAGTGAGGAGGGGAAGGAGATTGGGAAGGGGAAGGTTGGGAAGTACCTGGCTATTCGGATCTGGTCACCAAACACGGCTAAAGCAATTTCAAGCAACGTTTCTCTGAATGGTGGTCTTTCACCAGGGCGATACTTAGAGTATCTACCACTCTGGGTACAATATATAAATATGTGCATATGCATATACGGATTTAAGTTTTTTTTGTTTATGTTCTAAGAAACATTATAAACATGTGTACAAATAAATATAGAGCATTATTAAAAATCAAAAATCAATAAAAGTAAATGAGAGAATTTTAACAAAAAATAAAACATAAATACTGCTTAAACATACATAAAATGTATACAACGTGATACTGATAAATTTAGCCAAGTAGAATAATATAAAATATGTTGATATTTGTTACACAATGCTAGATGATACAACAGACATTGACCGTAAAACTCACTTGATACAATTTTTATCCAAATGAGATACATTGACAATAGGTAAAATTGTATGGTACTAAATCCTATAATTAATGACAGTGGATACGATACAATATACATACATTTTACATCGTAACAATCCTACAATTATAATTATAATTTATAAGCAAACAAAGGTGTGCTTAATAATTTTTTGATTTCCAGTGTCAATCAGATTGAAGTCCACATTTTTTTATCGAAACTAAACTTAGCACTTAACATGTGACCATCAAACAAACAAAAAACAATCATCTCAAGATTTTCTCAAAAACGTGATAACGTATTTTTGGTATTTAAGGTATCAAATGTACGTTGATACAAGATGTACAACTGGGCGATGTTAAATGTCTTATTTCAGATAAGATTTAAAGTAAATCACCCGACACAATGGCAGTGTAACGGTATCGCCGGGCGGCTTGAACACTGAGAAATAATAATATAACCGTATACCAACTTATAAAACCTGCGTCCTTTTTGGGATTTGAAACCCCTTAATTAACTCTAGTCGCTCTTTGTAAGCCAGCCGACTTATCTCTTTCTCCGTAAGATGTCTCTGGAGTCTGGAGTTTTGGAGTCAACCGAAGTAGCTACTCACCCACCTAGGTCTTAAACTTACTATAAATATCATTATTGCGGAAGATTTTAGAGAATGTGGTATTCTGTATGTTTTTCAACAGCCTCCACACTAGCAACCAATTAATAAAGGTGTTCTACAATCAGATATTCAATCAATCTCTAATTTAAGACCTAAGCAATACCTAAATCTCAAATAAACGAACGTGTAGCCCTGCTATCCTAACAAAGCTACATTTTTCTATTGATTTTTATGTTGGAACCTCACGCTTTGGACCGCTAAACCAACAAACCGTTACGACTTTTTTTACGCTTCAAAGCTTATATCGTCGATTGAATCTACTTTTTCAAAAAAATGGTCGCTAGTGTGGAGAGCCGTTTTTCACTAAAATTCCACCAATTGCGCCCAATTTTTATTCTTCAAGTACGAACACCTTTCTTGAGATATTTTAAAGTTTTATAGGTCCCACAACGTATGCCGATGGACACCTTTAAGTTTTCTTGTGGCTAACCTTATTAGGGGGAACAATCTGTTTATATTATTAACGATAGCCTCCATACCGTTATGGTATACGTCTCCTTACAAAGTCAATTTCATAGTGGATTTTTCATATAATCCTATTAGGAGTGAGTCAATGTTGATGATTCGATACACCGTAGAAAAAAATACCTTCAACTAAAGTGAAAAGCACTTACGCAAGTATTTTTGTTTTTGTTTTCTATTATTATGTATGCAATCCCTGCAATAGCCAAAACATCAGATTACTCTTTTCAATATTTTTGAAGGAAAATTTCAAGATAATATAGGTTCATAAATCAATACATAAAAAAATCAAATCGAAATGGCTCAAGAACTTTCAAATAAAGCAGATTATTTGTATTAGCGCCATCTTGTAACAAGAGCATTTTTATACAGCTTGATACGGATAAATTTGCGGTAGGCCATAGTAAACTAACTAACTAACTAACCATCATGACGTTTCTCCGCAGGGGTAGGCAGAGAGGACGGACCGCCATATAACTCTGTCTTGGCACACAATCCTTGCTTCGTTCACATTCATTTATTTTTTATCATTTGATTTACTTGATCTTGCCATGTATATCTCGGGCGTCCTCGACTTCTTCGTCCATTTACTTTCGGATCATATATTCATGTCACACTCCTTTCTTCGTTCATTCGCTCTACATGCCATAGTATGTTGTAGCAAATTGTCGTTTCTATTTTTAGGTTTTTAAAATTTTATTTAAACAATGACTATTATTATTTTTATTTTTTTTTAAACAATTTTTAGTTAAAAGCTCTGCAATGTAATTATGTTTACGCGTGACAGCTGTTTCGCCTTCTGAGGGCATTATCAAACTGTCTAATAATTACATCGCAGAGCTTTTAACTAAAAACTGTTTCTTAAAAAAAAAAAAAATTATTATTAATGTGTAAATAAAATTTAAAAAACCTAAAAATTAAAATGCAGTTCTACAAAATAAACTTTAAAACCATAAATGAAAATTGTTGTTTTTAATATTAGATTTATTTGTATATACAAAATCTACTCCAAAGTTTACCGTTTCAAGCTGTTTTTTCATCCTGTATTTGCATCTTCTACTTTATTCGTTTTATTATAATCTAAGGTCTACGGAGCCAACCGCACGAAAAAGCATCTCCGCCCTTTATTTCATTCCCGCGCTTCTTCTGTTTCCTTTAAATAATTCCCCCCGCAATTCGCGATTCCACTTTCGTTCTTAATTCAAAAATGACTTCTCGTTCTTAATTCAAAGTTGACTTTCCGTTCGGCTGGCGGTTGAACATTACACGCTCGATAGTTTTGCGGCAATCTTTCGTGCAATTAGCATTAAGGGCCTCATGTTACCTTTAGCTTTTTGTTCTTTCTGGATAAAAAAAAAAGTACTTTGCCATGAAGATTTTATTATTTAATGTTTTTCTTAACGTAGGTTCATAGATTGCATATGAAATGAAATAAACACAGTTCTAAATCACAAATAAAAAATGCTGACATTGGTAGCTTTTTTAGGTTCTCGTTCGAAATCAGCTGTATTAAAATACAATTGCATTTATAAAATTATACCGTCAAGCATAGCGGTCATGCTGATCACAATTGAATAAAAGCTGTGACGGGCCAAGAATCGACATTTAACGATGACCGTTCATAAGTGTAAATTTCAAAATGACGCTTATATTCATTTTTTATCGTTCGTCTAAGATGAGGTTAAATGAGGTTGAAACATTCTAGCAATATGTTTATTGGAACTCAAATAATTTTGCTATCCGCCGAATTTTCAGTAATTTTTCATGTTTCAATAAATCATTATACGGATTACCCTTGAACTATTCCATCATATTACCACGAAAAGAAAAAATATTTTCATTGAGTAGATTTTTATTTTATTTCTTGTACAAGTCTCAAGGTTTCTAAGAAAGATGTGTTCCATGCTCCTGTACACAGTAGCCTACATTGCACGACCGGGAATCCTTCGAGAGATCTGTCTTATTACATACCCTACTGCTTCCTTCCTCTACCAACGACCGCCAGCCCTCCCGACCCTCCCCCACCCGATTCCCTGCCTTTTTCCCTTAAATCCTTTAATACCCGACCTCGTCCAATTAAAACAATTAACAGAAGTAAAGTCGAAAGTTTTCCCGTCGCAGCTCCAAAGTCGATGGAATTCCACCTAAGAGGTTGTGATTTCCTTCCACCGGAATCTCTGGGGGACGGTTTCCTCACGTCAAGTTAATATCTTCTGTGATATTTTGGTATTCTAATATATTTTTTTCAATCACTAGGGTTGCGAAATTTAAGAATATTATAACGGAACGAACAAATAACGATGGCGCTGCCTGGTGCAATTTTATGTAAATACAATTTTCGAATTTAAAATGCATCCCTCTAGATGATTTAAGTAGTATTTTTTTTTTATGTGAAATTTATGTTATTAAATCATCTACAATACATTACAATCGGTATTCATACTATTTTTTAGGTTTTTTTATTTTATTTAAGCAATAATTATTATTATTTAAAAAAATTTAAAACAATTTTTAGTTAAAAGCTCTGCGATGTAATTTTTTTTACGCGTGACAGCTGTTTTGCCTTCTGAGGGCATGATCAAACTCCAGAAAACCTAAAAAATTATAATGGAGTTCTACAAAATAAACTTTAAAACCATAAATAAAAAAATAAAAATAAAAATGATACTAATTGTTTTGCTTTAATCATTATGCCAAACGCGAAGTAAACTCTTAAGTTGAATGATATACGAGTATATATATATTTATATGATACTAATTGTTTTGCTTTAATCATTATGCCAAACGCGAAGTAAACTCTTAAGTTGAATAGTATACGAGTATATATATATTTATAAAATATAATATTGGGAAAACCCAGCAGAACCTTCTTTATCGTTACTGAATGAAGGTGGACCTATATATCTTCCAGCTACCAAATTAGGGGTTTTCCAACACTCCTACGTCCTAATTGTGAAGACTCTTTGAATCATTTTTTTTTCAATTTCTTTCAATCTTTGCAACATTCTATACCAGGAATACCTGGAGGCTACTCTACAACTGTTTAATTGTCTTACCTCCTACCATCTTATTCTTATTCTTATTTCCTACCATGTCCGCCAGGATTTATTTATTTTATTTTGTATACGTCTACAATGTTTCTTTGAAGGATTCCTCTCAAAAACATCCAATGGCTTATTCTTCCTGAGGGTCTCGCGCTCTGAGCCGTCGGTCATCTCAAGCCTTACGAGTGTTTAAATTGCTTTGGTTTCTTTCATTTTCGGGAAGAAAGATTTTACTGATGTCTGTAAACTGCTTGCCTCATCAGCTGATTTCGTTAAATTTGGAAAATGATATTATACTATGATAGCCTCCACAGTGTTGTGGTCAATGCATGAAACTAAGAGTGGAGAGGTTGCAGGTTCTAATCGTGCGCTTTCGATAATATAATATTAACAATATCTTTTATTTATTGCATCAACACTGTGCTGGCTTAGTCTGGGCTTACATACTGGCCGTTTTTTTTTCCATTATCGGTTAGTAGCTAAGCGGTCTAAAGCGTTGAAGCATCGCATTTAAATATAAAAGTATCTAAAAGGAATTGAAATATTTTCTAGTCATTCGTTACCTGATAATATCGGCCTTAAAAAACTATTAAAATAGTCTTTCGTTATATTTGAAAAAAGTTTTGCTATTTATATGAAATCACATGATGTTTTTTTTCTGTTTTTATTAAATTTTTCTAGATTTTATTTTCGTTTTGCCTTCGAAGAATAAAACAAAAATATCTCGACATAGGAATTTCCTAGTGAGACAGATACGGAGAAATCCCTTAAATTTTGTATTTATCATGATAAATAATTTTAAATATATATATATATGCTATGTATTCGTAACATGAATAAAAAAAAATGTAAATCAAATACATACAAAAACCAGGAAAAACTTTTGTCACAGAAAGGTTATGTTTTTTTTTATGTACATTAGTAAAAAACCTTCATTGGTTGTATTGTTCAGAAAGCTGATAAAATTTGAAGGACTCTTATTGAAGGCGCAGTATTCCTCTGTATTTTCTTTATGTATTTCTGTATCCAGAAGAAAGAAGCCGAGAGGTGGGTGGGAGGCTATTAGCGGTAAATAGCAATTAAGAAGTGAATGCTCCTCTCATTTATTGGATACTTTGTGTTTGTTTTAACTGTCTATTTAATTGAATGAAGCTACACAAAGCCGTTGGAGCTGCGAAGGAAGACGCATGGCTTTTGTTCAAATGGAAGGAGAATAATGGTGTCACTTTTTATGGATTTGCTAGAAGATAAAAAGGAATAATTGCCTTTATTTGACATCAAAGTGAATTAACGTAGCATACCTTTCGAGTTAGTCTGCGATACATTTCATAGATATTTATTTGGAGAAGACATCCATAATTTTATTTACGCGCCGAATGCGGTTCGATTTTTTTTAAATCTGTCTTCGACTGTAAAACAAATTTTAGTTTGTTAAAAAAAAACACCAACATTACAATATCAAAGTCCGTTAAAAAAATTACATCAGGAAGAATCTATAATGTAGCTCTTCTACCCTGGCACTAATATATCATCGGCGGAAAGGCAAAAAGGACTGAAGCGCCATTTTAGAAAGTTTACACTAGAGCACTTTAAAGTTTTGTTTGTTTTGCCACAAAATTCATAAGTCTTCAGTAACTGGTTAGATTTTGAAAAAAAAAAATAATTCGGGTAACTCGATGCTCTCATTGAGTTACATGAAACGACGAAAAGCTAAAAAAGTCCCAAACTTGTGTCGCTTAAGTCAATCCTTCTTCAAAATGGTGAATGCCACAGAAGTCAGAATAAAACGAGACTCAAACTATTCGATGCAGAAAAAAGAACTAATCAAAACTCCACATTTCAATCATTTTTGACCAAAGTGTCGCATAACCCCTTTTGCCTATCCAGCGGCGATATGGTTCTACCGATTTCCATATTTTAAAGCGATCCAATTGAACCAACTCAATGAAATCACGCACTCCTAACGCTGTTAGGGATAAGGTTAAAATTGCCACTTGACGCCGGTTCCAGTTTCATTCTAAAAAACATCTACAAAAAACGTGGTATATTTTATTTTGTCAACGTTTAAAAAACTTAATTTCACTTAAAAAAACATATTTACACTAAAAATACATCGCAAAAAGTTAGTGAGTAGAAGATTATATATAATACTTCAAAGAATTTTTACAAGCCTGAAACATTTTTTTTTTCTAAACTCGCAGTATTTGATTAAAACATCTACATTCAAGGCTATCAAATTTTCAAAGCATTAACACATTACTTTGTCTCGTCTAATATTTATGCTCGCTTAATACCTTATAAAGTCCATCTTAATATTTATATACCTCAGATAGCCGAGTCGAATAATGTGTTCATTTTTAGTTAATTAACGAATAGAAATGTAAAAACGAAATTCGATAGAAAAATGTATTAATGTCATGGTAACAGGGCTCCATTTTCATTTTGCGTATATATTTTTTTAAATATACTATACATTTATTTATTTTGTATTTATTACATGCTAAATAACGATTTTACAGTTTAACAATAGATATACGAGTATGATTAAAGATTGGTTTTTTGATTGAATATTATAAAAAGTTATACTTTTACAAAAATTTAGTCACTAGTTTGTAGGGCCTTTCAGAGGTAAAGTAAGCTCTTGTACGATGCTAAGAGGTTTAATGTATTTATTTATTAATGATAGTTAAATAAAAAATTTTTGTAAGACTACAGTTTTATTTTAATTTTTATGACCGACCGATTTCGCTTAGCCTAAGAATCACCAGGGTTCAAAATTAAACTAAACAAAAAATACATAGTGTGTGATTATATATACTCGTGCATACAAAGGGAAAATACAGCATAAATTAAAATAAGAGAATAGTAAAAAATAAAATAACAACATTTAAATTTTAAAAATGAACAAAGAGAAAGAGACGGATAGTATAAAATGAAAGAGGCAAAAGGTGATAAAATAAAAATGAGAAATTTTATTAGTTTGCGGGAAATATACCTAATATTGGACTAGTGCACAAACTTAACGGATTATTACGAATATGACTATTAATTACAGGACAATAATAGAATATATAATTAAAAATAATAGAATATTTAATTAAAATTAAAGATAGAATATAAAATTCTTTGATCAAATATTAGTAATCGTTATACGTTTACAAGAAGTTTGTCGCTAGTTTGTAGGACCTTTAAGAGGCAAAGTAAGGCTCTTTTACGGTGCCAAAAGGTTTAATATATATTTATTTATTTGCTAATATTTTAAATATTATAATGAAGCATGTTAGACCTGTCCCAAGATATTTGCTGTTTATCGGAAAATTCATAAGTACACAACTTTGTGAATATAATAATATCAGTTAACCGTGAAATAGGAAACGCACATAAATTGTAATAATGATAATGCTTGGAGGCATATTGTATGTTGAATATGACTCGAATAATTATATTTATTATTCGCTTCCATCTGCACTGAGCGGGGATGGGAGCTAATATATCAAATAATCAGTGGTCATATCAGTTGACCGGAAAGTAGTTGAAAAGGTCATATTCGGACATGACCACTCGGGGTAGTTATTGTTCCCCGGGGGTAGATTGCGGATTGAAAATGCTTGGGGTGAAATTGACCCGAGATTTTGTGTGGTCGAGCAATTAATTTGTGTTTATTGGTCTGTTGTTATATTCGAGTGTGTGCAATAAAGAGGAAGACCAAAATACAATTACTGATTATGATGATATCACCATCTAAGAATGCTTATATAACAGAAGTATGTATATTCCTAATAATGTCTATGACTCAGACAGTGTTATTATTTTTTTTCTCTTTCTAATGATTATTCTTATGAAACGTAATTTTTTATTACATATCAAACATGCTAAGATGTTCGAACGATGTGTAAGGAAAAAAAGTCCGAAATCTAATTTATTTTTTTATTTTTTTTACTTTTCAGGATAAGATTTAAAAAATACTACTTGAAATCAATATTTTTAAAAATTACATCCGTTGGATGTTATTTGCTGCTACTTTAAAAAACAGGAGTCTGTTTTATGCTTACGATCTAAATAATGTCACAAAACTTCATCTTTCACCATTCATGAAGAGCTTAGACACTTTCCGACCTTCCTCTTCTCATCTCCTTCCCTAACATACCACAATTAGGATGCCATAGGCTCTATGGCGCCGGACAGTTGGTACGCTTTTGTGTGGTATTAACATTGAAATAAATAAAGCATACGCATATAAAACTGATGTTAGTTGCATAAAAAATATCGTATTTCTATATTTACGGTACAAGTATCATATGGCTACCTTGTACCAGGTGGAAATATTTTTATTTTTGTGCCAAAGTTGCCCTTTATTTTTAAAAATTCGTAACCGTCCGATGTCCGCTCAATAAAAGTACGCACCATAAAAAAATAGACATATAAATTAATAAGTATATGAGTCATTACATTATACGCTTAGTAGCGTCACTATCCCCATCTATCTATATCCATACTTCATACCGCATTAGTCTTGGATGACCACATGATCACTAATGACCACTCCGAAATAAATAACATTTTACGTGACGAAATAAGGATTTATTCTTTGATGGGGAGAGTCCACGAAATAATGAGCTAGTTGGTATTTTAATTACTGGATATCAGATCTCGATCTTCTTGCATTTTCAACCACGCGGATAAAAATAATTTATATTTAGATGTATTGGGAAGTAAGTTTTTGTACTCGATAATTTAAATATAATTATATTTTGGTTATTCTTTAATATGTAGGTACCCTTCAGTATTTTTCTCATCGCTTCATTAAAATATTATGTATGTGCTGATCATGAACCTGTTGCTCTTTTTCCCATTTCATGTATTTTTTATAATTTGAAAACGGTCCGTAAGTATGTAAATAAATAAATTCAAATATTCTTATGATGAAAGCAAGTCAACAATTTGTGCATTCTACAGTAAAAACAGTAGTTTTCCAAATTTTCTAAGGAGTCTAACAACTATTGAAGGAGTTTTTTTTTAGTACGTAATCATCAAAAATATTCTTCAATAACAAAGTCCTGCGATCCTCGTACCTCCGGCTTCCACGCTCTGTCCTTTGACAGCATTGAATAAGAAGTTTTTAATCTTGTTTCCGTATCTCTCCATCTCTCCACCTCCCCGCTCCTCCCATCCCTTTGAGCTTCTGCTACCCCGGCATGTATTTCCCTTTTTCGCTATTTTCAGTTCTTTGTGGGCCTTCTTTGTTTTTCATTTACCCATTGCTCAGTATGCTTTGACTTTCCAAAACAGGGATCGGGAAAAATTATTCATACTATCAGATACCACGTACAAAATAAAACAACTTTTTTTTACGATTTTCGTAACTTTTTTTTTTTCAAAGAAAATCTGTTCGCTTACTGAAACTTAAAAAGTCGTACTTTGTCATACGAGCACGCTTAAAACAATATTACATCTAGAACGACCAAGTAATTTGTCCTAAATATATCATTTACGCGAATGTCCATAGAAAAGCTTATGGTCATTACTTGATACTGTAAATATTCATACCTAGGATGGTAAATAGTTTCTAGCTTTGGTAAAATATTATATTTTCAGATAGAAAAACAAACTTTGATTCAGAATAAATAAGTTTTATTGAACAAGGTTATTCGCACAATTGATAAGTCGATTTTGAAAAAACAACCGGTCGAAACGCCCCGATGTCATTCTGTCCCGTTTGCAGATCCACAACTTTGTGATGAAATCTGATTTGAAATCATATGGAGCTCTTATCATATTAAATCGGGTTTGTTTTAACCAAGCAAAAAACCCATCTTTATAAATATGTTTAACTTTGAGAAAGTGACTATAAAAAAATCGGGAATATTGTAATTTTTAAAAAGTTTTCTGGACTTTTTTTTTTTAGAGTTAAGATTTAATCATAGGTTTATTGCAACTCTTATTGGTTTATGTAACGGTAAGAATAAATAATTATACTTAATGGGGAATCACAGTATTTCTATGATTATCTGAAATGAACCGTGGTGAAACTCATTCCCCTAGCCCTGATTTAAGAATACGTGTTGAATTTGTGAATCTCGAAGCGAGAGTAATCTGCCCTCGCCAAAGGGTCTTGTAAATATTTCCCAAGATGAAATTGAATAATCAGTTGTTCTGTATAGAGAAAAGTTTCTGTAACTTTTATCGGCCTTTGTAGCTGGATTTTAGACCGGGAGCCTTTTATGTATACTGCGACGGCATAATTTCACAGTTATAGACTGATGTTGTAATATAAAATCACAAAATGTGGTTATATTTATGATGGATGATAAGTTATCACAAAAAAACGTAAATCGTTTTACTAAAGTCAATTACGAAGATTTAAATATAAAGCCAAAAAAACAATTCTCTCGAACGGTACCTTAGTTCTGAAGCTTTATAATATCCACTAAACTATCAAAACACAACTATTTCTCGTTAGTCACATATTTTTGAATTGTTCAAGTAGGGAAATAAAATATTATTAAATAAGAAAAAGAAAAGTTCTTAAAATGTCGGTTGAAACAGTAGTGTTTAAAATATGAACAAAATAGGAAAAGACTTCTGTTCAGTTGAGAAGTGACGATAAAAAATATTAAAGGCAAAGGAAATGTGATCGATTTTAAAGTCACTTTCTTCGTGCGTCATTGCGTTATTAGTCGTGAATCCCGTAAAAGAATTGTAATTGGGTACTGCAATTATTCGGATGAAAAAAACATGCTTATATTTTCGTAGAAAGCAATCACTTTGTGGTTTGACATATTTAATGAAAATGAATTAATAATTGTGTATAAGATTGTAATGTTTTTTTTATTACCGATCGGTTCGCTTAGCATAAGCATTACCACTAGTCCAGTATTAGATATATTTCCCGGAAACTCATAAACTTTCACACCTTCTCAGTTGACGTTTTGCCTCTTTTTATTTCATATTGTCTGTCTCTTTCTCTCTGTTCCTTTGTTATAATTCAAATATTATTCTATTGTTTTCTCACTGTTATCTTATTTTTGCTTTCCGTTCTCCCTTTGTATTTACGAGAATATATAACCACATACTATGTATTTTTAGTTTAGTTAAATGTTGTACCCTTATGATGCTTAGGGTGGGCGTAACCGGTCGGTCATTTTTTTTTAGTAAAATCTGTGATCTTTCACAAAGTCATTTTTAATTTTCATTAAAACGTGGTTAAGTAGGCTTTCACACTTTGATCACCACTGGTTGAAAGGAGAGTCGCTTACGATTGGTCTTCGCAGAAAATTAATATGCCTTTTCCTCTGTTTTATTCTGCAGAAGATAAAAGTTTAATGAATGACGGTCCTTATCGTTCTTCTGATCTCGCGTTCAGAAGCAGTTTATGTTATAGCAGAATTGGAACAACTGCCAAATTTAATAACAATAGATTAAATAAAATATGAAATCTCAGCCAACTTCGGATTGCTTTTGATCCTCTGTGTATTCAGACGGCGCGAAGGTATCAAAGTAATGATTTGGATGCTAATTAATCTTCAAATTGGAATAAAAATATATCGTTAATGAATAAAGTTTGAGCGAGCTAAAGGCTTTCCTCATATTTATTTATTGACTTAAGTTCTGTGAAATCGAGTTAATTAAAATTCATCTACGCTTGTCTTTGTCTATACACGTTTCAATTCAATAAAAGGATTGAAAGTTAGTGAAAAAATACACGAGTCGTTTTGACGTCAAGGCTTCGGGCCAACCGTAACCTTTCTTTTGATTTTCGCACTTCTACAAAGCTAACATCTTTTTTATTTATTTTTTCCAGTTGAATAATATTTCAATTAAAGTTTTTTTTATACTAGATAGGTACCTAGATTTGTTTTTTCTATAAAATCGCACGACTTTGGTAGAAAATTCAAGATACATTAATACTAGATGGGAGAATATATAGAAACCTGCATTCAATTAATCTGTATGAGGGATTTCTCAAAAAGCCTTATTTATACGATAAGGGTAATTAAAAAAATAAAAAAGTTTTTGAGTTTATTTCAAAGAAAAATGTGTTTTCTGATTTTTTGATTTTCCTATGCAATATTTTCATTTATCTACATATTATTTATTTTTTTAAGTTGTAGTTTTTTCGTGAAAAACATTAAAGCGCTTTTTATAGACTTTGGTGTTTGTCTGTTGGACGAAAATGAACTGAAGCAACGTTTCAAAGACTAAGAGGTAGAGATTTATTTAAATAGAAATAATAAAAGTACCTACAAACCTGAGAAAGTTTGAATAGTTAAATTATTATTAGTCAATATATATTTTTTTAAATGCATTGTATTCTTTTACTTTGTTTATGCATTATTTATACTTTTTTAAAGAAGAAAGGAGTTTGAAAATAATATATGATGCGAAAGTGAATAGAAGAAGAAGACAGGGACGCCCGAGAAAGACATGGTGCGATCAAGTGAATCAAATACTTGAATCGGCCCATGTAAAAGATTTGGAATAATAAACAGAAGAGTATGTATAGACTATGTATGAATGTGAATGAAGCAAGAAGTGTGTGCCAAGACAAAGTTGTTGGGCGGTCCATCCTCTCTGCCTATTCTTGCGGATAAACGGCGTAATGGTTAGTTGGTTAGTGAGTTATACTTCGTTTATACCTTTTTTATGATATGTTTATACTTTGTGTGTACTTTTTGATACTTTGTTTATATTTTTGTTCATACTTTGTTTACACTTAATATAGATATACTTTGTACTTTGCTGATACTTTCTTTAAATTTGGACTATTTTTATACATATTTCATACTTTAATTTAGTCGTACGAATCATTAATAACATAACATTACGGAGAAAAAAACACTTAAATGACAGAGAAAGAACAGTACATACACATAAATAAAGCAATGACAAATTAAACAAAAATGTATATTAGGAAGTTAAGTTATATTTAGTTTAAGCTTAATAGTTTTTTTTTGTAAATAGTTTGTTTGTAGTTGGTTTAATTTTTGTTTATACTTCGTGTATGAGTAGGTATGCTATTTTCTAACTGTATTTTAATATAATTATATTTGAACTACATCTACTTTCATTAAAACAAAAGCCTTGTAGAAAGTAGAGATGTAGAGCCTAGGTGAAATGTATACATCAGCATGGCTGCAAGCTGTGGAGCAGGCACCAGACGTGCTATGATAATACGATACCGCACAACGCCATAATAATAATTCTTTACGATTTCGCAGTACATGAAGTGCACCGCAGTTAAATGGTTATCATCCTGTTGACAATAGAAGTAAGGGACGCACCTTAATATATTATTTATTTTTAAAAATAACCTCATCATAAAAGCTAAGATGAACTTGCAAGGCATAATTTAATAAATGATTGACTTGAAGACTTAAAAATAACGAGATTTAAATATAGGTTTTATTAAAATGACAAATATTAAGTGAAAAAAAAATGATGGCACGTATACATAAAATGTTTCAATCGGTTAGTGCCCGAGTGGTAAAAAGCGTCGGGTTTTCAAACAGGCGTTACGCCGCGGGCTCAATCCTCTGCGGGCACCACCTCCAACCTCCACCAGGCTAGTGGTCCACCATTGCAAAACCAACATTTCAACTTATGAGGATGGATGTAGAAAGAATCTAAATATTGTCAGGTTATTCGAAACCCGGGAATCTATGTCTTTCTTTACAATCAAAGCGAAGGAAACCCTTCGATTTAATTTGCATTTTATGTAACCTTCTATTTTAGTAAGGGGCATCAAATAGAAAGCGTTTTGGTTTAATTTTCAATAAATTGTATTTTTGACTCACCTTCTTTGTTGCAACTCATCCAGTTAAAGATTCCTTGCCCTAGACTTGGAAAAATATGATTTTTTGTTTCTCAAGCATCACTCTACTAACTATGGGTATCATTCTCTACTGTCCAGGCTGTCGAGACTTGTTAACTCAAGCCATGGTCTCAAAAATTCTGGTACCTGTCTGAATGATTTTATCATTATTTACGACTCTATCAAAACCTTGTTACGGCTTTGACTTGAATGTTCTTTCAATCGTTGATTTTAGTCCTATTTTTTTTCATTGCTTTATTAAAATATTATGCATGTCCTGTTTTTTCTCTATGGCTTTTTTTCCATTTCGTTTGTGTATTTATTTGTTTGTAATTGGACAATGGTCCATTAGTTTATAAATATATAAATATTCCAAGAAGGGAATATTTTTACACAGTTGTACACATTTTTAAATGGAAGTACAATAAAAAGGGAACCATCGAAAAATATACATCAAAGGGAGACTCATAGGAGTAAAGTTTAATTAGTTTAACATCATAAACACAATAAGAAAGATATTCAAACACACTCGTACATAGGTTTTACAGATAGGATATATGACTGATTAATAAAATTGACGATAAAATATCCTTTAAATGCTTTTGCCAATATTTTTTTGTTCGCAACTGGGAGTTTTAATTATTTGGGTAATGCGTTGTGTTGTGCATATGCAATGTATTTTAGGGATACACTTAAATAAAACGAAAATCTACTATCATTGGAAGTAACTAGATTACTAATTAAAAACCTACCTAGATTACAAATTGATAGGGTAACGATATAATCAGAGCTTTATAAAGTATGACAGAATATAAAGCTATTTAGCCGTAGTGGCTTAAATTGGTTCTCCAGTAGAAGCGAACCCATCGGCAGGTTTAGGAAGAGATGCCAGTCTGAGTGCAAGAGGATTGGAAGAGGACTGGAGGGATTGAAGTCTATAGGCAAATGGCAAAAGACTGAATTCGTTGAAGAGTCACACCGTGGTATTTGGCCATGTGATGATGATGAAATAGTTGTGGTTAGAGCCGTAAATACGTGTCTTATTATAGATATAGGTATAAACATAAAATAAATTAAATTTAATTTGGGTTAGTAGTAAGCTTTGCAGCATAGCATAGCCCTGGATGGGATAACACTGTAGAAAATAATAAGGCGGCAAGGTACAGCCAGGGCCGGGGCCGGGGCCGGGCGGCGGGAAGGATTTTTCCAGTGTAGGGCGTCCCGCTGAGATTGCCAACTCGGTCCATGAAACATTACACATTACACGACGCTATGAAGACTACCGGGGGTTTCGAAATACTGTTCAAATCATTCCTAACTTTTGCAGTATAATGCAAGTTCTTGCTTACCTTCAGTTGATTGTCAAGAACGTACACTTAGCCTAATAATAAATATAAAAAAAACAGCTTCAGAAGAATATACGTTCAGTTTTTAGGGAAGATTAGAATTTCAATCAAAATGTTGGATTAGCTAAACTACTTGTGATTGCCCCAAAAATGCTATAAAATGCAACGTTTGTTCATCTGAAGCAGCAAGAAATCTTGAACGGTGAGAATTGACGTAATTAAAATTGTACTTATTCAACGAAACTTCTCGTCGCAACATAATTTCCTTCGTTGTCAATAGGGTTATGAATTATTCATTATACCGTCGATTGTCAAATTGTTCATTCTTTTCTTTGTAGTAGTAATTATATAATTACGAAATATATTATTGATTTGTCAAACTCTGTACCACCACATTATTTTTGCTAATGGGGTTTTTTTTTACTACCACGTGAAGTAAAAACATTTTTATATGTGTCTCTGTTTTACTTTTTTACTATGCTACTATCCGCAACGCTTTAAAATTACTTTATATGCCTTAACTGTATTTCTGAAACAGTATACACCCTCCCCGCCGCCCCCGAGAGGGGAGGCACGCCACTGGATACTGGATGGAAACCAAATACATTTGTCAAAGTTAATGTTCAACGTAGGCCTTTCGTTTCCAAGTCAGACTGCGTTAAGCCGCTTGTTGGGTCATACCTTTTATTCAAAGCCTTTATAATAACGTCGACGATTTTATTACCCACCGGGATATCACGAACAAATTCAACTTCCAAAAAAAGAAATCATCTATTTTTTTATGGTGAGTGTCTTGAAGTAACAATATATGGAGGGAGAGCTAATTATTTTTACCCAACCTATACCAACTTGCGATAAATCACTTTCTCCGGGTTTTTACATCGTACACCATGAGAGAGAAAGAGACAACAAATGTAATACTCCGCTTCTACGTACTGTCACAATGATCTTGGGCTCCTGGGTCACCGCGGGACTCCGCCCACATTTTGTATTATGTCACTAAACCTGACACGACTAAACAGTTTTTTAGGTTAGATGCTATATTTTTGTTGATATCAATTCTGTGAAAAAGTGGCCATACGAATAAACAAAAACATCGTGCTGATGTGTGATATGAATGGATGTACAAATACCCTGGCCTTGGTCTTAGCCACGCCCAGGTCCGCAGAGTCAGGTAAAAATCATCAAAAACTGACTACACTGCCTTGTATTGATACCACTCTATATACTCTAAGGTGAGTGTATAAGTAAACCTTTTTTTTCTTATTTCGGTAAATGTTGGGAAACATATAATAATAATACTTAAGATGCGTACATTTTAACAAATTCTCAGTTTTTTGTCAATTCTAATATAATGGTGTAGATACCTATCTATAAATAAACAAAAATAATCGAGTGCTTCTTTAATGATTTTTTGTTGTTATATAAACATTATTTATCAGAAGCTCGAACCATGAAAATTCAAGCGAAAACAAAAAGTTGAGGTGTTTTAAACTTTTATCACAGTTGACATCGTCACAATTTAACTTTTTTTTTAAACATTTTAACTGTCCCCGCTAAACTTCGATTCTAGGTTATTTTCAGCGTTTGAACAAAATGTATTCATTTTTTTATTTATTTATTTATTTTTATTTTTTATTTTTTATTTTTTATTTTTTTATTTTTATTTTTATTTTTTATTTTTTATTTTTATATTTATTTATTTTTTTTTTTTCGAAGGAAGCAAAAAATCTGTCTCTGTGTATTTAAATAAAAACAATCCTTTTGTAAATAAAAAATAGTATTCAGTTGACAAATCAATTCGTAAGAAATAGTTGGGATGCAGGTGAACCCATAAATTATTTATTTCAAAAGCTGAAGCCCTTATGTAAATAATAAATAGATAAGAGGACCATCATGCTTTTCAGCCAATCGCAATTTATTTCAAAAGCTGAAGCCGGCAATCGGTGTTTAACGGGAGCCGTTCAAATATTTAAAAAAATAACAAAATGGTGCTATTCATTGAATTATGTGCGATGTCAAATTCGATAAAAGTTTGAAACAACCCGCAATAAAAACTCGTAAGATGTAAAAAAAAATAATTTGTTGGCATGTAGAATAGTCTTAGTAATTATTATTTTCAAACCTTATGTGACTGAAGAAAGCTACACCTTTTTTAATTGATATGGAGGTTTATTTTACAGTATATAATTTGCTGAAGTTTGCTGGACCACTTTTATGACGTAATACGTTTCGACTCAGCTTAAGTACCATTTTTTCTTGGGGTTTTTAATTCAGCATGTAATTAAAAATAGTATTAAAGATACAGGTGATGTACTTTAAACATAACAGTGCATCACATTTATCGTTTAAAATGAGATAAAATGATTGATAAATGTGAACAACTTTCAAATTCCATATAAAACACGTGAGGGTACCCGGGTACCCTTTTAGTCATTAGAAGGTGTAAGTTTAACTTAAGCATTTTTCGTTCACATACCACCCTCCACATATCCAACGGTTATGTTTGAATTGTTTATTTTCACTATTGTGGAGAATTCAGGAAGTTTCAGCCTCTTAGACTTACTGGAACATTAAAAAATCTATGTTGAAAACCGAAAAGGGTACACGGGTACCCTTTCAGTCACATAAAGGTTAATTTGGATAATTTGGTTTAATTGACGTATCTCTCATGCGTAACGTCAAAGCAAATTAGTCGATTTTTCTAGCTTCGTAAGCTTATTTTGTTTTTATTGTTTTGTCGAATATTACTATAAACACTAAATTTTCTCCTATTTACTGAATACAGTGGAATTCCAAACATGAGTTTTGAAAACAATCGCCTGTAAAATACAAGCTCATATCCGGCCCGTTGTGTTTGTTTATTATTATATTCCCCATTTTCTCCCTAAGAGCGGCTCATGTACACCCTAATGCTCCCTGCTGGCCTAGTGCATGTACTAAAATCACTTTTAACATCTAGAGATCTGAGACTAAGACATACATAAGATGTTTTTTCAATGTATTTTTTTGAGTATTTTGTTTTAAAAAAAAATCCACATCAAATTGTTTCCAGGAGGTACGCCACAGCAGTTTCCCACATGGTAAAAGCACTTTATTAAAAAAATACAAAAATCAGTCCTATTTATGTTGAAATTTCTTTACTTAAAAATAATTAATAAAAAAATAATATAAATATTATATTTTATAAATAGGTACCAATACGTTTGTTTTTATAATTTACATACAAAAAAATATTTTTGAAACAAAAAACATAAAAAATATAGGATTACATACAAATTCTGACGCACATATGAGATTTCGATTTTAAAACAGTCTGGACGGAGTTTTTTTTTGCTTTCTTCAACGCTGATCCCTGTTTCGATATTCTCAATTTTGACACTCCTAAATTTTTTAAATAATTTAAAATATAATAAATTTCTTTTTAGGAATAAAACATAATGGCTATACTCTTTTTTGTTAATTTAAAAAAATTGACGTGGGTTTGTCATTTCGTTTCAAATAACAACCCTTTTTTTTTATAATTCACCATTGATAAATATTTCAATGCCATAGAAATCGACTTTGTTTAATAAAAATAACATTATTTATAGACCTAAAGTTACTTTTTTAGATATTAATCTTTGCATCAAACATTACAATACTGACTTGAGGAGCACTCAATTATTATTCTTTTTATGGCACATTTGAATACTTAACAAACAATGATTTCTTATTTAATATTTTAACACATAAATTTCATTTTTTTTCTTAACAACAATAAAAAAAGTTAAAATTAACTCCATATTATAATGGGAAATCAATATCTTATCCGGGCGCGCCGATGAACCAGACGCTATTTTGAAAAACGCAACTTTTTAACACTTTGAAACACTTAAAAATAATGTTACCATAAAAAAATTGCGTAATGCAGCAAATCTAAAGATAGCTAGATGTACTGTATGTCAAAGTTAATTAAAATCAACCTAAAAAATAAATAGTATTTAAGAATAAAAAATAACGGAGGGTCAAAATAGTGACCACAGGGCTCAAGAAGTAAATAAGTGAGATATTAAAAATAAAATGTCAGAAAAAAAACAAAATCACATCCGAAAAATAATGTGTGATAATATATGCTGACCTCTGTGATGCTCTCGTTTTTATATTTGACTTAGAGCTGAGAGTTTGTGGTTTCGATTGCGAATTAATTTTTTTCATTTAGGGTATAATAATACATTTTCATTGCAGTGTTGTTTTTTTTTTTATATTAATACCGCACAAGAGTCTCAAATGCTCTCAACCGTCTAGAGCCAGTGAGACTATGGCATCCCCCAAATAGGGTATGTTGTGAGGCTGAAGGTACTGGGAGGGGAAGGAGATTGGGAAGAAGGTTGAGAAGTACCTGGCTATTCAGATCTCCAAACACGTTTTTTCAATTCTGAATGGTGGTCTTTCACCAGGACGATACTTAGAGTATCTACCACTCTGAACGTGCCGCAAATATATTTTTTTATTATTTTTATATGAATCGTGTTATGACACATATTAATTGAATACGTTGGCGCACGCCGGGTTTGAACCCGCGACCTTGGGATTCGTAGTCCAGCGTCTTACCACTCGACTATGGAGGCCGTCAAAAAATTGACGTGGGTTAATGTACGAGTACAACCTGCCATATCAAGTAAATATATTAGTAAAAATACACAGGAAATATAATATTAAGTTGCATACATATTTAAATTATTGGTCTTGGTGTTGTGTTTACTCTTAAATTTGTTAATCGTCACGATGCTGGCCTGAGATTCGTCTTCTGTCATTATTTGGGAAAAATTGAATAAAATACAAATAAACAGAGGAATTTTGAGTCAAAGAGAGTAGTCACACAAGTGCATTAGTTGCATACAGCATGTTTAGTGAAATAAAAAAAGATTTTTCAACGATAAAAAGAGCGCACTACAAAACTTTTTGAATTTTCAATTTCGTTAATCATATACTCGTACAGTTGCTATCCTTTTTTTGTTAATAACAATAAATAGACTGATCACTGTCCGTATACATCATTATATGTACCAATGCACACAATCTAAGTTTGCGTTATTTCGATCAACTTTAATTGCACGGCCAAAGCTCACCTACCTTAGGTACATAACTTTATTCATTAATCTCAATCTATTTAAAAAATGTTACTTCCTACATTACATCTAATATTTGACATTCCTATCAACTGAAATATATCTATAAATTTAGCAACAACTTTTTCTTTCAATATTTTTATGGTCACATAATATATTTTACACGTATGAAGGTACCTACTGTCACTTGTACAAATAATCAGATAATATCTCACTAACATCAACTAACTATTGGAATAAACAAAAAAAATTATTTATGCTGTGGGCAACCCTCATATTTTCAACGTGTTCCCACCTCAAGTAAATCTCAACATTGTCACATAAAGAGTATTAAGTTCGGAACAAAAGGTTGGGTTAGCAATTTTAATTCTTGTGCCAAAGTTTTTCCCGAGCCAAAAGACACTAAAATATATTATGCACCGACCCTGGTCACCTTAACTTAACTGAAGTACACAAATACGCCATTGGCCGTCCTAACTGTTATGCTGGTCCTAATTTTACGATAATTTTTTTTTTGCTAATATCCATTTTTTTAAATTTTATACACCATTGAAAATCATTTGCGGGAAAAATGGTATATTTTTTTTGAGATGCGGTGGCGGTTTTTCAAATGGTAGGTACTTAAACGTTCATTAGATTAATTGATGAATATTCACTAGGGTCTTTACATAAAAAAATGCTTTCCTTTTAATGTTTGGTTGAATGGTTACAATTATAGGTTAAATAAACGAACACCAAATTTTGGAATTAGCTATTTCTTCTTTTTCCTGAAAATTTTAATATTAAATAGGTAATAGGTACCTATTGTGCTTTGTTTTTTAATTATATTTTGTCTACGTACATAATCTTAAAGTTGTTTTAAAGATCTTGAATTATGCGTTGCATGGTTTGATTGATGTTTATATAAATAACTACGTAAGTTTTGTGTTGTGTTGTTATGTTTTAAAAAGCACCGTGAAAGTAATATTATATGAGAATAAATAATTATAATATTAAGTAATAAGTTTAAATAAACCGGGATGGATCTATTTGTTGTATTCTGTCGTGATTCAATTATTATAACCACAAAGCGCAAAAGAGGGGAAATACCAGTAAATTGCACTTCACAGTGAAAATTATTTTTTTATTTTAACAGGAGGCTAATTAATAACTTATAATTTTTTAAAAGAACTCTTCTGATACTTGACTAATGCAAATAAACTTATTACTTATAATTCACTTTTTTATTTACTTACCTAGAGCAAAAAAACTATAATTTAGACGTTAATTTTGAGTTTTTGATCAAAATGTTGAGAAGTGAAGTGTATTTAATTCATAAGAAACCTCAAAAGCCACCGTGTGGAACTAGCTCTGTAGTTCTCGATGCTGCCTATATTTTATAAATATATTTTTCATTTGCAACTACCAACAGCCTTACGGCCATATTGAAGAGAGTTAGCTTATTTGAAGGTTCAGCCTATTAAGTATTGTGTAGTGAGAAGAGCTTCCTGTGAGAGCTTTTGCTACAGAAGCTTTTGGCAGCGTAGCACATTTAGGAAGGTTTTATTACCGAGGAGACGAAGTCGTTTGATTCCTTTCAGGGATGTTGTATTATTTCATTACACTTGTGACAACGAAAATAAATAAGTTGCAGACCTCCATTCATTTGGGTGCCTTTCTTAAAATTCTCATTTTATTAAATACATATTACAATATGTTGTCAACCAGCATGGCAGAGGGTACAATTTTCCAGATATGAACCGAGAGATTGTGGTTTCGAATTCCAGAGTTGAAAAATTAAAACGCCTATTATTTAATTTGATTTCTTCGCAAAATTAAAATAATTTTATAATTTATGTACTGTAAAAATTGATGCAATGAATCCACTCTTCTGGTATTAATGCGATATACATAAATTAATATCTATCCTTTTTCATGAGGCATCTGACATCCAGCTTTCGACATAAACCTTCGTCATTCTTTACCAGATTTACGGTTCTCGGCGCCTTTCACCCAACCAAAGCCTTCAGTTTTTTTCATGTCGTCAATCCACCTCATTTGACTAACATATTATACACTCAAATATTATAAATCTTTAGATGTTTAACTCATATAAGAGGCGAATATTATTTTGGAAAAATTCAACGTCCAAAGCTGTCGTGATGTATAAGTTGTTTTGTCACAAGACTAAATTACTTATTATAGTAACCCATCAAATAGGTAGAACCTTAACATTAAAAGAAAATCATTCAAATCTCTAAAATCTAAGTTTAAAATATTGAAAAATATTTTCCAGCTGTGAAACTGACATATTTCGGGTGGAAAATGGTTGAAAAGCTCTGTTCAGTAGCTTACCCCGTTCATACGTATAAATCGAATCCGTGTACAGTTGCAACTTGCAGTGTATAGAGCACACCACGCAGTATAATAGTACTGTAAGCTGTACGCTGTACGATGTACAGTGAGTTGCTTAACCGGCCGAAGAGTAGGCGCACACCCCCTACCGAAAATAATATTCTGGCATCGAACAATAATATAAATAAAACTTGCAGCCCCATACAGACTAATTTATGGCTCAATGTTTATTGTAATTTTTGCAACGTATGCCGTGCTTTACGACTGCGCGTTGTGTTCACCTCATTTTAGGATGTTTCCAGAAGCCTAATGGCGAAATGAAAATGGCCGGGAGCGCCGTTGAGAGGCGCCGTTTAAATAGGATACTTTATTTTAGTTCAAGTATCAGGATTCCGCAATTCAGAAATGAGTTGTTGTTAGTGTTGCAGATTCTCGGTGTTTTATGGGCGGAGGCTTTTACCTACTCCTACGTATGATCTCGTAACTCACTGATATAATAAGGTCTTAACGTATCTTGAGCTTTAATGGTTTGGATGCAAGATGGTTTCAAATCGTGAATCAACTTAACCGTATCCATTTCATTTCTCAAACTAAAGAAAATACGATGTAGTATTATTTATTATTATTATTACATAGTTACAAACATTTTTACTGAAAATAACATAAAATTAAGTACATTTATAATAATAATTGTAAATATATGAAAATGTGTACAAGTGCTTTTATGTTTTGCTCGGTCGATATTAGTTCCTAGCTCTAGCTAGGCAGATTGCCTGTTCTAAGGAACCAAATGCACTAGGTACGCGACGTGTCAATCTTGAATAATATTTCAGTTTTCATTGGGTAAGATATCGTACAAAACTCTTGTTTGGGTTACAATAGAACCCCCTTCGGAACGGGATTGTCATGTTGTCAAATAGGTTTTTTTCCGTTTTTTTTTTTTAAATATTTTTGTTAATCAAAATTTTGAGTAAGAAAAAATGTGTTTGTTCATTGTATAATGTTATAAAATGTCCTTACATGAGAATAACATCATGTTGTCGCCAGTAAAAAGAAACTCGCAGCACAGCAAAAGCAGTCCAGTTAAAATTAAATAAATAATAACAATAATAATAAAATTTTCTTCCAGAAGGTATGCAGGAGTAGTGCAATGCAATACCTTCCATAATTGATAATAATCAATACTCACGATGATAATAAAATACAATTTGTAACACACACAACAATAATAATTAAAAAAAATAAAAAATAAACATAAATTCGTAGGAAAAGAAAAATAATATATATATTAAATAGAAATATTAATGGAGGATATTAGGTCTCATTTCTGCAAAACGAAAAACTCTTTTTGACATTCCTACATTTATTTTGATGTTGTGTTCGTGGTGATATTTTTTTTCTGTTAGTTGAACCAAGTTGATCAAATAACAATAAATTTAGCTGACCATATATTATTTCCGCCAACAAATTGCCTCTTGCAATTAACTTGTTGTATCTGACACAAGAAAAACGTACTTTTGTAATTGAGTCACTGGTTTCCCGATGAATTATATAAAAACATATCTTGATTTACACCCCTCACCTCCTGCAAAAGTAAGAGCATTGGACAGTCGTAGGCATAAATCAATCTCGGGCGATCTTGTTTTTCAACCCGATTTTTAGTAAAATAGAATAAAAAAGGTTTATCCAATTTCTTTATATTTGTAGATGCTAGTTGTTTGACCAACAATCACATTTGACGTCGTCACAAATCGACGACAAGCGCCATTTTGAATATTTTGTCATTTTAAGGGTTCTTGTTAAGCGCCTGTCAGCGTTCGTCTATTTTTTAATGACCATTATGCTTGACGGCTTATTCAACGACTAATCAAAAAACCTAACAACGAGAAAAACAAGCCGCTGCCTATCGAACAAGAATCAACAGTTAATGGGCGCTGATTGTCGAATTGTGATGGTCGGTCAAACAACTGGCCTTTATATTTATGTACTTACTATACTTTTTTTATATGTTCACGAATATATATTATATTTGATAAATGACGTTAGCTATTCTACTATATTTCTTTTCCATGAAAATATTTGGAAAGGTAAGCAGTTTTATTGGATAAAGGCGAGAAAGCCCATACCTGTGTATTTAGGTAATTCAGGATACGTTTTGTGTTAAAAATGCGTAAAAATTTTTCATCAATGTGTACCTCATTAAATTCACATAAATTTTTTTTTCTGTCTTAACCCACTTAATTTTAAGCATTTAGTGTAGGCTGAGATTTCGCGTCTTTCATGAATCATAAAAAGTTCTTAGTCCGAAGTTCAAAACGTTTCAACGAAAATAATGCGGTACTGTGATGTATTGCGTTTGTACAACTTATTTGCATTTTTACTACAAAATGTGTTTGTCCAGAACTGCATTGGGAAAACTAATATGACTATGTTATTTTCTACCCTTTAGTAAACCTTTGTAAAGGTGACACATCACCTTATAAATATGTCGGTGATGGACGTTACAAAAAAAATGGGAGGAGACAAAATTAATTTGCAATGTTCTATTAAATTGCGGAAAACCACAATAACCCTTTTTTTGGTAGGTGAAGTCAAAATGTCAATAGACATAAGTACTCGTCAAGAAAAATCAAGAACTTAAGCTGACGTTAGGCACACATCCGATGTCTCTATCCGACGTATCTCGAGCGGTGGCTGAGTCAAAAGGGGCCTAAGACAAAAATGCAGGATGGAAAAACGAATGTTCGTCGCAAGGCGTATATGAGGTTGAGGTTAGGGTTGAGTTTGCTGTAGCAAATCTAAAAAGGTATTCTGCCCGAGGTGCACTACACTCTTAAATGTTTTCCGAGAAATATTTCGTGAATTAACTAATTCGTAAAAAATAGAAACTTAAAATCTGGTCCATTCCACTTATGCTATTGCTGAAAAACGATTTGAAAATTTTTGAAATTGTTTTACGATAAGAATCGGAATGCCAAGGGTCAGTTTTTACTAATCTAAAATGTAAACTACTCAAAATTCTCGATAACTTCTTGACAGTGATTCTCGGAAAAGTATTATATTTTTGTTACAGATTCATCAGAACTAATTCAAACGTGAATCTTTGGCAAATTCTCCATCTTTGGAATTCTACGTCACCTTGTTGCGTGAAAAATACATAAAAAATATTGTTACGATTCGATTATTGGCGTAATGGTCATGCATTAACGTATGAAACTAAATAAAATTCTATTTCAGCTATCTTGAAAAAATGGACGGGAGTTGAGTGAAAAAGGGAGACGAAAATAGATGAGATCAGACGAAAGTTAATTTATTCTAACAATTGTGTATCCCATTATTATTTCAGTTGGAATGGAATTGAAATTTTAAAACTTGTGACAGCAATAATCTGAAAGAATATTTTTCGCCATATTCTTTTCAACTGTTTGGTTGATTGTTTTCCTGATAATAAAAATAAACTAATCTCCCAGCCCCGACGTTTTTAAACAGTCCGGTTCTGCCGCGGGATACATAAAGTTTTATTGGCATCAGATTAAATGTAATTTTCCGTTGTAAAGCACGCAGTGAGGTGAATTTTTCATTTTCTACCAGCCGTTCTCTTAAACAAATGTCGTACTAAAATACCTATCTGCAGAACTATTTATTGAAGAAAGTAATTTCGCGAGCAGATTGGTATATCAAGGTTCCCGACATTGGAACGATTTATGCGATGAGAATTGCAAGCGAAATGCCCAAACTAGGTATCGTTTAAAGTACTCTAAAACAATATTAGGATTTTACGAGAGAAGTTTTGACTTTATAATATGTAGATTTTTTAAATCACAAAAATAAAGCATCCTTATTAATTTCAACCACAAAAAATGTTTTTTGTGTGGGTATTAGAATCATTTAATCAACAATCATGTTTTTTAAGATTTGCAATATGATTAAAATCTCTAATTTTATTAAGTTCAATACTTAAATTATAATTAGTCTATAAATACTGAATGGATAAATAAAAGTGCGGATAATTTATTTAATAACTGACAAACTATCAGCTTGTTTCTCCCCGCAGGTGTAGGCAGAGAGGATAGACCGCCATACAATTCTGTCTTGGCACACACCCCTTGCTTCACTCAAGTTAATTCATCGTCTCATACATACTCTTCTTTTATTTTGATTTTTGAGATGGCCCAACTCAAGTATTTTATTCACTTGTGCTTTTCTTTTATTTAGGAGAAAAAATAGACGCAAAAGTTAACAAATACACAATACTCAACATAAAACATAAAGAATTCGCCTGTATCCAAACTATTTCTCATAGATTAAAATGTTTTTCAATAATAGTTATTATTTCAATAAATACTAGATGAAGAAACACTTAAGGTTGCCGCGAAAGCTTAGTGGCTCGTGCGGTCGCCAAATTACAAAATAGTCTCACGTTAAAATTCTTGATAAAAATTAGTTTCAGGTATTGTTTATTTTCTTCATGTTTATATATTTTTAGTTGATTTTTAAAGGGCCGCGTATTTGTCTTTGTACAATCGACTGCTTAATGTGTAATTTCGCGTTGTCAAACAGATCGTATAATTAACACCCAGCTCTGTTAAACCAAAACAATAATCAGACAAGGGGACCTCCGGTCTTCCGTCGTTATCCTTCTGCCGTTAGATGTTGTTAGCCTTCAGCCGTTAAGGCTTCATCTCGTAACGCCTTCCCCCGTTAGCCTCGGAACAACGGCCATCCGGCCCGGACACGGTTTCCGGTTACAAAACTGATTCGCTTTAACCGTGGGTTGGATTTAACCTAGGGCCCTAGGCTCTAGAATATCGCGCCTGGGAACTCTGACCAGGGCAGGGGTACTTGACAGACATTCATTTAATAAGCCGTAACTATAGCAGTTCTTCAATGTATGATTATTTTTCAATATTTACTTACTAATATTTTATAATTACATTTTGTTGAAACAGAAACTTATCCGTAATCGTTTTTTTTTTATTTTTTTGATATATATAAATATCCACCTCAACAGATTAGCCAACAAAACAAAATAACCATTCTTTATTTCAATTCACATTATCTGTCTTTTTCTCTCTGTTCCTTTGTTATAATTTAAATATCGTTATATTGTTTTCTCACTGTTTTGTTATTTTATTTAAAATATTTTGTTCCTTCTCTGTATGTACATATAACCGAACACTTCATATTTTTTGCCAATTGTCTACCTTGATGATGAGGCCAAGCGATACCAGTCGGTCATAAAAATTAAAATAATGGTCTTTTACAAAGTTATTATTTAATTTCTTTAAATATGTGAAACCACAAAGTGATTGCTTTCAACGAAAATATAAAATAAGTATTATTACAAAATAGGTACAGCATGGGAGTGTCCTCAAAATACATTACGCCTCCAATGTATATTTTTTTTTCATTTAACCCCATTTCCTTGAAAAATGTATAAACCAACCATAGTAAAGTTGAAATTAGTTATTTTTTGATTAATTCAAAACCAGTAAAGATGCAGTGCATTAAAACGTTTTTTTCTGATTTGGAAAGGTCATCATCGTTAAAGAAAAAATCATCGTTTGAGTACTAAGTAATACTGTTTATAACTATAAATGCATTAATCACACTTTTGTTTAAAGCCACCCCGAGAGTAGGTACCTCTGAAAAATAACCCAAAGGGCGGCTGATTTCTTATGAATATAATACAACTCTTAACAACAGGTCAGTCTTGAAAATTATCACAATGTTTTCAGTCCACCCATTACCCGAGGATATCCAATCACTGAAGCGCCTTGACTATTGTAGATTGCGTAGACGGTAGAGTAATATGATGTGTTTAAGTTGTTTGGGCAGTTTCCTCTCCTTTATCTGTCTACTGCCAGTGACAATCCACTTCCTGCTCCCCGCCGGTCCGGCAGATAACACTGCTGACTACGCTCTCCTACGGCAAATAATCTAACTAACAAACTACTTAATTACGTAGACACAGAGCTTAATAAATATTGCCGGGGCGAGTTTTTATTTTTTTTATTTCTGTGTTTATTATAAATAATTTAATCGGTCGTACGTAAGTTACTTGTCAAGTTGCAATAATAAAATTAATACGCATTTTGTTTTTGAGAATTTTACTGATAGAACCATATTGAAGAATAAAAGCTTACAATCTACCGCCTAATTCGGTTGGCTAGTCACAACATATTGATTCGTACTCTTTACGTCGACCATTTTTAGAAGGAAGTCTATACTATCAATTTTCTTTTTTCTATATTTTTCTTAAGCATACTAACAAGATCTAGAATATAGGTGTTCACAGATATCGTTTTTAATCCTTAATAATAATTTAAAACAACGTTGTTACTTTAAAAAAACCTATTTTTCACTAGTAGTAAAAAGCTGTTTTAACTTTGAAACAATAAATTGTTAATTACTACAAATAAAACGTATAGAACTCAAACAGCAATAGTAAGCTTAGTTCAGAAAAAATATATACACCTAGGTAGGAACCATCCTTTAAAAAAAACCTTCTAAAGATAAAGCCTAACGTGAAAATAGAAAACACATTTTTTACTTAAAAACTCAACAGTTGTTGGCGTCGCACTAAAAGCCAACTCTGGACCAAAAAGACCGGAGCGTTTTTCGTGATAACTTTCGACAATTGGTGCACTTTTGTCTTTTTGGCGGGAACACCGCAACTCGATTTAGCGATTTTCCGCCTCCGGGGAGGGGTGGGAGAGGAAATAGCGGGGGAACGGGCAGTCCAGTCCAACAGTTGCAGGCACAGTTTAAGACTTCCGATATAAGGTTTACAGAGTCATCGGTTAAGTTTAAAAGAAAAGCTTTAAGCTGCCTTCAGACTTTGGGCGGTGAAAAGTTTTTCATAGGTTCTACAAAATACATATTACATAGGCACATATGTTTCTAAATTCACCATTGTAACTTAAGGAATTGTTAGGAGAAAATTTTTGAAATGTTTAGAGACGATAAATATCTATATCTCGTCGCTGGGTGCGAGACACCTTCTATGTGAAAAATTAAAATTTTATAGGACAGTTAAATTCTATTTTTCAAGCAAGAAATCCAAGGCAAGCACCCATAATTTTTAATATTTTAAATTAATAAATATATTTTGGTATTTATATTATTTTTCTCTTCTGTGAAAATTTAACTTTTTTTACATTGAAGGTATAACGAAGTCAAAATAGAATTACTACCTAAATTTGATTTTAATAATGTGTTACAATGAATCTCAAAATTTGAGTTGTTGTCTCGCATATCTTTGAATCGTATTACGTTTTTACCTAGGTTGTTTTAGAAATGAAACAAGTATTTTCAAAGAACTTTTCTACTTCAACTCTTTACTAGAATAAATAGTATTTAGTACTGCACTGAAATGAAATCATTCATAAATAATATCAATGATTTAATTCCAAAGCGATCGACACTCTCAGTATTTACCTGCCGAAAGACCACCAATTATAATGGAAACGTTGCTAGAAATGGCTTTTGCCGTGTTTGGTGACCAGATCTGAATAGTCAGGTTAATTGATTAATATCCAATTTTCCTTTTTACTATCTATTTCCCTTCCCCACTCCATATACCCCACGACATACCCCGATTGCGGATGCCATATTTTTACTGGGTCTAGACATTTAGAACTCTTGCGCGGTATCACTTTTTTGTTTTCATTTCATGATTACTGCCACTAAGATATTCAATAATCAAATAAACTGATTTTTTAAATTTTGAATCCAATTCCGGATATTCTAGAATGTCACGATTTTTTTAATTCAGCGAAACTATAAGTTTTCGCACTACACACAATGCAATTTCTGAGAAAACTTCTCACTCATACACGCCACCCTTAAAAATATACCAAGTAGATTACTGTATAACAAGCGTAAAACCGTAGAGCCGTAGACGCGTAGACCAGTAGAGGCGTAGACCAGTAGGGGCGTAGCTACCAGGCGCCCAGAGTGCCGAAGGTTGTAGAAACTGATCCTGCGGTAAGAAAGTGTCCACCGCGACGTCTCAGCATTTCAATTAGCCTGAGTTGTGGAGTGCCGAGTGCAGACCTATGTGGTGTCTGAGAAACGCCTTATATTTCGAAGGTTTATTGCATGTCGTGTTGGGGATTTTATTTTTTAAAAAGAACGAATTTTAAAAGGAATTTATCATAAATGTAGCTTTAAATCCGTTATTTTAAGCCATAATGTACTAATTGCTCGTTTCAACAAACAAAAAAATACCAATATTAAGTGTCTTTTAACCATACGTATTTAAAAAATATTATTATACTTAGCATTTGACATATAAACCGATATATGTGGGTTTTGGGCGTGTCCGTGTGCCAAAATTAAGCTCAATACCCCTTTATTTCTGCTCAATTACAAACACTATCTTATATCGAAATACTTTTTTGATCAGACAAATAATTATTTTGACCTGTTTAGGGCCTAGAAGTCGAAAGATTTAACTTTTAGTTTTATAGTGAATACTGCACAAGAGTCTTAACTGCTCCTAACCGTCTAAAGCCAGTGACACTCCAAATGGGGTATGTTGTGAGGCTGAAGGTAGTTGGGAGGGGAAGGAGATGGAGTAGTGGAAGATTGGGACGTACCTGGCTATTCAGATCTGGTAATCAAACACGGCTAAAGCCATTTCAAGCAACGATTGGATTCTAAATTATGGTTTTTCACCAGGGCGATACCTATAGTATCTACCGCTCTGGAACAAGCCGCAAATATACTATGTATAATCTTATGTCAATCAAAATGAGGACACACATTAATTAATAAAATTTATTTGCGCACGCCGGGTTCAAACCCACGACCATTGGGTTCGTGGTCGAACGTCTTACCACTCGACCATGGAGGCCGTCATTGATTGGCAACATAATTTTTTTTCATATCGGTTTTTTCCTACAGATCACACATCTAGGATTTATCTATTCAGTGGAATTCGGTTATATAAATCTTCCATTTTTATGTTGGTTAAAAATTTCCGTATCAAACTTTATTTATAATATTGGTAAATTCAAATAAACCTACGTCCTTGCCTACATAATAACATTTAATAATTTAAAACATGTTTTTCATGTACACCTTTAGAATTCGGAGTAGCTACCTACAGTGAAACTTTCCTCTGCTTATAAATAAACAACTTCCGTATTTCTGCGAAGGAACTAACCCCAAGGGCTAAACAACTTGCGTGTAAGGAATTTCATTGTTCGCCCTTTGAGGGGTAAACAATTTTAGTAGTTCTACGGGAATATCTTGGTTAGGTACGGCAACAAAATTCATAATAACTACTTAACATAATAAAATACAAGAAAATGTTAATGGAATACCTATAACAGCAGAGAGAGCTTTTAACTATTGCTTTTAAAAAGTTTAGAGGATGTTTTCCCTTAATACAAATAGTGGCGGCCTTTACGAGAGAGATCTGTGATTACAAAATATTTTTGTTATTTTTTTCGTAGAAATCAATCACCCTGTGGTTTCATATATTTAATAAAAATAAAATAATAACTATAGCACAAAACTACAGATTCTGTTTCATTTTTTATGACCGACCGGTTTTGCTTAGCCAAAGCAATATCAGGGTAAAAAACTTAAGCTAAACCAAAAATACAAAGTGTATTTTTTGTTTAGCTTAATTTTGTACCCTAATGATGCTTAGGCTAAGCGAAACCAGTCGGTCATAAAAAATAAAATGAAATCTGTGGTCGTATAGAAAATTATTATTTCATATTCATTATTTGTATTATTGCTGCACTTCAATTTTTTTTTGAAATGGTAAAAAATGAATTGTTTTTGCTAATTTTGGCTGTACTACAGTTTATAGGTGAAACAGATGGGCCTAAGTCTGCTATTACGAAACTGTTACTAATCGCCATTGCTTATAATAAATCTTGAAATATCTTAGGGTGTGCCAACTTATTTTGATTCTCACCTTCGTAACCCATCCGAATCTGGCGGTTATCCCTGAGTCGTCAGCCCACATCATATGTGCGCAACCTCTGCTTCTCTTCCCGGTCTAGGGATACAATTTGCTAATCCTTGAACTACGTTTATTTACATATTAAATAAAACAATAAACTTTGTAAAACACCACTTTATTAGAGTTGATCACCGACCAGGTTTCGCTTTTCTCAAGATTCTTCAGGGCTTCTACATCAACTGGATGTTGACAGTTGATGTAAAAGCCCTGAAGAAGCTTGAGAAAAGCAAAACCTGGTTGGTGATTAACTCTAATAAAGTGGTGTTTTACAAAGTTTATTGTTTTATTTTATATACAATGTCACACTCCCAAGTTTTTGCTTCCTTCGAAAAAAAAAAGTTTATTTACGTCGCATGCCTAGCATATTTTCATTTAAGTGTGTAGATTTTTAATAAAAAATTCTCCCACCTTTGTTTGATTCTAATCTACTCGGTGATTTTTCTGTATTACATATTTTTCATTGTAGCAAATCATAGTTAGTCATTAGTTACTTTGTACATTCAAGTTTAAAAGTAGCTAATTATTTCATTTTCTTTTTAACTTTATAATATTTTAACTTATATACTACTTATTATTTTGATTTATATTAAGAACTGTTCAATACCAATTTGTAAATCGCTTAAAAATATATCAGCCACTGAAGTTAATTTATTAATTTAAATAAAAATGGTGCCACAAAAGAACTTTGCAATTGTTGAAGAACTTATGGTAGTTAGCTGATAACTATTACCAGAATACGTGTTACTGATGGCTCAGTAATAAAAAAATAACAAAAACGTAATGATAACTCATTTTATGTGTGTACGTGATGGCGAGCACTTGATTCGAAAAACGTTCATCTAGTCGTCCTGTACTGATAACACGATAATGCCAATCGGAAGGACGGTCACTGATTCCGGTTAGAGCTTAAAGTACCATCGAATACGTAGGTGTAAACTATTACTATCCTTCCCTCCGATAAGAACCGTACAATACACGAGTGTATTTCACGTGGGCAGATATGTATTGCAGAAGTGTAAAGAGTAGATACAAAGACGACATACCACGTAAACTGTGTAACTTCTACCTCCCATACCTACCCCCCTCCATCCCCACACTCGCGTAGTCCTGTAGTAGTAAGTCCAAATAGTTTGAACCCATAAATTCGTTTCGCCAGGAGAGACCAGAGGTTTTGCCAGTCAGTTAGCAGCAAGAATGTTGCTCGGATGATGCATTGCCCACTTACAACTTGTTCACTTACAGTACAAACGTTAGGAAATGGGCGCAACTTAGCTAGCGGTTGAGGAGCAAAGTTTTGTCACAAACCGCTGAGGAAATTATAAAGACACGCGCAGAGTGAATATTTAGATGTGCTGTGTTTGTTCATTCGTGATATCATATATATGTCATTGCGAAAACACAAGTCTTTATGTCTGTAGTTGGCGTAAATAAACATACGTTGTTTCAGTGCTCTAACACATTTGGTGAAAACTTTTACATTTATTCAAGTTATAGTTCGTACTAGGTGGCCGATTATTGTATTTTATTCCAATGTCTCGTATAATTCTTTTACGATTTTTCACAATTAAATCGAAAAATATTGCGGAGTTTTTCAAGTTTATGGAATCCAAAATCATTTTAATCAAATAAAATGTAACGCATCCAAGTAAAAGAACAATTTCTAAAATGCTATGTTTTGACATTTACCTTAGAGTTGTTTAATATTTTTGCTTGTTTGGCCATCACCTTTTTACTGCATTGTTGTATGCATAAAGTTTCAGTGAGATAAATAAACAGTGTTATTTGTAACTGTAGCACCTATAAATAAATTATTAACTATAATATTTCCTACATTATATACAATGTTGTAAACACATTCATTAAATATTTTCACATGCGGAATGTATAAGAGTTATGTTTGGCGGTATTTTTTGTCGTTGTTAATATTTTATTTGTGTTAAGAATAAATATAAAAGGGAAAAAACAGTTGAGTTTTTGCAAGTGATTTTGAAAAAATTGTTTTGAAGCCTTTGAACTACTAATTACTACGTATGTTTTCAATATAAACACCGTAGAATGTAAAATATTTGCTCGATCTTGTAGACAAACTTAGCACCAAATTATGTTTGTGTAATATTTATCTCCCTCTTTGGAATTTAGGTGCTGCCTGGCTTATGAGTAGGTACCGTAACCAATTATGAACCAGCATCTTGCAATTTATTTACCTAATCTACTTACAAAAACAACCACAAAATACTCGCGCGTATATTATTGCTGCCTCGTTGATTTTAAACGTGTATTATTTCAAAATACATAGATAGTTTGCCGAGATGGATGGGAGATTGAAGCTCTCACATGTAGCCAAATATTGAAGTAGCATCTTTGAAATTGTATTTATATTTTTGTAGGCAAAATTATTACAAATTCAAAACGCTCACTTTCACTTCAGATATCCCACTTCCTTGAATCAAATGTTCTTGAATTCGTCCCTTCGATAAGGCTAGTTGAATGCATTATATACTTAACCCTAGCTTAACACTTGCACCTTGACCTCGTGCTACCACTATATTAATGTAGGTTAGTAGCCAAGTGGACAAATGCGTCGGTTTCCCCACTTAGTCGTCGTAGGTTTTCTCTGCTAGCTCAGCCCTCCATCATTCTAGATGCAAAATTTTCCGCTTTATATGATAGTAGTAGGAGGTTTTCAATATAATGTTATTCGTAATCTGGTAATGTTTTTTTAAACTATGACGATATCAGTCGATACGATCGAGGTACCCAACGATCGTGCGAGGTATTTTCAATCAATTTTTGATTACTTTATTTATTTTTGGGAAAATTGACAGTAAATCAACGATAATTAATACATATATAATAATAAAAATTACAAATCATGCAATTACAAATTTTCTTCGGCTGATGATAAATTTTAAAAATAAAATGTGACAATATAATATATTTGCAATTTTAATTTAGTAACTTACCTAAGTTGGTGGGGGAAGAGGAAAGTGGAAGGGAACATGGGAATGAGATTAAGGAAGAAGGAAGAAGGAAGAGAGCAGATGGGAGGTTAGTTTCAGTGATCTAGTTTGGATGCAGTCGGACCATGGATTTTTGTTTAATTTTATCTTAAAAACAGAAAAACTTTATGTTTCCTTGAAAACTCACAAACAGTGAACTTAGTGGCTGTGAAATTCACGAAAAAAATTCTGTGAGTAATCGCAAGATCAGACTTGCAACGTTATTTAGATGATAAACAAACGAAACATACAGCGGAAACTGCAATGGTTTTGAAAAGTGCTTTGAAATAAACAAATAAATATATGTTATTTTCGTATTCTTCAGTTCAAATGTCAAGCATTTAAATGGGTAGCAACTTTAGACATTTTAAATCATTATCATTCCCGCACAAAGTTTTTACTAAAAGATAAAAAAACTATTTTACATTTTCCTAATGAATGAAATATATTTTCATAGGACCACGCTTTGATGCGGTAATATCAGGTGGTGTAAAATCCGTTATTATCATTGCACGTACAGCTTGAATTACCCGAACCAATATCTTCCACGGGGTGAATAATCACGAGGTTGTTAACAACATAGCGAAATAAATTACTTGAACATATTATTCCACGTCAACCCCTTCCATTTCGAATCATCGTGCCCAATATTTATTCACTTATGATGCAAAGCTCGCGTGGTTTGGAAATAAGTTGCAAAATTGAATTACGTCGAGTGTTATCATTACGTGGGGATGTGGGGGTATATTGTAAATGCTTTCATCATTGATACGTGTTAAGGAAATAGTTCTCTTACTCTCAAAACACAAAACGTTCCACGTTATATCACTTTCCCCTTTAAAACAATAACCTCGTTTCGGGTGGGTTACAAGTTACATCTTATTTCGGCAGAATTTTCGCAAATTTCAATATTCCTCCTATAAACTTTACAATTTTGTAGAAAATGATGACATTTGCTTTGACTTTAAAGTTTGGACGAGGTTTTTATATGTTCCTTTTTACCAAGTAAAATAGGAGCTTTGTTCTGACTTTGTTTCACAAATACGAGCGTATGAACACGAGTTGGTTTGAGCAACTGACTTCAGCTGATCGAATATTGTAAGAGCTACTTACACTTTATAAATGCTTATCTTTTTTTAGCCTCAGCTCTTCCTGAAAGGTGGGACTGCTGTTTTTATTGTACCGATATAACATTGGACGCTGCTACGGAAAACTGGCCTCATTAATTTCCTCGATACTGTGCTCATCGTTCGGCTAGGTTAGCGTTTACCGCATAAAACGGTTCGTTTTTAAGACTTGTTCTGGTGCTCAGCCACTTGACAGATTTTAATTAAAAAAACATCCTTTTTTTAAGCTTTGAAAATAATAATCTTAAAATTAACCGGTCTAAATAGTTTAATTAAGAACTGGGTGTCGATT